>JAJJWW010001952.1:0-236906 GCA_023531295.1 Papaver armeniacum | reverse complement strand
GACTATGCAAAACAAGATTTCAGTTGATAATCCTTTCAAAGGGTATTCGCATACGAATTTCTCCTTTAGGTTTATTGGCGGTACCATTAAAACCATAAATCTTATAGGTTGAAGGTGTCAAGTCTTCATCTTTCCCACCCATAGTCTTGTAAGTGTGGTAAAAAAGGATATTTACTGAGCTTCCAAAAGATCAATTAAGATTCTATTTATAGCCCATGAATTTTCTCGCCCATCGTCTTCATCATCAACTGATTTTGGGTTAATTTCCAATCTTACCACTAATGGACTGTCATGCATCTCGCCTCCCTCAGGTACCTCTTCTGCGGTAAAAGAAATAATCAAGTTTGCCATTATTTTAGTGGCGATGTCTTCGCGATGTTCATTATTTCTCTATTGTCGGCATCTCTTGCGAAAACCCTACCGAGAACGCTATCATGGAAATCTTCAATTGTCCTGCATTTAATGTACGATTGAGTTGCGAACAAGTTTTTGGCCTTCGCTCCAACTTCCACTACAAATGTTTCTTTCCCTTTTATTGTATTTACTCTATGAGTTTCTGGAGGTGTTGGTAATGGTTGAGTATTCTCTTCACATTTTAAGAATTGATTTAGTTTCCCTTGGTCTATCATTCTAAGGATGATTCTTTTGATATTCCTGCAATCATTCGTTTGGTGTCCATGAAAATGGTGGTAGGAACATAATTCATGACTTCTGTCACCTGGAGGTGGTTCATTCCCCATGTTCCATGGTGCGGGTATGTTTTCCATCAGGATTATAGCTTCCCATATCTTCTCCACGCTAGCGTTTAGTGGTGGCATCTTGATTTCTTACCATACGACTCTATGACCTCGCTGCCCTCTATGATAATTCTGCCTTTGGCCTCCATAAGTCTCTTGCGGATTATGCCTCTGACCTCCATAGGTTTCTTGTGGCTGATCAAGTCTTTGAATTTTATTATTTCCGCCACGGTTGTAGAAATTTCTTTCTCTTTCAAATTCTTCCTGATCGCGACTTCCCATGGCTACCAACTTTTGCTGACCATCATTTGGTATCCTCATTCCTTGTTGACCTTGCGAGGTACTTGCCACAGCGTTTATCAATTTAGGTAACAAACTTGCATTCGCAGCTCCTGAACTTGTATTCACGACAGGGTATGATTCCATCTCATTTTGCTTTTCCTCTAAAGCAATATACTCCTCCTGAAGCTCTCGCAACTCAGTCATTGTGATTGTATTCTTGACTCTAAAAATTTGAATATACAACAGATTTGTCGCGCATTTCGCTACACATTGTCTTCCACCTCACAGTTAGATGCTTCAAACTTTCACCAACCCTTTGTTTCAACCCAAATACATCTTCAATACCTGGTCGCGAGGAACTAGTACTTATATATGCCCCTAAAAATATAGCCTGCAAGTGATTGAAAGATGTTATTGTATTCTTCGGTAGCCCTTCAAACCATTTCAAAGCTTCCCCTGTCAGACTTGATGCAAAATATTTGCACAATATAGCATCATGATTCTCCCATTGTAACATACATCTCATATAAGCTTTGATATGCTGTATCGCACAAGTTGTTCCATCGAAAATGCTGGTTAATGTCGGTAAGTTGCACTTCGGTGGTATGCCTCCTAATTGTATCTCTTGTGTGAACGGAGTTTTCGAAGCTTCTTCTATGGCTTCATCCAACTGTCTCTTTCCTCCTCCCCTTTTACTGTTCATCATTCCTCTCATTTCTGCCAATTCTCTCAAAATTTGTTCATTTACATCAGAACTTGAATCTATTGGTCTTTTTAGTTCCGCCTCTCTTCTCCTGCGTTCATGTCTACTTCGACTTTCATCATTCTCTTCTCGTCTTTCTCTGCGATCTTCTCCTTCACTTCTTTCACGAATTCGCACACCGTTATATCTATCAATCTCTCTTCTTTGTTGTCTATCAGCTCTCCTTTGTGCTCTTTCATATTCTTCATCAATATTATCATTGTTGCGATTTTGTTCTCGCCTTCTTTCTCGATTATCATGATTATTCTGGCGAATTGCCTCCTCCAACTCCTGTTCTTCCATTTCTGCTCTCAATCTTTCTCTCTCAAGAGCTAGACGTGCTTGTTCAACATAATGTCTTTCAATTTCATCCTCAATCTCTTTTTGCTTCCTCTGTGCTTCTCTTCCATGCAATATTCTTCTTCCTTCTTCTTGATTTTCTTCATCAACTGGATTATTTTGCCTCTGACGCTGCCTATTTCCTTGATTTCCACCATTCTGCTCATTTTGAAGAGTCTCGGGACGTGGGATATAACGATCTTCCATCATTTCTCTTCTCTCGCAATGTTCTGTGCCTGGATTTTGTGCTTCTTCTCGGTTTTCTTCATCATCATTTTTTGTTGGTACAATTCTCCTCCTTTCCTCTCTAACTGATCTTGAACTTGATCTTGTAGTGCTTCTCGACCTTCTATTCTGTAATCTGATGTTTTCCATCCTCAGCTCATGATTCTGTCTTGTCAAGTTTGCACGTTCCTCTGCCTCTAATCGTCTCTCTTCATGTATTGTTTGTCTCAATGCCTCTAATGCTGCGATCTCTTCATTTCCATGAATTATCTCTCCAATCCCTTCTCGGTCTCTCCCCTCTTGTCCATTGTTTACCAATTGTTGTTCTTCTCCCTCTTCGTCCACAGAGTCTGATCTCCAAGTATGCACACTTACTCTATCATAATCCACAATTCTATCCGCTACTGGTTGAATTGGTGATTGAATTTGATTTTCTTCATTATTTCTTATGTTCCTTCTTGAGGATTCTCCCATTTCATTTCTCTCTTCTCCGGCAAGTCTCCTACTTCTTCTAACGGTTGTTGGTTGCTCAGATGCATTTCTTCTTCTAGCCATTTCTTAATTTTGGTAAACTGTTGAAAATTATATGAAATTATTTCCCTACTACTCCAAATTCTTTCAAATCACGATTTCAATCCTTACTTTGTCCCTGTTTCTAACGCCAATATGTAGTTGCAGGAAATCCTACACTACACCCCTCACAATAATCCACACAACTAAGACATTTGAAGATGAATAACAATGATTTTATTGATTAATTCCTTGAATGTTTACAAGATAAAATAGAAAAGAGCTAAAGAAATTACAATCACCACAAACTTTCTCTCTCCTAATGACTTGTCTAACACTCCTAAAAAGATCTCCCCTACAATAGACTTGCTCAACTCTTTATATAGGGTAGTACACAGTGGATGACAGCTAAGCTGTCGTTTATTTTCGGGAATGACTTGAGAAATATCGCAAGTGTACAAGTATTCATTCTCGCGACACTCTTAAACTTTGCTATATCTTCACATCTTTCTCGTGTTTTGGCTGTCGTCATTCATTGCGTCATTTATATTACTCTTCTGCGACGCCTTCGCGATGCTGTCGTTTACTAATCTCGCGAAATATTGATGTTGCGATATTCAGATCCTACAACGTTTAAAGATGAAAACTCCTTCTTGTAGTTCGATTTGTAGTTAGCATCACTCTATCTCTCTCAACAACATCAACAGATCCATAGAAACACATCATCGTCAGCGAGCAGAGCAACGTCAGAATATTTGAAGAAAAGTTGAAATAGTCCAAGGTTTATATGCAACAATTAAAGGAAAAGAAAAAGTCTTATTCAAGTGAAGATATAGTACAAAAAGCAGAATTCTATACACTAGTGAAGACTTATTTTACAAGAGCAAAGAAAAGGAAATAAGATGAGAATTAGTGAAGTTTATGAAATCAAGACAATACAAGTTATGGAAAATTGAGTGATAAAGTCCTTCATCCATGGAGTTATTAGTTTCATTGTTTTTGTTGTTATTTTCATTTCATAAGTTAATCAAAAAAAAAAAAAAATTGTAGTTTATTTTCTTAGTTTAGTTTTGATACCACCATGGTAAAGAAGAAGAATTCAAGAAGAAAATTCCAAGCAAACAAGGAAATTGAAAAGAAAAGTTACAAATTGTCAAGTTTTTGCGAAGTTCATAAGTTCATCATCAACAGTTGAAGACCGAAGACCGAAGATTGAAGACATTTCTATGGATGCTGTAAGAGTGGTGTTGATTGCCGATCGGATGTGAAGGTAAGTGAGTACTCCCATCCTTGCTAATGGTTGATTTCCTTTCTTAGAGATCATCAGAAAAAGATTCTTTTTGTCCACAATTATGTGGAGTCTCCAGAAATTATTTCGGAAGGTTATCCTTCTCACCATCAACGTGTGCAGGATTTATCTCTTTATTCCTGCCTGCACACATGAGAGACTAGAAAAGCGATCTTTTTGAGTGCAATTATCATAAAACCCTATTGGTGAGGCAGAAGTCGAGGCTTGTGATCACGCTCGAACCCAAATTCTTTCATATGGTATGGTTATTTCTCGCTCAACTCTTAAGGATGAGAATGCGTTCTTTGGTAGTTCTAACTTCGTGTTAGTAGCATGCAGAAACTCTATGTCCTCATAGCTCCTTGGATGCTTGAGACTCTTTTACGCTCTGAAGTTGGAGAAGGTTTTGTGGGTACACCTCTGCAAACCCTCACGAGACTACAACTCGTCCACTAGGGACACCTAGGGGTTTAAAGGCTTAGTGCATACGCTAAATGCATTCGAGAGACCAAATGACAGTGGTATAGTTAGGATTTCTTAATTTCTGTTTCACTTGAGGACAAGTAAAATTCAGGTTTGGGGGTATTTGATGAGTGCCAAATATTGCATATTTCTACACCTCTTTATTGGCATTTAACTCATCTTTTGTGCTTTAAAATCATATATTATCCCAAATTTTGTATTTTCTTTATTTTCAAGAATAAATACTTGTACTAATTAATTTTGTGTTTTTAGGTAGTAAATAAAGCTTGGATGAATTGAGGAGCCAAAAGAGCAGAAATTTGGAGGCTAGTGACAATGGAAGAGAATTTGCAACCCGCTTGCGCATCAGTTGGAACCCGACAAGTAGCAAGCCGGTTACAAAGATATGGGCATGAGCTATCTAGGATCCTACCCATGACCCGAATCCAAGCCCGCTCCATCCTGAGCCGTGAGATTCGATATATCAGCTGCATCCAACGGTCTCTTCAAGCCTTTCATCAACATTTGCTGCGCCTTCCTTACATCATAGCCACCTCCCTCTTCACCTAACCGAGCAACCAAACACTCCTCTCATCTTTTCTATCTTTCTCTCCCGACAAAACCAGAGCTCAGTTCTTCCCTTCCCCCGACCAATTTCTCAGAGCCCTCATCTTCTTCCCCGACCGCCTCTGAGCAGCCACCAGCACAGCCGCATTCACCATCTCTAGCTCTAGCTATCTCCACCACAGCTTCTCCCAAATCCCTAGAAGCTGAGCTCGAGATAGATGGAGTTAAGGTTTCCCCAACATCGCATTAATGAAGTTGCAGAGCCGAATTGGAAGAGGGGACAATCAATTCAGACGATTGGGTTTGTAGGGTATGCATTTAATTTCAATTTTGAGTATTAGAGAAGAGTTCTAGGTATAAATAGAATTGTTCTTGGTGTAAGAACTCTCTCTGAATTTTTAGGGTTTACCTTGTTAGATTAATTGTGTTTTAATTACTGTTATCATGTTCTAATTCACTTTGCTAGGCTGTAGATGAAACCCCTAATTTGATGTTAAGTTAATCAATCTCTTGTTGTTGTTCTTGCTGTGTTGTATTGCTTAGGATTGGTAGTTAACTGTATAACCAAACTAACCTGTGATCAATTATATTGTAAGAAGACAGTTGATACTAGGGGTGAGTGAGGAGAGTTGGTTAATAAAACATCCACCTGATACCTTCAAGGGAAGGTACAAGAACATAAATTGACTTGAATTGCCTTAGCATAGGGTTAGAAGGTGAATTCAATCACCCTAGTGCTCTCTAGCAATTGTTTACAATCAATCTTGCATACTTTCTGCCTTAGAACTACAATCACAACTATATCTTGTCGTATCGACACCAAAACAACCACCTTTGAGTTACTTATGCTTTGAATCAGTTTAGTTAGACCAAAAAATTAGTTTTACACCCTCCAAGTCTCTGTGGATCGACCTGTGCTTGCCCTGTGTTGCTTGTCGACACTTTGCACTTGCAGTTTACAATTGTAGGCATATTTCTCAGCCTACCAGTAACATCTTTGATGGTCTTGGTGAAGGATTTGACACTCTTACTAGAATCTTCTATGCTAACATCTATGATGTTAATTGTAATGACATGGAATTCAAGACCATGATAAATAGACAAAGGATTTATGTGAATAAAGATTTGATTTCAAGGATTACTAAAATCCCCTTGGGGAGTTTTCGCCTACCAAGACCTAGTGATGAAAGACCTTCTTATGAAACCATTTTTATTGGTCTCCGTGGTAAGAGTGTTGATTGGAATATGGGAAAATTTCCTACCAATAATCTTAGTCTTCCTTTGATGTCCTTTGGAAAACTTGGTATATGTAATCTTTGTCCCTCCACGATTGAGAATTCTCGTTGGAGTCGTGAGTTTGCGGAATTGGTCTATTTCCTTGAGATGGGAACTCAAAGTCTCGACATTTGTGGGTTTATCATTTATCAAATGTTGTCAATGACTTCTCCCAACAAGAAGTTAGTCTATCCATGCTTGATTGAGCAAATTTGTCGCACCTTCTCCATTGCTCCGCTTGGAAACTCCATTGGAACTCCCAAGGTTGTTCGTCCATGTACCTTCAAACGTATAAAGGATAATGGTTGCAAGATACAAAAATGTGACAACCTTGATGGCTCATGTGATACTTCCTCCATGAATATTCTTCATCAAATTCTTAAAGGTGTTGATAAGATTAGTGCCAAGGTAAAGTGCGTGCAAGAATAATTACTTGTGATGCCACTAAGTTTCCAGAAATCAAGGATGACATGGATAAGATTCAAGCTACTCTTATGGTCTCCGATGATGAAGATGATGTTTGCGTCCGTGAACTATGATTGTCCCATACGTGGTCAAAAGTTAAGTCTTTCATATGTCGATATGCAAGTATTGATAAAAGATTGAATGAACTTTTGACAAACAAAAGTTAAGCCTTTTATGTCATTATGCAAATATTGATGGAAGAAAGAATGAGCTTTTGTTTACAAAGATTAAGTCTATTGTATGTCATTTTGCAAATAGTGATGAAAGATAGAATGAATATTTGTTTATTCCACAGTATTGATCTTCCCTGATCCATATGTTTTATGTATATACTGTGCGGCTCCGTAAGTTCTCTTATGTTGAGCATTTCCGATTAAATTAATCATGGGTTCTCTTGTGGTTAATTTAATTGAGTTTTTGGATACAAATTCATGTTTCATGTGATTTGTTAATGTCCAGAGAAATCTTTCTTTTCTTGTAAAAGTAAGGTTGCTCTTGTTGTTCTTTCGAGAATGACATTTTACGGGGGGGGAGTTCTTAATTGAACTTGTGCTTAATTTCCAAATCTTTGTGGGGAGTGCGGCTGTGGAATATTATAGGGGTTATCTTGTATCTTTATAAACTCCTTGATGAATGCATTTAGTTTCGGCTATATGATTGCATCTAAAAAAAGTTGATATGTGCTTTCTTTTGGTCATGAAGTGTCTCTATGGAAATTTCATTAGGATCCCACTAGTTTTCGTACCTTTGCCAATTTTATTGACAAAAAGGGGGAAAATTAATGTGTAGTTCACACTAAAAATACATATGGTTGATTGTCCACCCACTACTTCGTTAACTCCTTCAACCGCTTGCACGACTTAGTCACATTCTCATCGTGGGTGAACACACGTGCCTTAGGCCTCCAGACCAAAACCCTAGTTAATATCTCCCATGTGACACGATTGATGTCTCGTGATTGTGGAGTCTGCAAGGCAGACGTGTATTTAATTAGTTAGTTGTTGACTTGATGAGACAATGAGTCTTTGTATTGTTGAGTCGAGCATGATCTACGAATGCTCTAGGATTCATGAATTGAACATGTCTGTTGAGACAGATGTATAATTGTCGAATGAATGTTGATGGTTAAAGTGATCAGATATTGCTCATTCAATGAATTGTTGAATATGGATAGTTGAACCAATACTCCTAGTCTGAGCAAATATTGCTCGTCTGATGAATTATTGGTAGCACGACCAAATAAAATATTAATTTAAGATATTGGCAACTGGACCGAGTATAATTAATTAAAAAATTTTAATTGCGGGATCAACGTAAAATTGTTAGTGTTTGAACCTGCTCAAAATTATGTTTTGTAGTGCATTAGATTCGAAACCCTAATTTTGATCAATCGCTGATCAATTGATGATTTACTGAAAATCAACCACAGAGTGAGAGAGGGACAAATACATGGGATGATGTCCCGACCATGTAGCGCCCAGATGCTCGAGTGAGCAAATACCAAAGTCCTTTGAAGACTAGTTGGTGAAAGGATGATTAAATGTTGGTTTAATCATTTATTGAAATAGTGCTCGTTTGAGAATTAGGTGATAAACCTAATTATGAAGAAGTGAGGGACCGACTAGGGGGTCATGGAACCGGCCCTGGTGGTCATGGGACCGACTGACGATCAATTGATGAAAGTTCAAGTTGTTTGGAAGAGTTTGAACCTAATATGAACAAATTAGGTCAAATTATGAAAATATGTGGGACCGGCTTCTTGCAAGCCAAAGGGCTAATCCTGGTCGGTCAAGGTAACATGCCCTTGTCACCGTAGTGTCCGTGTCTCAGTTCTGAGAATTTTATTATTTTCTGGTGTGCGTTTGAGCAATATTTGAGAAAACACGAAGAAATCAGAGTGTCATGTACCTGTAAGTACAGTGACAGGATAAACACTTAATTCTCACGAATCAAGTTTCTCTGCTCTTTCGAACATCCTTTCTTTCGCTCCGAAGAATACAGCCTAATCGAATAAATCGATATTTTGATTATGAATTGATTGGTATTCTCATTACAGACTCCGACTCTTTATAGTTAGGTTTTCCCCCAACTAGATCTAATGATCCTAAGCCTCACATATGATTACATCCCAACCATCAATTATAACTATCGTTAACTAATAATCATCTCTAATTAACGACTAACAACAATTAATATTAAAGACTAACTACCACCCTGATTATGATAAGGGCCACTCTCCTCTCTTATGCTGGTACATGACATTCCCTACTTCTTCGGAACATCCTTGTCCTCAAGGATGTGAATTGAGTTGCCACTCTCCTCTCTTATGCTGGTACATGACGGTAAGCATCCGTGGTTGCATCTTCGAAGTAGCGAGCGAAGGAGATAAAAATAGCCGCGAGAAACGTGCTCATTGTCGGCAAAACACACATCAAGGGAAATGACCACAAGGTAGGATTTCTTTCTGTAAAGACCACCATTGCCCTGAACTTGGTTATAATGTGTTGTCCATGGTATACTGCGGGCCAATATTTGTTAACACCACCTGCTAGATAAGTACACATACCAACAGCCTTCTCGTTTGTAAACCAGAGCATGTAAGCTTGCTGCATCATTTCATTAACCAGCTGACCAGCATCACACCGGGTTCTAGTTATAACCAACTCAAGCACATGCACGACTCCAAGGAACAGAATTAAAGGGTACCCAAAATCCAAAATCAGCTCATGAGCAGAATCGCACGCACAAGCATCCATGAAAAACAACCCCTTACGAACAATCAAACAAGAAATAAAGTAGAATTTGGAAGTATGTCTATCAAAAATAGAACCTCTCGCAACAGGTTCAATGCCTTTACCACGATCAAATGTGAGGAGAATATACTCATCAGTAGGTAGACGAGCACATACAGAAGTAAGCAGAATCGTGTATATGAAGAAGTATACCTTGGTGAAATTGATTTTAAGTAAATTCAACAGGATATGAGCATCAACACAAATAAGCACATGTGGAGTACAATACACAGTGACCCAGCTTTGAGTTCTCACTACCTCTCCCAAGAAGTATGTAGTTGCAGGAAATCCTACACTACACACCTCACTCGAATTTGCTTATTCAATCCATTTGAAGATGAATAATAATGTGTTTTATTAATTGTTTTCTTCCAAGATTTACAAAGAAATGAAGAACAGAGCTAAAGAAATTACAATCACTCTTAATTTTCTCTCTCCTAATGACTTGCTTAACAATTCGAAAAGACCTCCTCTACAACAGACTGACTCGACCCTTTATATAGGGTATTACATAGTGGATGACAGCTAAGCTGTCCTTTATTTTCGGAAACAACTCACGAGTCCTCGCGAATGTATAACTGCTTGTCCTCGCGGCACTCCTAAATCTCGCCAAGTCTTCACGCTTTCCTCATGTTCTGACTGTCATCATCTATTACGTCATTTATTTACCTCCATGCGACTTCTTCGCAATGTAGTCGTTTATTAATCTCGCGAAGTATTGCTGTCGCGATATTCTGGTCCTACATCTTGCCTCTTCTCATATATTCTCTGCGAAGTAGAGAGTATCATGAGAATTGATATCTTGAGATATCGCGATAGCTCATTCTTATCTATTTTTAACTCCGTAATTTTTACACAGAATTTATTACAAATGTCTTTTCCTCCATTCCTTTCTTGACACGTTTTATTCAACCGCTTATTTCTGACCATTCACGTCCCATCTCGCATTAAATGCATTTATTTTCCCAAAAATCTTTCTCTCTATATATAGTTTTCTCATCTTTCATCTTTCACTTCTTCTCTTTTATTTCTCTCTGCAATTTTCCTTCAACCTCCCCTCTCCGTAACTTGCACTCCTGCTACTGTAAATCTTTCTTCTTCAATTAAATTTCTCCCTTTATTCTCATAATCTGATAATGGCTTCACTAGGTCGTACGTATACTCCTTCTTTTATTGATGTTCAAAAGAAATTACAGGAAGAGGGTTTCACCTTATCAACTATTCCTGGTCAAGGATCTTCCTCTATTCTTTCTTCAAAATTGTTTTCTGATCATCAATGTGATGATCATAAAATCGTAATCTCGCTGGGTCAACTCCTCGCAGGACTCCCCATTCCTTTGTACAGTCCCGAGTTGCCATTATTCTATGAAATTCTTTCTCATGAGAAATTCTCGCGAGCTGTCTATCAGTTGAGTGGCGACTGTATCCGTTTAATGCTTGAATTTGCCCATCGTGGTGCTGGTAAAGGATCTTTATATCCTAATAATGTTAGGGATCCTAGGTTTGTAAATTTACAAATAGCTGCTGAAAAGTATACCGTAGACAATTTCTTTGCGAATTACTCTGTTATAAATATGAGAAATAATAAGTCTCATTTGGGGTGCTCGCTGAAGAAGAATGATAACGTTGATGCTTTGACAAGTTGCTTATGCAAGATATTGATTGGCATTCGGGCAACAATAGTACCCCGTCATTCCAAAGATGAGAAATGGTGGGTTGTTCCTTTACTTTTGAGTGGACCTTACATCGCAGCTCATATACTCTCCCCGCACACCTCGCGAACTATCATCCTTGGGAGTTCAAGTGGCCTGAAGAGTTAAATGAGGTATATTTCCTTTTTCAATTTTGCTTTACGACATTTTATCCCTCTTTTTTATCTACTAACTTTCAAAAATTTTAGATCGCAAGAATGAGGAGGAAATATAAAGAAAATCCAAAGCCGAGTATCCTGGCGATACTTCGATCGCTCACGGATGAAGTAAGAAACATTTTCTTTTATTATGTTAAACAATATTGTTGCCTCTGTTTCTTATCTTCATGCGTATGCGAAGGTTGAAGTTGAGGAAGCTGATGCTGCGAAGGCTAAAGGAAAGAATAAAGCTACTTTTCACAAAGACAAGTCTTCTGCCCCGCTTTCTAAAAAACGGAAAACCCATCTCTCTTCCCACTGCAGTTCTCAAATGACGAGAATTCTCGGCGAAAATGAAAATGAGGTTGGTACTTCTTCTCGCGAGGGAGAATCACTCAACCACCTCTCGCTATGGCACAATTGTCTAGCATCTTCTCCGACTCCATGCAAGGATTGGGAGATGATCATTTAACTCGCTACCCGCAAAGCTCTCACTAATATTTGCGATGCCCCATTGTTGGAGGATAACGAGTCATTTCATGGGGTTTCCCGAACAAAGTGACTTCCAGCTTTCTTAAACGCTCTTAATGCTTTGGTATGTTTGTATCTTTTTATCTCTTTGTGATTTCAATTATAAACTTTATCTTAATCATTCCCATACTTTTCTTTGTAGTCTGGAAGAGTTTCTTTTGTTGTTGCCTCCGATCTTGAAAAAAGACATAATAGCCTTGAAAGGAAAAACGTGCAACTTAAAGAGAAGATCCGAGAATTGGAGATTGAAGCTGCGTCATCTCGCAAGAAGGATGAACAAATTAAACAACTAGAAGCTGAACTTATGTCTCAACAGAATAGAGTATCTACTCTTGAAAGCGCAAATCAGCAGCTTTATGGTATAGCAATCTTTACTCCTCAATTTTTTTTTTTTTTTTTTATCTTTTACTTTTCTTTGCCTGACTTACTATTTTCGCAGACATATATAATCTCTCTGAAGAATCCATTCTTCTCCATTCATTTCCCGAGCCCATGGATGATGATGTTCTTCTTACCCGTCTTAATGAATCTCTAAGTAGTTCCTCAAATAAGACTAACCTCCTTTCATTAAAGGATCTTCAATCCAAATATCATCTCTTAGAGATCGAGCATAGATCTAGTTTAAATTTGGCTAATCTTTTTAAACGAAAGTACGTTGACTCCAAGAAGAAAACCAAAACTTTAAGGAAGAAAATTAGCGATCTTATAGATGAGAAAGATCGTATTTCTAACAGAGGTGCACAGGCATTAGCAAAATTTCAAAAATCTCTCCTTGACGTACAAGTTGAGCGAGATGAACTCCTTCGTCAGAATACCATACTTAGCAAGCGAGAAGACCAAATTCGTTCACTTCTTGTTATAAATAATGATGATGAGTTTGCCTGGGCTGCGAAGGTTCTAGATAACGCTAGAAATAACTTAGGTGTCGATGTTAGTCTTCGCGCCGAGCAAACTTCCTTAATCAAGGATATGATCTTTGAAAGAGAAGGTTGTTTATTACACTTCTTTGCTTCTCTGTTCTTTTTCTTTTTGTACTATTATCATTAACTCACTTTCTCATGTTTTCAGAATCTGAAAAGAGATTTCAGACAAGGATTGGAGAGCTTGAAATCGAAAAAGAACGTCTCGCAAAGGATCTTTCTCTTCGCGAGAATAGATATTCTAAATTGAAGCAGCAATTCCAAACTACAGTGGCGAATTTTAATAATGATGCTGTTCATTTTCGCAATCAAGCTATGGAAATAGTTTGTAATGATCACAACATCCCTCTTCATTCATATCCTTTTCTTGCTGAAGAAGTTCCCGAAAACTTGCCTATCTCAGACGTTTCTGACAGTGAAGCTAATGAAGAAGAAGAAGAATCTGGCGACGAGAGTGATGGAACCAAAGAATCAGATCAAGAAGAAGAAGTACCAAAGAAATAATTTCTCTTTTTTTTTTTTTTTTTATTTCTTGTAGTATCTGTACATATATATCTTTGTTAATCTTCTGTTTCTGTAGCTCCTTGTTATAAATTTCTTTGATTATTGAATATGAATTCAACTTTTGCTTTCTTTGTTCGGATATAACCATCAAACAACCCTTCTTTGCAATTATAACTTCACACTTGCCTCTGTCCATAAGATATAATCAACTTTGTGAGTTACACAAAATATAATCAACTTTGCGAATTAATTATCATTTTTTTTTTTTTTTTTTTTTTTTTTGGAATTTTACCACTGCGACAAGATCGCAAGATATCTTCATGGATTAAGAAGTCTATTGATCTTGCCTTATCATTATTTGTGTGGTCTTATTTTGCCTTCCTAAGTAAAGGTCTTATTTTGCCACCCCTCATTGCGACAAGATCGCAGGCCGTCTCTACATTTTAATGTAATGACCCATTGACCTTGTCTTATCATTTCTTAAGTATTTTTGCCTCTGCAGGAAATTATATTTGCGACAATATAACAGGTTTAAATGTTCTTGCGACCATAAAATCCCGCGACATTGTCGTCTTTGCGACGAAATCGCAGGACGTTCTTACATTTTCATGTAAAAACCCATTGATCTCGTCTTACCTTCGCGTTAGTATTATTGCCTCTGCAGGATCATTGCACAAATATGACAAGCCTAAATTCTCTTGCGAAAATAGAGCCTCATGACATTTGCGTCTTTTGACACTTATCAGCTCCCTAATGGAGGGTGCCGCCTTTATCTTCTCCCTGGTTGCCCCTTCAAGGAGGCGTACATCGGCCATACAAGACTAGCTCCTCCCATCCGGTCTTAACAACAACCAGTTGTTTTCGCAGCCTCTTATCCCTTATACCTATATGGTTTATGGTTACGAGGCTGCACCCTAAGTGGAGTTTTCTTCGGGCGAGTGCGGATGTGCCAAGACTTGTCAAGAGTGTCAAGAGACTGGGCGCCTTGGTCATACTGCTGGGAAGAGACCCTCGGGCGTCAACCAGGGTTTAACCATGCCAAGGTCCCCGCACCCCAAATCTCCATTGACTGTAACAACCATGTTAAGAGATACCCCTTATATGTACCCTAGAATTTGGTAATTTAGGGTGTGGATGAGGAATGAATCTAAACCTAAACAACGGCGCGATGAGTGCTTGTAGATTCGAGAGATCATACAAACCAAGAAATGGCGACTTGTTTGGTCACAAAGTGAAGGAGATGGGGTTGATCTTAGGGAGAGACCCTTGCAAGGCCCAACCAGGTATCAACACTTGATTTTCCTCTGCCTCGTCCATAACCTTTTATACAAGTCATTGAGCCTTATTCACGCCTCTCGTGGAAGTGGAGGAAGTGGAATGGAAATCCAAGGTATCTCCCATGACTTCCTCGGATAGGCTTTTATGGGTGACCCTGGCAGGATAGTGGATCCCACGAAAGATCATGTAATCTGATTGACCGAAGTCGATGTCAGCCATGTTAAGAGATACCCTCACTATATGACGGAGAGGACCGACCGGTGGTGCATGTTGATGGCATGCCGGTGTACACGGTCTTACATTTGCCTCAGTTGAGTGGTGCGAAATATCATTTCCATGCACGTTCGAACTCCTGGTCGGTCTTGGTCGATCACTCCAAATGGGTGTACGCCCATAAAAACCGATAAAATCATCCGGTTTGTCCCATTCACGCATGTTTGGGCGGGCGTTTTGGACTCATTCATTTTATCCTTGTCCTGTCTTTATGGACGCGGCAATCATTTGTTTGGGTGACCGTCACGGCCAACATTGTTGTCTTAGGCACCTTGTCAAGTGTAGAGCGGTCTTCGTGTTGACATGACAATCTCCTTTCAATTATTCAATAGATTTGTTTTACACATTCTTCATTCCATACCATGCTTTTGGGGTGATGGAATTGATCTGTGGTCACCCAATCATGCTTATGGAGTTGGATGACCATATCGGAGGCCCCATAGTTTTTCTCATCTCTATAACGGCATTCTTATCATTATAGTGTTGGAGGTTCTGTTACTCTATATATGAAGTAACACTCAAACTAAGACCCTCGGGCGTGTTACCATAAGAGTAACACTCGGTGCCACACCGATAATGAGTACGGAAATATAAAAGTGTTTGCATATGAAATTCACAAGAAGGGGATTGTTGCTACATGATCCATTCTTGGTGAATTAAGTGAGGAATATCCAACACTTATAAATGGCTTTATCTTTTACAGATGTCAAGACTTGTCAAGAGTGGTAAGGAAGTTCCATGCTCCCGCACTCTTGACTCAACCGTGTACCTCGGCGCCTTGGTCATACACTCGACTCCTTGGAAGAGACCCTCGGGCGTCCAACACTGTATATAACCTTATATATATATAGTTGGAAATCCAAGGTATCTCCCCCCTGATAGGCTTTTATGGGCCCCAAATCTCCATGACCCGTGGTTTCGGGAGCGGTGTACCCTTCCACATCTGCCATGTTAAGAGATACCCCTTATATGACGTACTTTAGGTCTTACATTTGCCTCTTGCGAAATATCATTCGCGAACTAGGGTGTACGCCATAAAGGTTTGTCCCATTCACTCACTCATTCATTTTATCAATTTATTCAATCATTTGTCTGCGAAGTTTTCGCACAATCTCCTTTCAATTATTCAATAGATTTGTACACATTCTTCATGGCGAGATTCTCGCATAGTTTTTCTGCAACCATCATCTCTGCTTCTTATCCTTATCATGCTTTCACCACTAAATTGTTATCTTTTCTCGCAATTATTCATTTTTTACACCTTTTATTCTTACTTCCTTCGCCTCGCATCAGTCCACCATTTCAATGTCTCCTTTGCATCATGATACTCGGTTGCTTTTGTGCATTCACTTCGCAAAGATCTCTTCTTCTTTTGTTTCTATGGCATCTACCATTAATCTTTCTTTTCTTTGTTCATCCCTGTACATTCTTCCTCCAACCTTTCTTTTTTGCTGTTCTCTCTTCGCAGCTCTCTACATCCACCTCATAACATTTTTGCCCCTCTATCCAATCTCCTTTTATAATTCCGACACCGCTAGGATGTGGAAACTTTATGCACTGATGGTATGTTGATGCTACACCTGAATTTCATGAAGCCATGGTCTTCCAATCAATGCATTGTAGGGAGATTCCACATCAACTACACAAAACAAAATATCGTTGATAACCCCCGCAAGGGTATCCTCATGTGCACTTCTCCTTTGGGCTTGTTCGCGGTACCATTGAAACCATATATTTTGTATGTTGAAGGGATCAAATCTTCATCTCTTCCTCCCATAGTTTTATAAGTATGGTAGAAAAGAATGTTGACTGAACTGCCAGTATCAATTAATATTCTATTGATTGCCCAACAATTTTCCGCTTCATCATCTTCGCCATCAATGGGTTTTGGATTAATTTCCCGCTTCACAACCAATGGGCTATCATGTATTTCTCTTCCTTTGGGTACTTCTTCACCGAGAAAGAAATAATCTGCGCTGCCACTCTTTTAGTCTGCGATGTCTTCGCAACATTCATCACTTCTTTATCATCGCATCCCTCGCGAAAACTCTACTAAGTACATTGTCATGAAAATCTTCAATAGTGCGGTATGAGTGTACAATGGAGTTGCAAAACAAATTTTTAGCCTTTGCCCCAACTTCTATAACAAATGTTTCTTTTCCCTTTGCTTGGGTGGGGTGGCAAATGTTGAACTTTCTCTTCTTCTTTTAAAAAGTGATTTAGCTTTCCTTGATCAATCATTCTTAGGATAATTCTCTTGATGTTTCTGCAGTCATTTGTTAGGTGCCCATGAAAGCGGTGGTAAGAACAGAACTCGTGACTTCTATCTCCAGGTGGTGGTTCACTTCCCATGTTCCATGGTGCAGGTATGTTTTCCATCAAAAGTATTGCTTCCCATATTTTTTCCACACTGGCGTTCAATGGCGGCATTTTAATTTCCTCCCACACTACTCTGTGACTTCGCTGTCCTCTATGATAATTCTGCCTCTGGCCTCCGTAAGTCTCTTGCGAATTATACCTTTGTCCTCCGTAAGTTTCTTGCGGTTGATCAAGTCTTGGAATTTTATTATTTCCACCACGGTTGTAGAAATTTCTTTCTCTTTCAAATTCCTCCTGATCGCGACTTCCCATAGCTACTAACTTTGGTTCTATATCAACTGCTTTTCTTTCTTGTTGACCTTGCGATGTGCTCGCCACTGTGTGTATTAATTGAGGTAATAAACTTCCATTCGCGACATTAGAATTTGTGTTCGCCACTGGGTAAGATTCCATCTCGTTCTGTCTTTCTTCTAAAGCAATATATTCCTCCTGGAGCTCTCAAAATTCTGTCATTGTAATTGTATTCTTAACTCTAAAAACCTGAACATATAATAGATTGGTTGCGAACATAGCATTTATGAATGACAGTATGAGGTATCTTTCATCTACTCTGCCGGCCATCTCGCTGCACATTGTCTTCCATCTGACAGTTAAATGTCTCAAACTCTCGCCAACTCTTTGTTTTAGTCCAAATACATCTTCAATGCCAGGTCGCGAAGAGTTGTTACTTATATACGCCCCAAGAATATAGCCTGTAAATGATTGAATGATGTGATCGTATTCCTTGGTAAACCCTCAAACCATTTCAATGCTTCTCCTGTTAAACTTGACGCGAAGTATTTGCATAATATAGCGTCATGGTTTTCCCATTGTAGCATACATCTCACATAAGCCTTGATGTGTTGTACTGCACAAGTTGATCCATCAAAAATGCTTTGTTAACGCTTATTTGCAAATTGCATTTTGGGGGTATTCCTCCTAACTCGCACTTCTAATGTAAAAGGATTTTTCGACCTCCGTGATAGCTTCATCTAACCTGTCTTCTCCCTCCTTCTCTTCTACTTGTTCAATATTCCTCTCATTTCTCGCCAATTCTCGCAGAGAATTTGTTCATTTGCCTCAGAATTTGAATTTATCGGTCGTTTTAACTCTGCTTCCCTCCTTCTCCGTTCGTGTCTACTTTTTTGTATTCTTTCATATTCTTCGTTAATATCTCCATTGTTGCGATTTCGCTCGCGTCTCCTCTCTCGATTGTCATGATTATTTTGCCGAATCGCTTCTTCCAATTCTCGATTTTCCATTTCTGCTCTCAATCTTTCTCTCTCGCGAGCTAGACGTGCTTGTTCGGTGTAATGCCTTTCAATATCATCTTCAATTTCCGTTTGTTTCCTTTGTGTTTCTCTCCCATGTAGTGTTCTTCTTCTTTCTTCCTGATTTTCTTCATTAATTGGGTTATTCTTTTCTCGAGGCTGTCTATCTTCTTGATTTCCATCATCGTGATTGTTCACCAAAATATAACGATTTTCTATTAATTCTCTCTCTTCGCGACCTCCTTCGCCATGATTTAACTCTCTTTCCAAATTTTCTTCATTAATGTTTTCTCGCAGTAATATTCTTCTCCCATTTTCTCTACTCGATACTGATCTCGATCTGTTACTACTTCTTGATCTTCTATTTTCCATCCTCAATTCGTGGTTTTGCCTTGTTAGATTCGCGCGTTCTTCTGCTTCTAACCGCCTTTCTTCGTGTATTGTCTGTCTCAGCGCTTCTAATGCCGCAATTTCTTCATTTCCACGAATTGTTTCTCCCATCTCTTCTCGATTTCTCTCTTCCTGTCTATTATTCATCAATTGTTGTACTTCTTCTCTTTCTTCCGTAGAATCTGATCTCCATGTATGCACGCTCACTCTATCATAATCGATTACTCGTTTTTAGTCTTTGGTTGAATTGGTGGTTGAGTTGATGGTTGAATTGGTGGTTGAGTTGATAGTTGAATTGGTGGTTGAGTTGATGGTTGAATTGGTGGTTGAATTGGATCTTCTTCTCCATTTCTTGCATCTATCCTTGATGGTTCACCTACTTCATTTCTTCTTTCTCCCACTAATCTTCCACTTCTCCTTACGATCGTTGGTTGTTCTGATGCATTCTTTCTCCTAGCCATTTCTCAATTTTAGTAATTTGTTAAAAATTATTCAAGATTTCTTTCTTGTTATCCCTAATTCTTCCAATTCACAAGGTTGATCTTCTTCAATCCCTGTTTCTAGCGCATATGTAGTTGCAGGAAATCCTACACTACACACCTCACTCGAATTTGCTTATTCAATCCATTTGAAGATGAATAATAATGTGTTTTATTAATTGTTTTCTTCTAAGATTTACAAAGAAATGAAGAACAGAGCTAAAGAAATTACAATCACTCTTAATTTTCTCTCTCCTAATGACTTGCTTAACAATTCGAAAAGACCTCCTCTACAACAGACTGACTCGACCCTTTATATAGGGTATTACATAGTGGATGACAGCTAAGCTGTCCTTTATTTTCGGAAACAACTCACGAGTCCTCGCGAATGTATAACTGCTTGTCCTCGCGGCACTCCTAAATCTCGCCAAGTCTTCACGCTTTCCTCATGTTCTGACTGTCATCATCTATTACGTCATTTATTTACCTCCATGCGACTTCTTCGCAATGTAGTCGTTTATTAATCTCGCGAAGTATTGCTGTCGCGATATTCTGGTCCTACAAAGTCGAACTTGATATAGCCTCTCATGGTGTGGTAAACTAGACAAAATAGTCGACAACATCCATACGATTTGAGTCCAGCATAATACGAAGACCGGAGTTCGGCTGGATATGGATATACCTGCATACTTTCACCTAGAATATTAACACAAAACTTAGTTGCTGGAATGTCAGTTCCCCTACGTAAACCTTGTCCCAGTGTAAGATGCAAGAGAAAATCAGCATCACCACAATTCAATCACCCCAGGACACTCTTAGCATCACTACATAGAAGAACAGTGAATTGTATAGCCGACAAATCTGATTGGTACCCCATGAATAGAAAAATCACATGCTTAGAAGAAAAATCACCAGCTGAACTGACCACGTGAATCATCTGCGAAGATACATGTCTAACAAATGCACAAGTTCTAGAAATATGGGCAACCTAAGCATCAACGATCTGGACAACCTAGTTACCTTGATCCGCATGAAACCACAACACAAAACGAAGGACAATACACGTTTGCAGATATAAGAACCCATGTATAAAAAACAGCTCATAAACGAAATTCCTCTTGTTTGCATCCTTTACAATTGAACAAACATCTAGGACAAACAAACAAGAATCAGTTAAACCCAAACTTCCCAAACTGAACTCATAGTCACCAGTAAAACAAGAGTATCCATTAATGGTTCCAAAATCTTTTCTGCGATCAAATACTCTACCATCAAATAAGGATATCTCATTGGGAAATTTGTGATGAAGAACATTTTTGCTCTTGAGACGCACACTATCTACTTGAAACATTTTACCAAGCAGCACTACAAACACCATGATCAGTCATATGACTATTGGCCAAAAATCTACTCAGTGCAGGCATTTGAACGAACATCCTCTTCGTACCCAAAGTTGCAATATCAGTAACACATAAATGAGGAAACGAATTTATAAACTGCAATTTTGAGTCATGCCCCAGGCTAAGAAGCAATTGAAGAAGTAATGTCTCATAAGTAAGTGGTGAGATCACAGTACACTTACCTCGATCAAATAAGGAGCAGGTGTCATCAAAATAAAGATAGAAATAAAGAGTGACCTGCAAACTCCTAGCAGTAAGAAGAACCCCACTCTTAGCTGGTGTTCCAACAATTGAAGTAGTACAAAACAAATCTCGGAAGTATCCATTCTTATAAACCACCTCCTGAAATTCGTTTTTAGAAATACCATCCAAAAATTTCAATCCCTCAAAAAAGGAAAATTTAGAATACCTTTGCAGAAGTACAATTTCTTTCCCACGCTCAAAAACTCTAACCATGTTGATCTTCCAGAAGAAATCAACTCCAATATCACTCAATTTCACAGCCGTAGTCTTAGACATTTTATCAAACATCATTCCAGTAGTACTAATAACACCCTCATTGGTTGGTATACAATCGATTGAATCACCAGACCAAGAAGTTGACCAGTACCCATTCTTGGAGAGTAGCTCAGACATAGAATTTTCATTGCATTCTTCCATTAAAATTGAACAAATATATAGTGCAAAGGAACATGAAGTAATTGCATCAAAACCAAATTCATAAATTCCAGCTAAGTAAGAAAAACGTTTAATGAGTATGAAATCTTTTCCACGATCAAATAGCATCCGAGAATAATCAGAAAGAAGAGCAAAACGATGCTTACTAATTACTTTGTTGGTATCACTGACGAACTCCTTCAAGCTTTGGAGCTCCTCACAACTACCCTCATTACTCATAACTGTTGTAGTTTGAAAATTCACGTCCTCAGGTAAATCTTCCTCTTCATCGAAGAAAAACGAAGGAATGAGCAATTCAAAATCGAGACAATCACCATCTTCGTCAGTTTCAACAAAGAGAAATTGAGGAGTCAACTCCAATTCGATAGAATCATCTTCGTCATCAACATTAGTAGGAACGGATTCGATTACCTCATACGGAGAGACTATGCAATCACCAATTGACTTAGCAGAGTCTTCAATTTTTGATGTCAATCTTAAAAACCCATTTAAGCCATTAACTAAATCGGTCTTAAAATCGGAATCCAAAATTGAATCTGAAGCAGCATCAGGAAGTAAATTCGGAGTAAGAACTTGACTGAATTCAGGTACCAATTCTTCATTGAAAACCTTCTCCTCCCGCGTAGCTCCCGTATAGACAACTCGATGGACGAATTGTTGTTCTAATGGTGATAATTTAATTGAATCCCATGTAAGATAGGTGACGGAGATTTGATAATTTGTTTCCCAAAGACGATAATTTCTACTGAATGAAGGTACCTCGTTAAGCAGATCTTGATATTTTCTCTTCAAATCCAGTAAATGATATTTTCGTCCTAGCTCGATACAACAAATCCCCCATGGATCGAAACGAAACTGATACCAATTGTCATGTAGAAGTACAATGACAGGATAAACACTTAATTCTCACGAATCAAGTTTATCTGCTCTTGCGAACAGCCTTTCTCTGGCTCTGAAGAACATAGCCTAATCGAATAAATCGATATTTTGATTATGAATTGATTGGTATTCTCATTACAGACTCCGACTCTTTATAGTTAGGTTTTCTCCCAACTAGATCTAACGATCCTAAGCCTCACAGATGATTACATCCCAACCATAAATTACAACTATCGTTAACTAATAATCATCTCTAATTAACTACTAACAACAATTAATATTAAAGACTAACTACCACCCTGATTATGATAAGGGCCACTCTCCTCTCTTATGCTGGTACATGACACAGAGTTTTGCTCAAATTAAGGAGTTTCATAAGATAAAGGAAATAATAATAATAAAATAAGGGATTACAAGGTGTGGGACCGGCCACGTCTAGGGCATGGCCGGCCGGCTAGTACGCTCGGTCCCATGACACCTTTCCTAATTTTATATTATTTCCATGATGTGAAGGAAAATATGAAGAAACTGAGAGTTTGCTCAAACGATGGAGTTTTCATGGGATGAAGGAAATAATAATAATAATAATAATAATAATAATAATAATAATAATAAAATAAGGGATTACAAGGTGTGGGACCGGCCACGGCTAGGGCATGGTCGGCCGGCTAGTAGACTCGGTCCCATGACACCTTTTCTAATTTTATATTATTTCCATGATGAGAAGGAAATAACATGAAACTGAGGAGTTTTGCTCAAATGAAGGATTTTTCATGAGATTAAAGAAAATAATAAAATAAGATAAAACAAAGGAAGAGGCGTGAGACCGGCCACAACGGCATGTCCGGCCGGCCGGTGGGCCCGGTCCCCTAGGCGCCTCAATTAATAATTTATTATTATTATTATTTTCTTCCCTATTTTGCATAGGTTTCCTCATTCCTTCGTATTTTTGAATGCTCGTTGGTGCATTCAGGTGCTCGTTAGTGCATTATTGATGAGTACACTTGCACCATTTTATAGGGGCTTACTCGATGGTGGCTCAGATGCCCGTACGTTGAATATTTATTACTAACCCATGGAATTCTGTTGGGAAGAGCCATGAATTGAAGTAACAAAATATTATGAAGAACATATAATATTCTCTAGGAATTCGATTGGAGAATCTTACGACTAAAATTAATTAATTAATTAATTGATGGCTCTATACTAGCAGGCAAGCTGTCTAGGAGTATTATAATTATTTGAAAATCGAGGTACGAGCTAGTTGAAGCGTAATACTCGATTTGAATGTTTATTCTGTAAAGTCAGGGAACATTGTGACATCCTGAAGACGTTATTGCTATATACTAGTGATTAATACATCTAGGAGCCGTCCAATCATTTCGATTCTATACAGAAGTGATTACTGAAATTACTCAGTTAATGAAATATGTCGTGGTCTCAGTTGAGAGACTGCATATGTATGCTCTGAGAGGCAATACACTCAGTCAGAGGTTCTTAGGGATTTTCTGAGAGGCAATACACTCAGTCAGAGATCATCGTGGCATGAGTTTTCATGCTTTAATGAGATACCTGAGCCTCAATACTCATCTGATTGCTGGATCAGGAATATGTAAGAGTATGGTTTACGATTTTAGCCTTAATCGAAAATCCACCATCAATAATAATAAATTAAAATACACTTGTGCGTTAACTCCGTAAATACTTGATAGTGATCATGTAGAGTTTGGTTAATACCGAACCTATTATCAAGTAACACACTTTGTTGTTGTATTGTCTCGATCTTGTATCCATAGTCAATCACACAAGTTATCTTGTTGTTGTATTGTCTCGATCTCGTATTCTTAGACGATCACACCAAGTGTGAACCGAATTGTCGTATTGTCTCGACTCTATCCATAGACGATCACATTTTGTAGAGGACTTACAGGTTGAAATAAAAAGATCGTGGTGTATTTGGGTACCCTCGTCTTTTAAATTGGCATCAGAGCAGGCAAACACGAAAAGATCTAACGATCTGTGTTTGGTGCGATCTAACCTATAAGACATGAGTCGAAATAAGAAAACTAAAGCTAAACTTATAAAGAACCCAATTAGCGTACATCAGGATGTTGAGAATAATCTCTCAAAAAGGGTCAATAGAAATTGGTCTCGTAATTCTTTTCTAAAATCAAGAAAAAAGTCTATGAATGATACACACTTGATTGAAAATCATGTTCATGATAAGAAAAGAATGCATCCAAAACAAAAGGAACAAGTGGCTAACTCAAAGTCTGCTTTGGATCCGATTCCAATTACTGGTGAAAAATCTTCTGTGACTATTTTCAGTTGTAAGAATTATTTATTTTCACCACCCTGCTCTAATCCTAAATTAGTGGCTGGATTGCAAAGGTTTTTCAATAAAGTCAAAACCTTTTCAGAAGCAGGAAAATCCATTGATAGCCTGGAAGATGTCTTATTACTTATTATTCAACTGAATGTAAGAATTTGTGAAACAAAGTGTGAAACACTTAGTCTTCAAAATTGTCTGGCAGATTATTTGGAACAAAAACTGGCTTTGTGTATAATGAAGTGAATCAACAAACTTCAGAGTGTGAATATCTTACACAATCACTGGAACATTCACAAATAAGGAATAAAATTCTTGAAGAAGAAATTCTTACAGAATCATGTCAAGAGGTATGCTTTGGAAAATCTTTAGAAAGAAATTTTCAACAAAGTATGAATACCTTAAAAAGGCATATCGAAAGTCTTGAAGGAAAGATCTCTGCAATCTGTATGATGTCCAAAATAGTTTGGATGCTAAGATTGATATTCTCAATCTTCGTCAAGTCCTCCTCAGTACTGTTGAAACTCATCATGGACATGCAGCATTGCTAAGAACTGTTACCCTTGACCAAAGAAAGTTGATTAAACCTGGAATTTGTAATATGGAGTATGCTCGGAATATTAATCGAAGTTAATGCTTTAGCCTGTTAACATAATCAAGGTACTGTGTGTAGAACCTGGGAAATCAGTCGTGATGCTATAGATGAAGATCCCGAGAGATTTGAGAACATTGAAGATGATCTTTGAGAAAGACTGTTCAAAGATCTAACCAGAAAATAAACATAAAAGTTTTTATTTACTTCAATTATTGTATAAGGTATATTTTGAATAAAACTATCATTATTATTTATGAATAAAATTATTATTTTATAATTTTTGGTTCATGTGATAGTTACCGATTACATCGCCTGTGAACGAATGTTTATATTTTTGATATATGTATTCGTTTTATGAGATGTCTGATTTCGATTTTTATAACCTTAATATACGATCTCATATGATGAAACCCTTATGAATTGTGTGGCTTATTGATTTAGCGGGATTAAGTACTAGCCCATGTTGGTTGGCTTTAACAAGGGATCATAAGGTGTTCTGATTGAAACTCATATGTGAAAATTCACAATATGTTGAATCAATTTGTGTTTACATGAGATGTGTTTAGCATAACACATGTGTTTCGGGTTTTCAACTTTTGCTATTGGCACGCATTAGTTAAAATCGATTCAACCTTTTTTCTAGTAAAGGTTGCCTTTGTTGTTGTTCTTTTGTTATTGTGAGAGGATGACAACACTCTGGGGGAGACTTCTTATTTGAACTTGTGCTTAATGATATATCTTTCTGGGAGAGTAGCTGAGAAAATTGAGGTAACGAATTTGTTAGTTAATCGTTTTCCTGTTTAAGAAAAGCCTGATTATATTGCATATATTTTTCTTTTGTTTAACAAAATTTCGGTACAATTGATATGTTCCATTATGTGTGTATGGATGTTTTTGTGATTCAATTGTTTCCAGTTAAGAAAAACTGTGTCAATTTATATGGCTTATTGTTTGGTATCTTCTTTATTGTTGGGTATCAAGTGTTTTTGCTTAACGAAATTCGGTGAAATTGCGGTGTTGTAATGTTTATATTTGTTCAATTGCTTCCGGTTAAGAAAATAATTGTGGAAGTCAATTTATTTTGGTTTATATCTATTGTTTGTTTCTTAACAAAATACAGGATAATTTGTTTAGTCCAATTGATTCCGGATAAGAGAAACTAAGTTAATTCTGATGTAAGTTAGACTTATCAATCGGAGGATTCAGTTATTCAAGTCTAATAGAATGCTTGACAAGAATAACTAATTAACTAACCTAGTGTTTATCTTGTCTAAAGATAAAGATCTAAGTTATTGTCTGAATAATTAGAGCCTAATGAGAAAAATAAAGTTAATTCTGATCTTTATTTTGGTCTCATCGAAACAAGTGATTGTGCATATGCAATCGGTCCAACAAAGAATTGAGTATCTTAGTCGAATTTTTGGACTACAGGGAAAATTGTTTCGGGCAATTGTTTCCTTGATAACATATTGAAACTAAATTACTTTGTAGTTTCGGTTTTAATATTGGTTATCTAAAATGGTATGTGAAACCTTCGTGCTTAACTCTTATAGGTTGTTTACAAGTCTTTTAGATTTGTAAGATCCTTTCAGTTTGTCCTTTATTTGATCGAACCTTTGCAATTTTGTGACAAAAAGGGGAAGAAATATATGGAGTAAACAAGTGAATTGCTACTTAAACGTTATATCTAACGAAAGAGTAAAGCATTGACTAGGGGGGGGGGGGGGGTTGAAACAAATCAAATTTCTGAGTAGTAATTCTTACTACAAAAGGGGAATAACAAAGTTGTTTGGATTGAATATTTACCTAGCTACCTTTAGGGGGAGTAGAAGCTTTTGTTATTCAAATGTCAACAGCTACATTTATTGATTGAATATATGCAGGTTATTGTGATGTTGAAACTTGGAATCAAGCGTATGAAGAATGAGTTATTTTGTAATTCGTTTAGCTCCATATGTAATAAGAGTTTTGTCACTAAAATTGACAAAGGGGGAGTTTGTTAGAGTATAGCTCGGTTGAACTCACCAAGCGTTGGTATGTCAATTTTGGTTGTCATATTTTAGTATCAAAACTCATCAATAGTCGCTTGATTAAATACTAGAGTCAACTTTGTTTAGGCTAGACTAGAAAGGCTAGGAATGTTGAGACATACAAGTATTACTCCGAAGACCTGAAGAATGTGAAGAAGTAACGAACTACAACGACGACATCAACCTTCCACTTGAGGTTAGTAATATTGACTTGAACGGTTTCATTCCTAACGTATCTTTCAAGTCGTGCTATATTGAAAACATAACTGCGAAGCTGTAAATATTGTACCTATTGTATAGTACTCTAGTGATGTGACATGATCATAATAGTATGATCTTAGTATTAAGGAATTAGACTACGAAGTATAACACTTATCTTTTGAACTTCGTAGATATGATATCGACATAATCTTGTATATAATGTTGTGATTATGTGAATGGGTTATGGTGAAGATTTCATCCTAGGAAACAATGTTTTACATTTGCTTAAAGGAAGTACATTCATGAACTTGTTTTGTGAATCGAATTGGAAATGAATAGGCTTATTGATCCGGCTATTCATTGCATATGTTTGGATGACCAATATGTGTGAGTTAGTAGAACTGATCTTAACTCAGGTTATGTATCTTGGTATAACTGATCACAATGCCTAGACTTATGATTTGGTATGACCGGTCTTGGTAATTGGGGTAACCGATCCTAAGTAATCACCATGTGATGGTATGATCGATCCTTGTAATTGGTGTGACCGATCCTAGTAATTGGTGTGACCGATCATAAGTGTTGTGTGACCGACCCTTGTAATGGGTGTAATCGGTCCTAGTAACTGGTGTGACTGATAACAAGTAGATAGAATCGATCATAGTGATTGGTATAACCGATTCGAACCCATGTATGTGACTTGGTAAATCCGATCACAACTAACCATTGTAATTTGGTATGACCAATCACATAGTAATCTTGGAATACTGGCAAACTAATTCTAAACTTGTTTGGAAGTGTGGTATAACCGATTCCAAGAAAGCAAATCCATGTAAATATGAAATAAGGATTTGCAGTGAAAAGATGTCAACATACTTAGAACACGAGCAGTAACTCTTAACATTTATTGTTCAAAGATATTCCTTGGTACTCAAGGTGATATTGTGCCGAAATAAGAATCTTTTAATTAAGGTTTTTGGTTTTATATGCTTTAATTACCAGCACTTAATGCATAGCTCTAGAGAATAAAAATTAGTAATGTGCTGTAGGATCAGAATATCGCAGCATCAATATCTCGCGAGATTAATAAACGACAGTATTGCGAAGGTGTCGCAAGGAAGTATAATTAATGACGCAATGGATGACGACAGCCAGAACATGAGAAAAGTGTGAAGATTTGGCGAGATTTAGGAGTGTCGCGAAGACGAACATTCATACACTTGCGATACTTCGCGAGTCATTCCAAAATAAAGGACAACTTAGTCATCATCCACTATGTAATACCCTATATAAAGGGTTGAGTAAGTCTGTTGGAAGGGAGTTCTTTTTCGAATTGTTAAGCAAGTCATTAGGAGAGAGAAAATTTAGAGTGATTGTAATTTCTTTGGCTCTGTTCTATCTTCCTTTGTAAACATTTCAAGAAAATAATCAATAAAATAGATAGTTATTTATCTTCAAATGGATTAGTTGAGCAAATTCTAGTGAGGGGTGTAGTGTGGGATTTCCTGCAACTACATATGCGCTAGAAACAGGGACTGAAACAGGATTGAAGATAAAAGATTGCAGCTAAAATTATTCGAATCAAGAAAATGAGAGAGAAAAATGTTAAATCAGATGAAGTAGAGAAGTTAAAAAACAAGGAATATGATGAAAATACGGAGTACAGTACAATTACAAAAGCAATGATTAATGAATTTCATGAAAACATCGGAGGAAGAATACATAAACGAGATTTTGAAGGAAAGAAGATTATAGATGGGGAGAAGACATCGTCTTTGAAAGAGTGGGAAAAGCAGAAAATAACATTCACAGCAGCAGAGGTACCTAAAGAGGGTTTGAGCCATACATCCCCGTTAGTGATCACAATAAATGCATGCAAAAATGGAGAAGAACCGCAAAAGCAATGGAAGAATGGGCAAAAATAGAACTTTGGTGGATACAGGAGCTTGGTGAGTATCATGTTTTACCATACTTACAAAAAATTAGGATATAAAGATGAAGAAATAATTTCCCCAGCGTATTATATCCATGGTTTTGGTAAATCCATAACAAAACCTAAAGGAGAGGTAAAATTACGAATTCTGCTTGGAGAAATTGAAACACAGGTGACATTGAGTATAATGGATATGGAATCGCCGTACAGCGTGTTGTTAGGGAGACCATGGGTACATGCAATTAAGGCTGTAGCGTCAACGTTTCATCAGTGTATCAAATTTCCTATGCCAACTGGAATTGGTGAAATCAGAGGGGATATTGATAAAGGAAGAATATATCATCAAATCGAAGTGAAGAATTATGAAGAACAAGTGAAGAAACGAAGAGATCGCAAGAAGATGGTAAAAGCATCTAAGAAAGAAGAAGAGTTTAGAATTTACATGATAAGAGCAAAAGAAGGAAAAGGAATACCTAGTAAAACCTTAAGAGAAGAGGATGAGCTTGCGAAGGAGATGAAGGGACCAACTCCTATGGGAGAACCGAAGGCTAGTTATATCGCAGCAGAACAGACAAAAGAAGTGAATGTTGGAACTGAAGAAGAACCCAAGATGTTAAAAATTGGGACTAAAATGGAAGCGGATGAAGAGAGAAGAACTGTTGATTTGTCATGAGATTACAAAGATATTTTCGCGTGGGATATGGATGAAATGCCTGTATAGATCCATCTGTGGCTTGCCATAAATTGGAAATTGACAAACGTAAAACCATTCAAACAAAGAATTAGAAAGATCGCAACAAATATCATCCTAAAATAGAAGAAGAATTGCGAGAAAATGTTAGATGCAGGGAATCATTAGACAAGCAAAATATCCCGAATGGATAGCAAATATGGTTATAGTCCCAAAGAAGAAAAAGGGGATAAGAATTTGTATAGATTTCACCGATCTAAACAAAGCTTGTCCTAAAGATAGCTTCCCGTTACCAGATATTCCGCAATTGGTTGAAGCAAAAGCGGGAAACGAAAGGATATCATCTCTTGATGGATATAAAGGTTACAATCAAATTCCTCTCGCCGAAGAAGATCAAGAACATACTGCTTTCTTCGCTCCAAGAGGATTATACTTTTATACAAAAATGCCGTTTGGTTTGCGAAATGCCGGATCAACATACCAAAGGATGGTAGAAAAGGTGTTCGCGAGATGGATACACAAAACATTAGAGGTATATGTAGATGATATGTTAATAAAAAGTAAGAAAGCAAAAGACCACATACAAGATCTGAAAGAAATTTTTGAACAAATGAGACATTTCAACATTAAAGTAAATCCAGAAAAATGCACCTTTGGAGTTGCATCCGGAAATTTTTTAGGTTACATCGTATCAAAAGAAGGAATCCAAGTCGACCCAGAGAAAGTACAAGCAGATTCGCGATATGCCAACACCGCGACGAGAAAAGATGTTCAGAAGTTAAATGGGTTACTAGCTTCGCTAGGAAGGTTTATCTCGCGATCATCTGATAAATGCAAGCACTTTTTCAACATCCTCAAAAAAGGGTCAAAGTTTAGATGGACAGATGAGTGTGAGAAAGCCTTACAAGGAATAAAGGAGCATTTAATGGATATATCAATTTTGCAAAAAGCAGAACCAGGGGAAGAATTATTGATCTATCTTGCGACGACCTCGCATGCATTAAGTGCAGTATTACTGCGAATGGACACAGGGGTAGAGAAACCAATTTATTACATCAGCAAAACTTTCAATGCCGCAGAAAGGAATTACTCAAAAATTGAAAAACTAATTTTGGAATTAGTTTACGCAACATTTAAACTTCGCATATACTTTCAAGCGCACATTGTTAAGGTAGTGACAAAAATACCAATCGAATCAGTAATGAAAAATTCAAAAAGATCGGGAAGAGTTGAGAGATGGAATGCTCAAATAAGTCATTGCAAACTCAAATACGAAATATTGTCTTCACCAAAATCACAAGTTGTCGCAGACTTTCTAGCAGAATTTCCTTTGGAAGAGGATGAACCAGTGGAAGAAATGATGGACATAGAAGAAGAACATGGAGATCCAAAAGACTTGTTAACTGAGCCAAATAGATGGGAAATATTAGTAGATGGGTCATCTAATGGAGAAGGTAATGGGGTTGGAATTGTTGTGATATCGCCGAAGGCAATAAAATAGCTTTTTCTTTCGGATTAGAGTTTGCGTCAACCAATAATGAAACAGAAATATGAAGCTATAATACATGCTTTGCGATTCGCAATAGAAATGAAATTGGAAAATGTAAGGATTACCAGTGATTCGCAATTGGCTATTCGCCAAATAAAAGAGGAATATACTACAAATGAACCATCTTTGCAAAAGTACAAGAAACTTGTTGACGAGCTGTCGATGCAGATACCGAGAATAAAATGGAGACATATATCAAGGAGAAATAATATACTCGCAGATGCTTTTGCCTTCATATCAAGTATGATGACAGATCCGACTGCGAGAAATATAAAAATACAAACACTTTTAACACCGTCAATTAATAAAGAAGAAGAGCAGGAAACAGATGTAATGCTAATATAAGATGGAACACAAACACTTTGCGAGGAAGATTGGAGAGCAGAACTTCATGCATACCTGATGAAAGGGGAAACACCAAGAAATAGATTAGAGGCACACAAATTAAAAAGCCGTGCAACAAATTATGAATTAAGAGATGGAGTACTATACCGACGAACTTTTAATGGACCTTCATTCAGATGTGTAACAAGGAAGGAAGGAGAAACCATATTGAAGATGTTGCATAGCGGGGATGCTAGTAATCATAGTGGTGGAAGATCTTTAGCACATAAAGCAAAAATGCAGGGTTATTACTGGCCGTATATGCATGAGGACGCGAAACAAATATCAAAGCGTTGCGAAGATTGCCAAAGGCATGGGAAGAAGATACATGCACCGGAAGCGCCATTAAATTCTTCAACAAGTGTGTGGCCTTTTGGAAAATGGGGCTTAGATATTGTGGGACCATTCCTACCAGAATGTGACAGAGAAGATATCTAATTGTCGCTACTCGATTATTTCACAAAATGGGCGAGGTGAAATCGGTACAACACATTCGCGATAAATATGTTTTTACTTTCATATTTGAGAACATTATATGCAGATTTGGGATTCCAAAGACAAATTGGTATCCGACAATGGGAAACAAATTTGAAGGACAAAATATAGAATTGCTTTTAATGCATTTCAGATACGGTGTGGAAAATCAACTCCTCTATACCCGCAGGCTAATGGCCAGGCAGAAGCGACAAATAAAACAATTGCAGACATATTGAAGAAGAAGTTAGAAGGATACAATAAAGGATGGTGCGAACAAGTGCACAATGCAGTATGGGCTTATAATACAACCAGGAGAGAAGCTACAGGAATGTCACCTTTTTGTTTAACATATGGGGTTGAAGCTGTACTCCCAACAGAAGTTATGATTCTAACAACAAAGAAAGAAGCTTGGGAGAAAAATCTTAGTGCGGGGAACATTTTAATCAAATTAGATGAATTAGTAGAAAAAAGAGAGAGAGCACTACAACATATGGAGAATTATCAGCGAAGATTGGCCAGAGAATATAACAAACGTGTCAAGATACGTGAATTTCAACCAGGAGATCTGGTGCTGCGAGAGACACCAATATATCAGCGTGAAAGTGGTGGCAAGTTGGCAAGAAAATGGGATGGACCTTATATCATTAAGGAAATAGTTGGCACAGGGGCATATAGATTAATGGATCCTGAAGGGAAAGATGTAGGACAAAGATTGGATAGACCATGGAATAGGTTGTATCTCAAGAAGTATTACCCATAAAAGATGGAGGAAATGAAATGAATTTGGATGAAATGTTTTTGCGACAGAGTGATTGCGAAATTAAATAAAATAGAGAAAGATTGTGCGAATGTCTCGCAAACAATACATTACCGAAAATGAATGATTAAATGAATCGACAAAATGATAGAGTGAGTGAATGGGACGAACCTTTATGGTGTACACCCTAGTTCGCGAATGATATTTCGCAAGAGGCAAATGTAAGACCTAAAGTACGTCATATAAGGGGGTATCTCTTGACATGGCTCAGGGGAAAGGTTACACCGCTCCTGGAACCTGGGTCATGGAGATTTGGGGCCCATGAAAGCCTATCCGGGAGAGATACCTTGGATTTCCAACTATATATATAAGGTTATACCCGGTTGGACGCCCGAGGGTCTCTTCCAAGGAGTCAGTGTATGCTCAAGGCGCCGGGGTACACGGTTGAGCCAAGAGTGCCTGGGGCATTTGAAGTGTCTCGGCCATTCTTGGCAAGTCTTGGTATATGCTGCACTCGGCCCGAAGAAAACTCCACTTAGGGTGCAGTCTCGTAACCATAAACCATATAGGTATAAGGGATAAGAGGCTGCGAAAACAATCAAGTTGTTGTTAAGACCGGATGGGAGGAGCTAGTCTTGTATGGCCGATGTACGCCTCCTTGAAGGGGCAACCAGGGAGAAGATAAGGGCGGCACCCTCCATTAGGGAGCTGATAAGTGTCAAAAGACGCAAATGTCACGAGGCTTTGTTTTCGCAAGAAAATTTAGGCTTGTCATATTTGTGCGATGATCCTGTAGAGGCAATAATACTAATGCAAGGATAAAGCGAGATCAATGGGTTTTTGCATGAAAATGTAAAGACATCCTGCGATTTCGTCGCAAAGACGGCAATGTCATGGGATTTTATATTCGCAAGAGTATTTAAGTCTGTCACATTGTCGCAAATAACATATCCTACAGAGGCAAAAATACTTAAGAAATGATAAGACAAGGTCAATGGGTCATTACATGAAAATGTAAAGACGTCCTGCGATCTTGTCGCAACGAGGGGTGGCGAGATAAGACCTTTAATTATGAAGGAAAAATAAGACCACACAATCAATGATAAGACAAGATCAATAGATTTCTTCATTTGTGAAGATATCCTGCGATCTTGTCACAATGATAAATTTCAACATAAATAAAGGTAAACGAACACGCTTGCGAGATTAGAATTGCAAATCTAAAATGAGATAGAAAGAGAAAATAAGGGATTATTCATCAAGAGACTTAGTCTTTCCAATCAAAAAGAGTACTTCAACAGAAATTGAAAAGCATCTTATGCAAAAAGTCATACAGAAAAAGAGACTGGAAGATATAAAATTGCAAGAGTAGCTTAATTTCCTACATCTACATCGGCATTCTCGGCAACAGGAGATGATAAATGTTCTTCAAAAATTTTATCAGCTTCACCTTCGCTAGTTGGAGGATTTCCATCAGAAGTTTTTTCATTTGGATTCTCAGCTTCATCTTCGCCAATTGGAGGGTTTTCATCAGAAGATTTTTCATGAGGATTCTTATCGACAATTTCATTGTTCGCGATATCTTCGCAGCTTTCATAATCGTAATCACTATCAGGAGAATTAGGAACTTCATCATCTTCAACTTCCAAAGGTTCAATAGAGACAGGTTCAAGGGATTTAGAAAGTAAGATCTCATTCACAAAAACTTCAGCTTTGGGATGAAATTGACGAAGAAGTGCCTTCTGTTGATTCCTACTTTGGATATCTTTAAGATGGCTAAGATAATTAAGCCTTCTTGCGGCACGATCACGAGAATGGGCAAGATTAGCGACAAGTGTTGTATTTTCCTTGCGAATCTTGGCATGGGAGGATTCCAAAGTAGACAGAGAAGTGCGAAGATCTTTCTCAGATTCTGCGAAAATATAGAAGAACAACAGAGTTAAAAATAAAAAGTAATGTAAGAAATTAGAAAAGGAAAACGGCGGATGAGGCAGTCAAATTTTATGACTACCTTCCTTTTGCGAGATAAGATGTTGGGTCAGGGCCAAGCAACTATTCTCCAAATGATCCATGGCATTATCAAAACCATCACCGACAAGACCTTTTAACCGAGAACGCAAGCTTTTTCATTAGAAATCGATGTAAATTATTTTCCGTCGCAAGGGAGGAATGAGATTCTTTTAACTTGGTATATTCATCCTTGAGCTGGTTTGTTTTCACACTTAGGGTTATTCTACCCTGAATAAGTTTATCTCTTTCGGTAGTGGTTTCTTTGAGTTTATTTTTCAATGAGCAGATAGATTGTTCTTGCTCATTCAGTGCTTTTCGACAAACATCAAGTTGTTGCGAAGATATAGCCACCTTATCCAACAAAGCTCGCTTCTCTTGGGACAAAGTTCCATTTTCATCTGATAAGGTTTCCAACTCCAAATTAGATTTAGTCAAAGAATATGAGAGATGCGACAATTCGTTACTTAATAATTCTTGTTTCTGGACTAAGTAGGCATTTTCTTGGGTAAGATTATTTATCTGGTCAACAGAATATGTATGGAGGTTATCTAATCGGTTATATTGCTCCATCCAAGCATCTCTTTCCATTCGAGTTTCTTCCACGATAGATTCCACTTGACATATCTCCATTTTACGTTTCTGATTCAAAGCTTGAAAGGCGAACAAAGTCTTCAAAAAAAAAAAAAAAAAAAAAAAAAAAAAAAGGGGGGAAAAATGATACCTTTTAATTCTTCATTCTTCCTGCGAAGATTATCACGATCCGAGAATTATTATGAAGGCTATTCTTTAAGATCTTAATTTCTTGTTCCAAGGATGCTCGCGACATTGTATCGTAAACCAAAATACTTACTTAAAGATTCATAAACACTAGATCCGATAGGATCGGTGGAGATTTTCTTAACATCATTCATGGTAGCCGATAAAACTTTAAAAGCTACATCTATCCCTTCCAAGTTTTCTTTAGTAAGAGAGATAGATTTAGAGGAAGAGGAAATGATGGAGGAAGAGGAAATGATGGAGGAAGAGGAAAAAGTTGAGTCATCCTTAGTCATAAGAATGCCAGTCGAGGGAACTTGATCAACAAGGGGAGATGAGATAGAGGTATTAAGAGTAAAAGTGGAGAGGGGTTCATTTTGAAGAATTTCATTAACGGAAAATTCAGGGACTAGTTTATCATGCGAGATCATCGCAAGAGAAGGTGGGTTATCCCGAGAAGAAGGAATTGGTTTATCTTGCGAAGACGTCGCTAGAAGATGAATTGCCTGAGATGTGCATGGAGAAGTAGTAAGTTTGAACCCGGAAAAGAAACAAAGCGGTGCGACGGTTTTAAAATGGCGAGGTTTCTTGGGAGATATATCAGCATTTTTGTCTTCCTGCGAATTACAAGTTAAATAAGAAACAGAGGCAACAATATTGTTATTAAAAGAGTAAATGTTTCTTAAATACCTTGTTATTCGCAGTCTTTCTCTTAGAAGCAAAGGATTTCGGCTGCGAGCCCATGGGAATATTAGGGTTTGCAACGGTGAACTTGGTGCTAGATTTGTTCTTGCTAAAATAAAAATGGCAGGAAAGTCATTAAAAAAAGGAGCAGTATCAGAATAAAACAACTTTATCAGGAAAGATCAATCACAAAATGATCAAATTCAGCAAAATTCACAAACCTTGATGCCATAGAAACAGTAGCAGAAGAATGATAGTGGAGAAATGATAAAGGAGGTGATGAAGAGAAAGAGTAGAAAAAAGTTGCAGAAAATGAAGAAGATGAAGTAAAAGAAAAGAGAAATTGGATAATGAATTCTCCTTTAAATAGACAGAAAAGAGTAACCTGATAGCATTAAAAAGTACCTAGGTAAAAGGGTAATTTTAGACACGTGTAAGCGGTCATTCCTAAATTCACGGAATCTTGCTGACAAAAAATTTGGTGGAAAATAAACGATCGCGGCATTTCAAAATATTGGTTCTCATGACATTCTCTCCTTCGAGAAAGACATGAGAAGAGGCAAGATGTAGGATCGAGAATATCGCAAATCAATATCTCGCGAGATTAATAAACGACGATATTGCGAAGGTGTCGCAAGGAAGTATAATTAATGACGCAATGGATGACGACAGCGAAACATGAGAAAAGTGTGAAGATTTGGCGAGATTTAGGAGTGTCGCGAAGACGAACATTCATACACTTGCGATACTTCGCGAGTCATTCCCGAAAATAAAGGACAGCTTAGTCATCATCCACTATGTAATACCCTATATAAAGGGTTGAGTAAGTCTCGTTGGAAGGGAGTTCTTTTTCGAATTGTTAAGCAAGTCATTAGGAGAGAAAATTTAGAGTGATTGTAATTTCTTTGGCTCTGTTCTATCTTCCTTTGTAAACTTTTCAAGAAAATAATCAATAAAATAGATAGTTATTTATCTTCAAATGGATTAGTTGAGCAAATTCTAGTGAGGGGTGTAGTGTGGGATTTCCTGCAACTACATGTGCATTTACTAATTGGAGATTCTTTATTGAGAGATTTCGGAAATATTGGACAAAGCATTTATTGGAATTAGGAAAACCGAATTTGGTATTCACTGCATATCTTGAGAATACTTTCTGTTTTGGAAATTCCTTGGTGTCCAAACATCATTGGTCTATAAATACCTAAGTTTGCATTTCTATCAAACTATCCTAAGAGCCATGCAAATTTCATTTCTTGTTATTTCTGGTAGAGCCGTTTATTCGGAGAGGAAAGTATCCTAATTAGTTGAAATCTCTTACAACTGCTCATTTAAAGACTTCTATGGGATCAAGAAGCTCTACGAGTACCGTTGGTGGGAAACTAGATAATTTCAGTGTTATTAGTTTTTGATTTGATTTGATTGACTAACGGTTGTTGAAACTTTGATTGCACCTAGTTTGTTTATGCTAGACAATCTTCTCTTCTGATATAAGATTCACTCAAACTAGATCAGAGTATCGACGGGATTTTTAGAACTCATTATTAGATCTAAAGACATCTTGTGATAATCCATTATTAACAGAGACTTAGTTACATGCATGATTGATCAAAAGAGATTCAAGTGGTGTTGTGCCGATTTTGAAGACAAAGAAGATTTCTTATTATTTTTCGTATCTTGTGAATTGTGTGCACAAACCTTGATCGGTTAGGATCCAACTAGAATCAGTTGCCACAAGGTTTCCTTTATTCTGGGAATTTTGTAATCCATGAAAATGCAAGGTCTATTTAATATTTTTCTATCATTTTTATAGTTAATTATTTATTTTTTAATGTTTTTGTTTTGATATTAACAGTATTTTAAAGCTGTTTGCATCCTAATAAATCTTTCCATATGATAGTTTAATAAATCTTTGTGATTGAATCAAACGATACTAAATTGACACAATTGTATCCTTATTTCATGACTTTTTTATTAGTATAATGCCGTACACTGAAAGGTTTTGCCAAAACTGGCAACCTAGCAGGTTTTGGCTTCAGAGACATCCATGCAAAATGGTTTAAAATAGCTTTAATGAATGCTCATCCACAAGACGATTAATAAGTCTTGAAATTATTTTTAAGCGGCAACACTACGCATTGGTTTGTGATAACCTGTTACTGTCAAGACATGGAAGTTAACAGGGTGAGACATGAGAGAGTAAACAATTTTAGTTACTGAATTGTGTTATCCTTCAACGTTCAAAATGTTGTCTAGAAAATCCAACGAGTCGGACATGCCAAAAGCGCGGCCAACCTACACAGTATAAATTGTTGGAAAACGATTACTAAAAACTAATTTTTAAGGTTTTAATAAAATTATAATTTATTGTTTTCTTTTGTGAATTGTAGTTGCAGGAAATCCTACACTACACCCCTCACAAGAATCTATACAATCAAATCATTTTTAAGATGAGCAATTGTAACTTTTATTGATTAAATTCTTAAAATGCTTACAAGATGAAATGGAAATCAGTTAAAGAATTACAATCACTCCAAATTTTCTCTCTCTTAATGACTTGCCCAACACTCGAAAAAAGATCCCCCTACAATTGATCTGTTCGGCTCTTTATATAGGGTATTACATAATGGATGACAACTAAGCTGTCCTTTATTTTCGGGAATAACTTGCGAAATATCGCAAGTGTACAAATATATAATCTCGCAACTCTCCTAGATCTCGCTAGGTCTTCATATCTTTCTCGTGTTTTGGCTGTCGTCATTCATTGCGTCATTTATATTACTCGTCTGCGTCATTTATATTACTCACCTTCGCAACGCTGTCGTTTATTGATCTCGCAGGGTATTGATGTCGCGATATTCTGATCCTACATGAATGAAAAAACTTATTAGTCCCACATTGTGGAGTTTCCACGTTTTGGTTGTTTTAAGAGACTATATAAGCATTTTAGTCCCACATCGGGGAGTTTTTCTTCTTAAGTTGTATTTGTCAATTATATAAACAAATTCACTACTTTTGTAAAATCTATGAGAAAGGGGTTGCTCCATATTGTAGAGGGGCCCCTAAGGGAAAATATTTTATAGTCGTTTCTTAAGCATTCGCGATTTTCCTTAACGGTTTTTTCGGAGTTGCCAAGCTGAAGTTGAGCATCTACTACATATGCTAGTAGTAGGTGTAGTAGGGTGTTTTATCCTGGAGATATCCGTCCTGTGAGGGCTATAACATCACTCTTGAGTGTAGCCGGGCGCTAATGTCTTAAGGGCAACGTGTTGAACACGTGACTCACTCTATTTTTCCAAAGTTTTGCCTTGTTGTTGTTGCGGAGATTTGGGGAGCTCGTCCGTTTCATCAAATCGATCACTTCCACTATAAAGGAGCTAAGTATCAATAACTTTTGCTTATTTGATTTTTTTCCTTGTTTTTGATTATTGCACCCAACATAAATATCAACGTTTTTGAAATTAAAAAAACAATAGTAAAACAACCGCCTCGAAACCATTATGGCCTACAACAGCATTTTGGTTCCGAATAGTAAGAATATGTGAAACATATAAACGGTCATTGTGTTGTTTTCAAAATTGGATCCATCATGATCCGTGGGCGTACAAAAAATATCATTTTATCTTTTGAAAATTTATGAACCTTTTGCATCGTTAAAAATATTCCACGAGCTGAAAGGATTTGGATGTGCATAATCCGAAAATGCTAAAGTTGAAAAAAAAACAATAGTAAAACAACCGCCTCGAAACCATTATGGCCTACAACAGCATTTTTGGTTCCGAGGATAGTAAGAATATGTGAAACTTGACTTGGATAAACGGTCATTGTGTTGTTTTCATTTTAAATTGGATCCATCATGATCCGTGGGCGTACAAAAAATATCATTTTATCTTTTTGAAAATTTACAGGAAATGAACCTTTTGCATCGTTAAAAATATTCCACGAGCTGAAAGGATTTGGATGTGCCGATAATCCGACTAAATGCTAAAGTCCATGGCGCCGCTCACGAAAGGCCTTTGGCCTGGTGATACCCTAGTTCTTTATAAGACAGGGTAGTTCAACAATTTTTAGAAAGATAATTATCTTTGCTACGTACGCGTGGTTGCTGAGTCAACCAACTAGAACATGGATGGGATATTTAACGTGTTTTTTTTTTTTTTTTTGTTTGAAGGTTAACAAAATAAAACCAAAAAAAGCCAAAACTAAGAAGAGGAAACCTCACTAAACAAGTGAGTGATACAAGGAGGAGGAGAAGTTAACCACTGACTGGAAAGTTGGTTCTGAACAACATAAGCTATTAAGGAATGAGCCATGGAGTTGGCCTCCTTTTTAATAAAGCTAAATTCGACTGTTGAGAAATGTACTGGCTTGTCTTTGATTCTTCCAATAGTATTCTTTATATGCCAAGGGACTAGGGAGTTATTGTACCTTAGAGAGTTGATCACAGTGAGTGAATTACCTTCAATAATAATGTGCCCCATATCCTTGCTGATAGCTAGATCAATTCCCACAAATGTACCATGAGCTTCAGCTTCTACAGGAGTATTGAAGGCAAAAACTTTTGTCTGGCACCCATTAAACTCACAGTTGTAGTTCTTTGCCACTGCAGCACAAGCGAAACCTCTAAGCCCAGCAGCACCATCAAAGTTAATTTTGCTTTTGACCTGAGTGGGAGGGGACTGTTTTAGTCTCAACAAAGTCTAGCAGGTCCCAGACAATGAATCTATAAATGAGCAGAGAATCAGTAAGAGAGCAAGAAACCAACCAGATAACTCACTAGGTACCAACCCATCAATCTCAGGTCCAATTGTTGCTATGCATGGTGGAAGTTCACACACCAATGATCATATCATTAACAACAACACTCACACCGAGCTCATGGATGGCATTACCATGGATATGCCGAGGAGGATGTTGCAGCCTGGTGCAAGGTTGGAAACCATCACAGATCAAGGGAGCAGTGAAACTAAGGTAACTTACTGGTTATAATATTTTTTTCTTTCACACTTGTTATGATTATTACTTATTTTATTTTCTTAGTCACTCATACAACAATTTTCATTTAACTATTCTTATAACTGATAATATGAGAGTTCTAGCTTGGAACTGCCAGGGTTTTAATAATAAAACCACTAGAGACCATCTCAAGGATTTGATTACAGATATGACCCTGACATAATTTTTATATCTGAAGTTAAAATAGGAGCTGATAAAATGTCTAGGTTAATAAAACCTTTTAAGTTTCCAAATAGTAAACTTATATCTTTTAGAGGGCTTGTTGGTGGTTTAATCCTTCTTTGGAAGGATGTTTTCCATTTTCAAATTGTCAATGCAGATACTTGGATTATTAACTGCCTTGTTCATGATGATCCTTTTAAGCCTGAATGGCTTCTTACTTGTATGTATGGTTCATCTTATCCTGCACATAAAGAAAAACAATGGTCTTACATCAAGGAGTTGGGACAATCCATCCAGAGACCTTGGGTGGTTATTAGTGATTTGAATTTGGTATTCAATAATGAAGATAGAACTTTTGCACATAATATTACTTCCTCTCCAAGATATGCTGCTTCATCTGCAAGTAATGTGGCTTCTTCTTCTAGAGATTCTTGTTATGTGAATATGATTTATGAGGCTGTTTTTGGAAGATATGGGTTACACCGGGAAGATCCTTCACTTGGTCTAGAAATATTCATGGTACTGGTGTAATAAGATCAAGACTTGATAGAGCAGTTATTAATAATGAATGGGTTCTTCGTTTTCCTGATGCAAAGCTTCTACATCTTTCACAGTTAGGATCTTATCTTTGTCCTATACTTCTAGATTCTTCAACTTGAGATGGAGACAGAAAAATAAATTGAAGTATTTCCAGTGTTATGAAAGGGGTGAGACCCTAAAAGAACAAATAATTGCTGCTTAGAATCAACACATAAATGGGTCTCATGCTTTTCAACTTTCTAAAAAACTGGTGTTTACCAGAAAATTTGTCTCAAAATGGAATAAAGAAAAGTTTGGAAATATTCAAAGTAATATACTTGTTCTACATCAACAACTTGAAGCCATTCAGCAAGCACAGCCACATCAAGACACCAACTCTCAAATTTTACAAGTTGAACAACAGATAAAGAGCATTGGCACCAAATCCAGAGTGATTTTTGGGGACAGAAAGCTAGAGATCAGTATTCTTTGGAAATGGACAAGAACACAAAGTATCATCACACTAATGCAAATAGAAGAAGGTCAAGAAATAATATTGATGCCTTAAAAGATAACAATGGTCACTGGTGTTTTACTAGAGTAGAACTGGAAAACCTTCTCATTGATCATTATAAATCTGTACATACTTCAGTTTCTCCTACCAAAAATGATACAATCTTAGAATGCATCCCTACAACCATCACTATTGCTGATAATGCTGAGTTGATAAAAGTACCCGATGCACCAGAAATATTAAAGGCTTTAAAGGATATGAAATCCTGGAAGGCTCCAGGACCAGATGGTTTCCCACCTGGTTTCTTCAAAACACATTGGGATATTGTTGGAAATGATGCGATACATATGGTTAAACAATTCTTTCAGACATGCTACATACTCAAGGAGATAAATGCTACAAATGTATCTTTGATTCCAAAGACTAAGAATAAGCAGTTTCCCTCTGATCTTAGACCAATTGCTCTATGCAATACCTCTTATAAGATCATTTCAAAAAATCTTTCTTCAAGAATGAAAAAAGTGATGAATAAAATTATTTCACCACTTCAAGCTCCTTATGTACCAGGGAGGCAGATATCTGATAATATTCAGTTGGCACAGGAAATCATTCATACTATGAAGAAAAAAAAAAGTGAAGAAAAAAATTATCTAGCTCTCAAACTAGATATGTCAAAAGCCTTTGACAGGCTTGAGTGGTCTTTCTTAAAGGATGTTATGCAACAAATGGGCTTCTGTGAAGAATGGTGCAGCTTAATCATGCAATGTATCAGTACTACAAAGATCTCAATATTGCTCAATGGTGCTCCTTGTAATGCTTACTATCCTTCAAGAGGCATTAGACATGGTGATCCTTTATCACCCTATCTCTTTATCATTGTTATGGAAGCTCTTTATAGACAGTTGTATACAGCTGAACAAAAACATCAAATTGAAGGGATTAAAATAGCTCCAGGTACTCCTTCCATCTCCCATTTATTCTTTGCAGATGATTGTCTACTGTTTGCCAATGCTGATTTACACAATGTTAATAATCTTCTGCAAATCATTGAGGATTTTGGAGCTGCTTCAGGAAAAATGGTTAACTTTAATAAATCTAGTGTCTATTTTAGTGGAAATGTGCCACAAAGATTTTGCAGAATTTTGTCAAGAAAGCTCAAAGTTCCAAGAATGAACCCAAATGAGAAATATCTGGGTATCCCTCTCTTAATTGGCAAAAATAAGCAGCAATGCTTTACACATTTGCAAGACAAGGTCAAAAATAGATTATCTAATTGGGGAAGCAGTACATTATCTCAATGTGGAAAATCTCAATTGATCAGAACTGTTACTAATACAATTCCTGCTTATACAATGAGTTGTCTACAGATTCCTATGGAGATCATCAACAACATAAATTCTCTGCAAAGGGATTTCTGGTGGGGTTTTGATGAGAAGAACGGTACTTACACTATCTCATGGAAGTATCTGAAAATACATAAGGATATTGGTGGCCAAGGTTTTAGGGACTTGAAGATTTTAAATCAAGCTCTACTTGTTAGAGCATCCTGGAGAATATGCACAAACCCTGAGGTTCAGTGGGTTAAATGCATGTCTGCAAAGTAATTCCCATGTACAAGCTTGTTACATGCCAGCACAAAAAGTGATTGTGCTTGGGCTTGGAAGGGCATACAAAGATACATTGGATTCATAAAGCAACACAGCTTCTGGAGACTTGGTACTGGAGATCAGATAAAGATATCACTTGATATTTGGGTTATAGGTTTGGACTGCCCACCTACACCAAAACAAGAAGCTACAGACAGTGAAGATTTTATCTGGGTTAAGGATTTATTTCTGCCAAATAGAAGACAGTGGAATGTTGATTTGATTAATCACCTGTTTCTGCCAGACACTGCTGCTCTCATTCTGCAAATGAGAATCCCAATTGCTTCTGGAGACAAACTCATTTAGAGGCTGACAAAGAATGGCAGTTTCACCTTAAAGTCTGCCTATAACAAACTATTTGAAGACAGTTTGGGAAATTTGCAGGTCTCAAATATAATCCAAAATACAAGTCTTAAATGGAAGGTCTTATGGAAAAAAACACTTGGTCAAGAGTTAGACATTTCTTTTGGAAGTGTCTCAATGATATGCTACCTACTAGAGTGACATTAACAAGATATATTGGACATTTCTCCAAATTGTGTCCCTTCTGCAATCAACAGGATGAGCATATAATGCACGTCCTTTTTAGCTGTTCTTTCTCTAGAGCAGTTTGGATGATGGTTCCACGTGGCAGTGGAGTTCTAACAGCGGCTGCAGGCATTGGGTTTGAGACTATGTTTGAAAACTGGTACAATCAAAGCATGAAGCAGAATGGTCAAAGTGATTGGCTGAATATGGCTATGGTGGTTCCTTGGAGCATTAGGAATGAGAGATGTGAAGTGGTCTTTCAAAATAAAAAGGCCAATCCTCAATCTACTGCCAACAAAGCAATAAGTTTTGCAAATTATATTGGTAAACTTAATGACAGGGAGCCTTCAATGCCTAATGTGGCATATACACCCTCTATCCCTTCAGTACATTGGAAACCATCATGTGCACTCTATCTAACACTTAACTGTGATGCTTTTTTTGATTCAAATACAGGACTAACTTGGATTGATTTGATCTTACGTGATTGTACAGGAATCTGGAGGGGAAGCCTTGCTAAATGCTATGCAGGAGTAGCTAATTCAGAGCAAGAAGAATGTCTCGCTCTCTTGGAAGCAGCTACATGGAGTAAGGAGTTGCTGATATCCCACATTGTGATACAGACGGATTTGAAGAACATTGAGGGCTACATCAACAATAACTCTCCTGTCATTGCTTGGGAGAATGAAACACTCTTGCTTGATGCTATAGTTCTGTTAAACACCAACTTGTCCAGTTGGAAATATCTTTTTATTCCTAGAGTTTGTAATAAAGCTACTGATGAGTTAGCTAAATTCAGCAGAAAGTTCAGAGTAGAGAGAGTGTGGTCAGATAATCCACCTACTGTCATTGAAACTCAGTTGTTGTCAGATTTTACAAACCTTACTTATTAATAAAATCTCGATTGTTAGCAGCAAAAAAAAAAAAAAGTCTAGCAAGTCCTGTTCAATTAGTAATATTTGAAGGGAAAGTAACGCAAAACCCCTTTTAATATCATTTGAAACTGTCAATTTATCCATCTTGTAACTGGTGCATATTTTCACAAGTAACGGTATCTTATCGAAGTTTATCATTCCACTCCATAGTTCTTACGTTTTCTTCTTCTTCTTCTTCTTCTTCTTCTTCTTCTTCTTCTTCTTCTTCTTCTTCTTCTTCTTCTTCTTCTTCTTCTTCTTCCTGTTTTGTACAGTTTCTCAAGCGGAGGAGAAGATGACTATGTTAGGTTTCACCATTTTAACCAAGATTATTTGCCATCTGTTGATCCAGACCATCCTGATTAGGTGCCTAATTTTTTTTTGTGTGAAACACAGACCAAGATGTTTGCGTAATAGTTATATGTAGATCACTCGCTACATGTAGCCTATTGAGAAACTAGTATGAGGTAGTCTATTGAGAAAATAGTAGCGTCACGTTTATGAGCCGAGCTAGTGATGGGTTACATGGGTATTATGCTTGCATTTAATGGATCCACAGACAAACCCGAGTTGCACACTAGGAGTATATGATTGTTTCCGTTTTCACATCTCTTTAAAGTGTTGTGACTGTGAGTCTAAAGCCGTCTCCAACCGAACAAATAGAATTGAGCAGATACATTAAGTGTATATAATTAGGTACCTCATCACATGCTGCATTACAGAAGTTTTTACAAGACACTCAAAACTCACACGTACCTATTAAACACTCCCATCTGTGATACAGTCTGTTGAGTTGGCCCAAAAGAAAAAAAAAAGTTGAAATTACAGCTCCTTATCTCAAGGAAAGTAAGAGATCACAGAGAACCCAAATTAAAGATCAAAAATTCTCGACGAACCGAGAAAAAAACCCGCCTCTCACAGGCCCTCCCCTGCACGTCTCCCGAGCAAAAAAAAATTAAAATTTTTGTGAGAGGCGGTTTTGCCATTGTTTCCCTCCCTCGGTTCATTTCGAACCACTGATTAAAGATATGTATAGAGACAAGTAGAAGAACCCTAATTTGGGGCATACAAAAAAATTTGGGGGCATATGGAATAAGACAAAAAAAGGGGGCTAATAGTATTTTTAGGGTGGCCATTATCCCCTCTTTTCAAAAATGCGAAAATACCTTATGAGATTAGTGTTAAATTAGTGTTAATCTGATTAATTAGTTGTTAATGATTGTAATTAGTTTAGTGTTAATTTAGGATAATAATTATCTTTTTAAAGATAATTAGTGACTTATTTTAGATAAAGAAGAAGGAGGAAAGAAGAAGGAGAGGAGGAAATTTTTTTTTCTTTGTGATCTTTGTGATTATTGAGAGATGTGTGATACAAATTCGAGTGAGGAAGGTGAATCTTCATCACGTAAAGCTAATAAAATACATATCAATTACGATGGAGATCCAGACATGGCTTATTTGTTGGATTATGAAAATGATTTTACCCAAACTCAACTTTTTCTCAAGCTCAAGATGATTCCTTTATGGAGCCAAATCCCGAAGATGAGTACATGGATGAGGAACCCAATGCTAATAATACACAGGTATGGTTGTAGAAGTTGTTTAATTTCCGTTTTGTAGCTTGATTTCACCAAAATTTATGATTTCTGCAACTAGTTCGGCGCAACAGAGTAAGGTTCGGCAGATAATATATATGCCGAACCATAATAAATAAGAACAGTTCGGTTTCTTCGATTGAGAAATATATACGCCGAACTGTCATTCAATTATTTTCGCGCCAAATAATTTTCATGGTTCTGCTCAAATGTGATGTGATAATATAAGCCGAACCGTATACAAAAAAATGTACGAGTTACAGTTTAATGTTCGGCTTACACGTTATCCAGCCGAACATTATTTTTTGTTTTTAAAAATTTCAAGTCTTACGGTTCGGCTTATAATATTAGTGCCCAATAGGCCGAATCCATGTTTGACAAGTAGTTCGGCTTTATAAGTCAAACACGAAATAGCTGAACCTTGAGATCGGCTTACATAGAGTACTGCTTGTGAGCCGAACCTGAACCAAAACCTGTGCGATATTGTTGTAGATTGTTCCTGAAATGGAAACTATGGAGGATCAACCACCGCCTGTTGATGTCATTCATGAAGATACTAGAGATCACTTCCAAACTGAATTGGTAGGTAACTAACGTAGTTTATGTTTTTATTAATTTTCAAGTATGTTGTATGCAAAATCATTAATAAAACTTAAGTTTTGTACTTGTGGATATGTAGACGTGGAAAACCAAAGAAGAAGCTGTTAAATGGGTTGAGGAACATGCTTGGAAAATCAATTGCGTCCTAGTTAAAGGTAGACAAAGCCGAAAGGAGCGGGTTGAGATGATTTGTGAGAGGGGTGGGAAGAAAGTAAGCAATAAGAAAAAAGGTAAGCCATATGTTGGGAAGAACGGGAAAAATATAAGACTAAAACAAGGAAGATAAATTGTACTTTCAAGATCATCTTAAATTGGAACATAGATGAAAGAGTTTTCACAATGAATAAAGATATGGATTGCCGCCATAACCACCCACGTCCAAAGGATCTTCATGGACATTATAGAGCCGGAAGACTCAAAGCTCATGAATATGCGGAGGTAGATAAAATGACACGAGCACGTATGGCACCCTCTAAAATTCTTAGCAAGTTGAAGGCGGATGATAAGAATAACAAGACTACGTTGCAACAAATCTATAATGCGAGAAGTACTTTGAGAAGAAAGGATTTTCAAGGTAGGTTGGTGATGCAACAATTATTGTGGTTGGCGCAAAAGAAGAACTATGCTTGCCAAAAGAAATTGGATGAATTCGGCCATGTGACGCACATTTTTATTGCCCATCCAGAATGCGTAAAGTTGGCGTTATGCTTCCCACAAGTTCTCATATTGGATTGCACTTACAAGACCTAAGTATGAGATGCCCTTGATGAACGTTGTTGGTCATACGTCAACCAAGTCACCTTTCACCGTTGCTTTTTGTTTTTTGCATGATGAGTTGAAAGAAAGCTATGTGTGGGCATTGGAACAAATGAAGTTAATCTTCCGGGAGGATGCTCTTCCAAAGGTCATGGTAACCGACCAAGAGGCGGCATTGATGTTTGCTATAAGGAAGGTATTTCTGAACGCGTAAAACTTTCTTTGTACCTTTCATGTATGGAATAATGTTCGGAAGAAATGTCAAGGGATAATCCAACCGCTTAAGTTGAAAGAGCTAGAGAAGATTGCTACATTACCGGATGGAGAACGAGAAGTGAAGAAGAAAGAATTCAAGAAAGCATATGAGGCTAATGAAAGGATGTGGGCATGTTTCCACAATGATTGGGAAGATTTGACTTGGTCCATCACCGAAGAAGTGTTTGAAGAAAATGTTGCAAAGCTCATTGCGAATTGGGGCGTCAAATACCCGGAAATCATTATATATTTACGCAAGCAATTCTTGGATACCAACGCACATAGATTTGTTAGTGCATTTAAAAACCACCACAAGCACTTCGACAACCAAGATACAAGTATGGTAGAGTTGGCTCACTATCGTTTGAAGAGGAATCTATTTGGGTGCGTGGACACGTTCGTCACGGTGTTTGATGCAATGGAAGACTATTTCATGAGTGACATTATAAGAATTAGAACGTTATTCGAAAAAAGTCTAATGATGAAGCATGATAATTTCCCGGATGATAAGTGGCTCCGGGGACTAACCCATAGGATCTCTCATTTGTGCATTGAACTTATAATGAAGGAAGTGGATTTGATGGACAAAATGGATGCTAACTCCCAAGAAGAGTGTGTTTGTAAAATGAGGGAAAGCATGGGACTTCCGTGTCGGCATGAACTACTTCGGTACAAGGATTGTCCTATACCTTTTGAGGATATTGATCCTAATTGGAAACAATTGAGTAGTGATCCTATGCGCGACGAGGACGATGATGTAGAGATTTGGGACACACCTTATGGCAAAAGGTTGGCCGAAATGTATCGTGGGATGTTGCAACCTCAAAAACAAATCTTATGGGACAACATGATGCCAATCCTCTATCCTCACACCCAACAAGATATATTAGAACTGGAAAAGGGGCCACAAAAAGGTAGTCCACCCACGAAAGAAAACCGAAAAGAGCAGAGAGCAAGAGCGTATGCTCTTACCAAAAAAATCCACACCTACCACAAGGGATCCATGCGGGTCGAGCACCATGATGCAAAGTACGAAGAAGAGAAGAAGGCAATAGAGAAGTTAGACAAGATGGATGAAGTGAAGCTATCAAAGAAACGTGTTCGACCGAGCAAGGATAAAGGTGAAACAAGTAACAAAGAAGTTAAGAATAGTGGTCCTCTATTTCCTCCACCATTGGAAGGATACGTAAAGCTTAAGGGTAAGATGTTTCCATCTCAACAAATGGAAACAACAAAGACCACTCCGGTGCCCAAGCAAAAGGAGAAAAAAACCATATATGCGGAAGGGAAAATGAAGGGTTCTAAAAGAGATAGTTTGGGGAAGTATTTGAGACCTTCTAATATGATTTACAAAAACTACTTGGAGAACCTACCCGAAGCCATTCATGAGTTTATTATATCTATGGATGATGTCGAAGGGGATGACAATTGTGGTTTCCATGTCACCGCGGAACAACTAGGACCTTTTAAAGATGGGAACCAAGCGGTTTCCCAAGGGGATGAAGTAAATTATATTCGTCAAAGATTGTTACAAACTCTACGCCGAAACAGGGACTTCTACAAGTCAATGATGCGAGGTGGAGGAGACCACGGGGTCGCACAAGAGTTCATTAGTTTTGAACGGCGTTTACATGGGGATGTCGTCATCACAAGTGACCATTGGATGCAAATGCCGATATGTGGGTTTTTAATCGTGCATACCTTCAATTGCGTTGTTCATTCTTTTGCGAGGGCTGGAGTATTTACACCTACGCGCCGCCAACAAAACCTTGCCATGAAAGTATGAAGGATAGAAGACTTGTTATTGCATTTGTTCAAGGCTTCCATTATATCGGTCTTAAGCTTAGACCCAGTTGCCCAATACCTCCATTGTGTCCGTTAGCCTTTTGGCCTATTTTTGAAGAAAATTACTCTATGGATTGGTGTACAAATTACGCTACGGAGATGGAGCTTTGGAGAATTTGCATCCACCTCTTCCACCCGGACTAGTGTGTCTAATGGATGATGAGGATGAAGAAGATGTTTTTGAGGATGATGAAGAAGATGTTTCTGAAGATGACGAAGAAGATGTTGTAAGGTTAGGATCACCCTAGTACTTAATCCATTGGATATATATAATCGGTTTGCATTTTGTTTTCGTCGGATGCCTAGGTTGATATGAGATTATGAATGCTACATAATGTATCCTAAAGCGCGTCTTATGAATCGAATATATTTTGTGGTTTTTTAACTTGCTTGTTGGTGCAAAGATTTGAAGAAAAAGAACTTTCAGTATACGGTTCGGCTAACCAGTAAAAGTATATTTGAGCAGATCCTTGCATATAAAAAAATTGTATTTCCCAAGTGTCAAGGTTCGGCTTAATAAAGACCATTCGTGTGAGCCGAACTCAGACGCAGCACATTATGACAACATACAGTGTAATGTTCGCTTTATTAGGGAATATAACTAATAAGCCGATCCAGTGTTGGCTACCAAAGTGTTATGGTTCGGCTTACATGTGACGATTTCGTTGTGCCGAACTATAATGCTGCTAAGTATCCCAACACACAGTGTAAGGTTCGGCTTATTCGAAATATTCAATAATAAGCCGATCCTAATAAGATTTCATATTAATACGGTTCGGCTAACCAGTAAAAGTATTGCATATAAAAAAAATGTATTTCCCAAGTGTCAAGGTTCGGCTTAATAAAGACCATTCTTAATAAAAAATCACTAACCATTACAAAGTAACAATTGCAAGGATTTAATAACCAAAACGAGTTATGACAAACTTCCTAAGGATGTTGTAGTGAGCTTGGTATTTGAAATTTTTTCCTTTCCATCTTCGCCATTCCTCTAGAGCTCGAACAACAATCTCATCATTTGTTTCACCTTTAAGCCGATATCGATTGACAATCCGAATCATAGCTATGAAGTCCCTAACTTTATTTTTAATTGTTTCGATTCGACAAAACAGTGATGCCCTATCCCGGTTGTTTGGATTACCTGTTTCATTGGTGAAGGCTTCATGAATTCTGACCAAGTAGTACATACTCATTAGACCCTTTACCCGTCGCTCGGCACCCTTCTCCGGATAGTAAGTTACGTAATGTTTGCAAAGAGATAAATCTTCTTCTAGAGTATACTTAGGACTAGACGCTGCCATTTTGTGCTTTGATAATGGGATATCTCATTATCATATGTGGCTATATATATGCTTGACGGATTGTGCTATGTAATGACTATATTTTCATTTTGAAAAACCATCTCCAACGGCTACTTTTCAAATTTTGAAAAACAATAGGGGTTCGGCAGACATACATTTTCATTTAAAAGCCGAACCTGCGAATTTTTCGACCATCTAGTGTATCTCAGCGCAAAGGTCTCTAATAAATCTCGGAATTCTTCTCTTGACCATCTGTAACATATTCCGAGCTCGTATCTTCTTCCTCCATGGCGTATAGCCCAGAGGCTTTGAATTCTAGCTTCCTAAATAAAAAGGAATGCAAAGTTAGTTTTATAAAAAGAAAACTAAACAATTCTATAATGGAACATTAAGCTTTTGGATTACTCACTTTTTCTTCATTAGTTTCGCGGGGATGATATTGATTAACCCATCCTAATACTCTGATGTAATCTTTCATCATATAACGGATTTGTCGGAATCTTTCGGATAATTCCGAACGCGTACAATGTTTAGGATTTCCATCTAACCGAAAATGGAATTCTTTTACTTTTTTCCAAAACATCGAATAATGCACATCAGGATGTTCACCATAACAAGCAACTTATCATATTCTATGGTAAATGGTTCCATGAATTAGTATAGACGGAAACAATGAGTTAAGCAGACCCAATGCTATGAATAGAACACTATATATAGTAAAGGCCACAACGGATCTATTTTTTACAGAAGACAGTGTAATGTTCGGCTCATATTAAATATTTCCTTATAAACCGAACCTGTTGATTTAAAGGTTCGGCTTATTCGTGTCTGGTATAATGAGCCGAACCAAATGCGTAATCCAAAATTTGTTGAAGGAAACAGGTTCGGCAACTACGAAAATTGTAATTTGAGCCGAACCATGTTCCTTTAAGTTATTTCAAAGACCACCTAACATTCGAACCAAACATATAAAACCATTCAAAATTACATTAAAACATGTGCTTTAAGGTACTAAACCAAACAAGTGTATTTAACAAAACATAACAAACTAAGTGTACTTCACAACTCATAACAAATAAAGTGTGCTTAACGACTCATAACAAAATATAACAAACTAAGTGTACTTCACGACACATCCAAACTTATAGTTCACTGACCACGACCTCTTTTCCCTTTAGGACATACATTCTCGTCCTCTTCACCAGTTGGCCCGCCCCTAGCAGCTTGACTTGAGCTTTCACCTTCTTGTCGTGGCCTCTTGCTCGTCGGCCTTTTTCCTAGTTTATTGGGTCCTTTCCCTTTGTTTATGACTGCATCCCACTGGTTGCACCAATCCTCTTGCTCCTCCACCGTTATCTTAGTTTTGCAAGAAATTTTTTTCTTCAAATTTCTCAACAACTCCTTTATCGCCGCAACCTGGTTCCATTTAAAGGTCACTTAAACAAGAACTTTAATATTTAAGAAGTAACACTTAAATAAGTAAAAATTGAAGACATCGCTTACCATTGTTTTATATGCCTTTTGAATGTCAACGGCCTTGGACTTCTTTTTGGCAACCTTTGCCTCCTCCCTGTCAGCTACAACTTGACTTGCTCTATTGATAATAAGCGGATGTGAAATTTCATTATACCAATCCATATAGACCGGCTCAACTTGTGGAGGAGCGTCACCCAAAATATGCAAGTGGTTCATATTTAACTTGTTGGCATCCAACCTTCTCCAGTACTCTAAGGTTGGTTCTGGATCATATTTGGGGCACCACGAAGAGGTGGTGCTTTTAGCCCCAGTGGTACCCAATGGCAACAACCTGAACTTATCGTAAACTACTGGGAGCGTTTGGACAGATCCTAACTGACGTAAAACACGACGAGGATCATATATTAAAGAACCACCCGGATAAAATAAAGGTCCGTAGTACATACCTGTCGGCACAAAATTATCTTGAACAACATAATCTTCTTGAACATCTCTCAAATATGGGTCAAATACGACGTCACTCCCATCCAAAGAGTCTAATTTCTCTCTGAGATTAATAAACACATCATTCTTATTTCTTTCTTTCTTGGCTTCCATATCATATCGATTCGTTGTTGGCGCTGTTTTATCCCAATTTGCATGTACTTTGGCCAATTTAAATTTTGGGTAATGGTCATATACCCACACCTACATAAATAATTCAATATTTCTTAAAACATCCTCTGAACTATACAAGTTCGGCAGATAATGAAAATTAACTAACTTGCCGAACCTATACAGCAGAAAGATCGGCTTACACATATGCATGGTTTTAAGCCGAACTTTGCACTGAACAACCAATATTTTGTTTTAAATAAGTATAATTTGAACAACAAAATCAAATTTAACGAAGATTATTACCTGAAGCATAGTGAAATTGCCTCCAATGTTTGTACTTGCCAACCTAGATGCTTGTGCGGGTTGATTGAGTAGGTAGGCAAGTGACGCTGTCCCCCAAGCATAACTATTAACCGAGTGAACATCCTTGAAAAATTGGAGATATTGAGCACTCACCTTGTTCCCAGAAGTGTCTGGAAAGATATCTCTTCCAAGAGTGTACAACATATATGTTGTTGCAGTTTGTTTCACTAACTCCTCAGTCATCACCAACTTTCCATCTTTAACCCTCTCCGCCGTTTTCTCAAAATAGGTTTTCAACCTCAACAACTTGAACTTATTGTTTTTCTTGTAGGATGCACCTTTATTATCATGGGTATAAGTGACATCTTTCACAGAACAACAAAACTCTAGTTCGGTTATCGATTTTGGCCAACCTAGAGTTTCCTTCGCCAACTTATACAACTCATCCCAACTCATATTATAAAACGCTGCATCCACGCTTTCGCCGGTGACACTAAGGCCCGTAATCTTATTCGCGTTGTCAGGAGTGATTGTCATCTCGCCAAAAGGGAGATGAAATACGTAAGTATCAGGAGCAAATCTATCGGCAAAGGCGGAGGCTGTCACTCTATCACATTCCTGATGACCATATTTAATGGCAGGCCATAAACCAGAGGCTTGCACTATAGCAATCACCTTAGGCACCTCTTTAAACAAATCCCAATGTGCAGCCCTTTGATATCTCAAAACTCTGACCGCACGACAATGGTCAGGAGTCTCACATATCCTCTTAGCCCAAGACTCTCTGTAACTAATCAACACCTTGCCACCGTCGGCTGGAAGACCGTGTGGTAAACCATCATCTCTTGGATCTATTACATCATCATCATTAGGAATGTGAAACCCAACAACACGAGGTGTAGCATCTTGCTTCTCTGGTTGTTGTTGTTCTTCCACTTTAGGTTGATGTTCCACATCTGGTTGATCTTCCCGGTTTTTCATTTTACCCTTTTGGTTCCTATACATAGTACAAAAACATAAATAAGTATAATCCTACATAATACACCGCATATCCTTAAAAAAAAATAGGTTACTGAACTAAGTTCGGCGTATACGAGCGCCAGACGAAACAGCCGAACCAATGAAACTCAAAGATCGACGATTATATAAACTTTCCGAACTGTTCTTCAGCCAAAGGTTCGGCATCTAATAAGTTACACTCTATGAGCCGAACCGTTCTCTGTGTTTCGAAAAAACCTAGGTTTTTTCAATTAAACCTAATCTAACAATACAATAAAAAAATACATTAATCAACAAATTAAATGGTAGGGTTTGTATAACATACCTTCTAATCCTCATTTCCGGGGTTTCTTCTTCACTTGATTAAACTTCTTTGTCAATTTCAGTTTCAACTCCTTCTAATGGTTGTTGGTCTTCAATTGACGGATTAGAAGAAGAATTGGAGCGCCTACCAATTGCTTTTTGTTTTCCACGAGCCATTTTATAGTTGTGTTTAATCGACGATCAAATTTTTATGAATCGACGATCAATTTCGGCGATGAAATATGATTTTAACCGTTTTTCTCCGACTTGGTTTGAATAGGAGAAGAGGAGAAGAACCGAAAAGGTTCTTTTGATGTTCCTTATGCTTTGACCCAAAAGAGAATTTTTTGCTTTTATATCAACGTAAGGGTAGTATAGTAATTTATAAGTTTCTAGAATATTTTAATACTTTGCCAAATAGTTCGGCTCTAAACTAAGATGGAACTTGGTGCCGAACTTACTAATAAGAGAACAGTAGAATGTCACAGTGTAAGGTTCGGCTTATACGCATTAAACACTTATAAGCCGAGCTTTTTACTTAAAAAAATTGAGGAATGTCAGACTAAGGTTCGGCTAATACGTATTACATATTTATAAGCCGAACATGATACTATAACTTACGTATCGCAGTGCACTCAAAGCTTAGCATTTCACTTAAACATAAAAGCATAACATTGTAGTTAAACATCAAAACATTGTACCGAAAACCAAACACGTAACATTGTTTTCTTCAAGTAAATTAAATTGTGCTAAAATCAAACATTACTTAAAAACCAAACCATAAAAACCTAGTGTACTTCAATTTGAACATAATCATCTATTGAGCACGACCGCGTCTTCTACCACCACGACCTTTTTTAGCACCACTTCCACTCGCACCTTCACCTTTGTTGATTACTCCATCCCAACGGCTGTACATATATTCTTGCTCTTCCACCGTCATATCCACATTGCAATCAATTTTCTTCTTCATAGCCTTCAACACGTCGTTACCCCCAGCCATCTGATAAAATTTAGTTAAAACATATAAGCAACAATAGTCAAAAATATTTAAAACAAGTTTAAAAGTATGCACTCAATATACCATAGTTCGGTAAGACTTCAAAAAATCTTCAACCATGCCCTTTGTGTTCTTCCTCGTCTTCGGCTCGACTTCCTTTTGTGTTCGCTTTCCCCTCTTACCATCTACCAAAGCTTGACTTTCCCTATTAATGATTAAAGGATGTGAAATTTGGTTATACCAATCTATATAAGCCGGGTCAACTTCACAAGGATCGTCACGCAACTCTTCTAAGTCAACCCAACTTAATTTGTTATCTTCCAATTTATCCCAACAATCAATGGTAGGATCGGGATCATATTCGGCATTCCATGAACTTTCCGTACTCTTTGTTCCCTTAGAACCCTTGGGCAACAACTTGAACTTTGATTCCTCTAGCACCGGAATCGTTTGGATAAATCCATATTGACGGAGTACTCGATGGGGATCAAACACTGTAAAGCCTTCGGGATAAAACAATGGCCCATAGTACATCCCCAATGGCATATCTTCATCCTCAACAACGTCATCATCTTCTTCATCCTTTTTGTATGGTTGAAATACAACTTGTTCAACAGTCAAAGAGTCTAACTTTTCTCTCAAAGCTATCAAGATTTCCTTTTTATTCCTCTTCTTATTTTCCTTGAAACTCCATTTGGCCGAGGTAGGGAATGTGTCTACCCATTTGTCATCTTCCTTGGCTAAATTCAAATCCGGGAAATGGTCATATATCCATACCTACACCAACAATATAAAAAACAAAACACAAAACTTATTTATTAGGATCAGTAGAATTGGATCATGGAGGTTGTAAACTTTGGGAAACAGATGCAGGTTCGGCTTATAATCAAAAACAGTCTAACGCCGAACCCACTAAGTTCGACTTAGTAAATTAAAATCGAAACAGCCTGTTAGATATTCGGGTTGGATCCGAATATGGTCGCACATATTGTATGTGGCAAGCCCGGTAGGGTTCCATATTCCTTAGGGTTTGGAACCTATATAAACATCTCTAGCATATGTGTAAAGGATTACGTGATTCCACCGAAATTACACCCAAGATTTATCATTAGAAAAGTGGTAACTCTAACCCTAAAGGAGAGTTACCATCTAGAGAAAAAGGTTTCAAGTTCTTAGCCTGTGAAACAAGCTTGTGCTCATCATTGGTGATTGTAGTACCTGCTAATCGTCGTGTTGGATCGTTGTTGTTGCTGCTGCTATTCCTTGTTTACCAAATCGGAGCTCAAGTACAAGGTATGAACCGATACCCGCTTCCGCTTAATCGTATAATCTCTGATATTGGTATCATGAGCTATTGGTTTGCTGCGTTTTCGTGCTTGATATAACATGCTTTGTATGCTTGAAAGTTGGTGATAACATGATAGTATCCTGATTAGGGTTCTTGTTGTTTTTTTGGGTTAAAAACCATTAATGGATGTATAAATATTTCGGATCTTGATAAGGGTATTTTATTGTGAAATATTTAATTGGGTATGTTCATTATTGATTCAAATGATCTCCTGGAAAGTTTTGTATCGTTTGAACGTGTGGTTTGAAAGATATTGCAAAAACCCTAGTTTTATATCATGTTTGTGAGCAGTGGTTTGATGATTGTTTTGATGTATATATGTCGATCGATGTTAATTAAAATTAATGTAGATAGATAGTGCTCTCTGAGAGCTTTCTTTTGACATATTATTTGCTTGAATCGGAGCTCGTATGAGTGAGATATGGTCTCCCAAAGTTGGTCATGCGCGTCTGTACGCTGCTGGAATTTTAGAGAAGACGATGAACAGTAACCGAGTCAACACTGTTCACAATCGACGAGTTACACTGTTTAAAAATCGGCGAGTTAACTCGGTCCAGGATCGGCGGTTCGGACCGGAGGGTCAGCTCGCGGTCTATCTCGGTGGGTCAGATCGCGGTCCAGGCCAGACCGGCGGGTCAGCTCGCGGTTCAGGTCGATGGTTCGGTTCACGGTTCGGTTCGCGGTTCAGACCGGGTTATTTGTTTTTCATTTTTCTCTATGTTGTGGTTGTCGGATCAACTCCAATTTTGGTACCCTAAGGTTTTTCGACGCTCCGAATTCAATAAAACTATTTTCAGAACCTAATAAGATTCACATGATAGAGTTTCTTTGAAATTATATGGTTAATCGTTTTATCCATGATAACATGTGAATGGTTCTATGTTGTGATTGTCTAATTTCTTTGATATACAACATGTATGGTGCTGGATTGAATTCATATCTTGCTGATTTGTATGTCTAGATAACATGTTGATTTTGATTAGATAATCATCTTGGTTTGATAACATGTTTGGTTGAATTATAATCTTGATTGAATAACATGTTAAAACAATTGAGTGGGAGGTTGTTTGGTTGAGTTTGTTTAATTCCCAAAAACCATTAACTTGTGCATATATAAATAGATGTAGAAAATATTACTTGTGGCGCGAGAGATGATTAGGAGTTTAACGATTTTTTGATCTTGCGACTTGTAATGTTGTTTTACTATTTATTTAGATTAATGCAGCAAAGTTATTTTTGAATGTGTATAGTGCCATAAGTTTAATATCCTTTTCTTATTTTTCGCATGCTATGTTAGACTAAATGGCTTCCAAGAACATCATTGCTGATTTGAACAAGGGTGAAAAACTTGATGGCGACAACTATAACATTTGGCGCCGAAAGATCGTTTTTTCTCTTGAATGATGATGGGCTCATGAAATAACTGAGCATGTGATGCCTCGTCCTGAGGAGGGTACGACGATTCAACACCGTCGCAACCTCGAGGCTTACCAGGAATGGATTAAGAAGGATCGCAGTGCTCGTCATATGATCCTGACTCAATGCACAATGATCTCATTGGGGAGTTTGAGAACCACCAGTTTGCTCATGACATGCTAGAGGCAATCAAAGGTAAATTTGGAGTTACCTCTTGTGGCTAAGTTGCGCGCTTTAACTATGAAGTTTTACACTTGTCAAAAGAAGCCGAATATTACAATGAAGCAACATTTGAGGACAATGTCATCAATGATACGCGAACTTGAGGCTGCAGGTCATCACTTGACAGATGAACAACAGGTACAAGATGTTATTCATTCGTTACCTAACTCTTGGGAACAAATGAAGCAAAACATGACACATAATGATAATGTCCGCACTTTTGAGTATATTTCTCGTCGTGTGGAACTAGAAGTCGAAGCGCTTGGAAGCAGCTAAGACCGATGATTCTGTTTTATTGTTGAATCTGTTTCGCATAAGACCAATGGGTCTAAGCGCAAGAGGGGTAAGGGTTCTTCTGCTAAGAATCCTCGTGATGGATCTGGGTCGTCCACTACCAATGCTCCTAAGCGCAAAAGAGTCAAGCGTGCTGGTAAGAAAGACAAAGCAGAGATGAAATGTTTTAACTGTGATAAGAAAGGACACTTTGCTCGTGAATGCACCGAGCCAAAGAAGGTAATTTATGAACCTCTTCCTCGCTATGAATGTTTTGTTTCTAGTCAAGCATTAGTTGCTCATTCTCCTCATTTGTGGGTTGTAGATTCGGGAGCAACCGACCATGTAGCGAGGGACCGAGAAGGGTTCCTAGATTATCGTCGAGTTCCTGCTGGGAGCATGAGAGTGTATATGGGGAACACAACTAGCATAAAAGTACTTGGCATCTGTACCTATATGCTAAATCTGCGACAAGGGCGCACGATAATCCTCCATGATGTACTTTATGCTCCAGATATTCGACGAAATTTAGTTTCAGTTAATAGTATGTTGCGTTTAGGCTTTAGTTTTCTTTTTGAAGGTAATTCTGTTAAGATTTTCTTGGCAACTGAGTTTTATGGTTTTGGTTTTATGTTAGATGGTTTTATGGCTTTGGATATTGACAATTCTAGTTCTTATGATGCTAATAAATCTATTTCATTAGTTGCGTCTTCCTCGGATGTTAATAATGATTCTGTGATTTGGCATGCTAGATTAGGTCATATAGGGCAAGAAAGGATGTCTAGGTTAGCTAAAGAAGGTCTTTTAGGCCCCATCGCTAAAGTCTCCTTGCCTACCTGCGAACATTGTCTTGCAGGGAAATCCATTAGAAAACCGTTTGGGACAGCCAAAAGGGTCTCTGAGCCTTTGCAATTAATTCATTCTGATATATGTGGCCCAATGAACGTTAAGGCAAGACATGGAGCCTCTTATTTCATCACTTTCATAGATGACTTTACGCGATATGGTCATATTTACTTGATATCCCACAAGTCAGAAGCATTGGACTGCTTTAGACGCTATGTATGCGAAGTGGAAAATCAACTAAATAAGAGCATTAAGGCTCTCAGAACTGACCGTGGCCGCGAGTATTTATCTGACCTATTCAAAGGGTATTGTGAGGAAAAAGGGATCCTGAGACAATTGACTATTCCTGGTACTCCGCAAAAAAAATGGTGTAGCAGAGAGAAGGAATCGTACTTTGTTAGACATGGTTAGGTCAATGATGGCACAAGCTCATCTTCCTATTTCTTTTTGGGGAGATGCGTTACTGACTGCTGCCTATGTCCTTAATCGTGTGCCTTCAAGTCGCACCTTCCACCCCATATGAACTATGGACCTACAGAAAACCCGAATTGGGTAATTTGCGACCATGGGGTTCACCGCTTATGTACACAATAGTTCTCATCGGTATGGGAAGCTGGGCCCTCGAGCGAAAAAGTGTATCTTTATCGATATTTCGATCACTCAAAAGGCTATGTGTTCATTGGTGAGCATCCCGATGGAAGTGTAACCGAGATTGAGTCACGTGATGCGATTTCCTTGAACAGATTTTCCTAGAAGGAACGAGGTAGGGGAGATCTTAGCCTCTTTGAGGTGGAAGAGTCAATGGAAGACACATCAATTCGTCTAGTTGAGAATAGCGAAGAAATTCCTCGTTCTCCTAGGGAATGTGGGAGTGTTCCACCTGATAATGGATTGGCTCCATCGAATCAGGAACCCCAATCTCGGAGAAGTGAACGTGGAAAAGTCCCTCGTCGTCGTTTTCAGATTGAGGGGGAAAGTTTCATGGTTTGCTCACATGATGACGCAGAGCCTAAGAATTTCAAAGAGGCTATGTCATCTCCTAAAAGGGAAAAATGGATTATTGCATCGAAAGAAGAGATAGAATCAATGAGGATAAATGGTGTGTGGCAATACGTTGACCTCCCAGAAGGGCGCAAGGCTATTGGAAACAAATGGGTTTTCAAAGTCAAACGCAATGCGGATGGTTTAGATGAAAGATATAGGGCTCGCCTTGTGGCGAAAGGTTACACCCAACAGGAGGGTGTTGACTACGAGGAAACTTTCTCCCCTGTGGTGAGAATTGCCTCGATACGCCTTATGCTTGCTATTGTCGCACATATGGATTTGGAACTTCATCAAATGGATGTTAAAACTGCATTTCTCAATGGAGAACTAGATGAGGAAATTTACATGGAGCAACCAGAGGGCTTCGTGATTAAATGTCAAGAGCGCAAAGTTTGCAAGCTCCAAAAATCTATTTATGGCCTAAAATAATCATCTAGACAATGGTATTTAAAATTTGATCGAGCCATTGTTTCCAATGGGTTTACGATGATAGAGGAAGACCATTGTGTGTACGTTAAACGGTCCGATAAAGGTTTCCTTATCTTGTCCTTATATGTTGATGATATCCTTATAGCTGGAAGTAACATGGAAATTGTTGTCGCCACAAAAGAGTGGTTGTCCTCAACTTTTGAGATGAAGGACATGGGAGAAGCAAGCTATGTGCTCGGGATTAAGATCCTTAGAGATCGTTCAAAGAGACTTTTGGGTATGTCACAAGAGACATACATTAAAAGGGTTATTGAGAGATTTCACATGAAAGATTGCAAGCCCATAGACACACCAGTTGATAAAGGTCAGAACTTAAGCCTTGAGATGTGCCCTAATACCCCTGAAGAGAAAGACAGGATGTCGCGGGTACCCTATTCCAAGGCAATTGGGAGCCTGATGTATGCTATGATATGTACTCGTCCTGACATATGCTATGCTATTGGATTAGTTAGTCGGTACCAGTCGAATCCTAGTTTTGAGCACTGGCAAGCGGTCAAAAGGATACTAAGGTATCTCAAAGGGACGAGCGACCTCATGCTATGCTACAAGGGTTCAGATCTACGTCTTAGTGGTTATTGTGATGCTAACTGGAATGGCGAAATGGGAGAGCAAAAATGCACATCAGGGTATGCTTTCTTGCTAAATGGCGGGGCCATCACATGGAGTAGTAAGAAACAATCAATTGTCGCTATGTCTTCAATGGAATCTGAGTTTGTAGCTTGTCAAGTCTGCAGACAAGAATCTAATTGGTTGAGGAGGTTCTTTGAGAGTTTTGAATTTGTCACTCACGCTACTGATGCGGTGAAAATTCACACTGATAGCACATTAATGATTGCTTATGCAAAAGACCCAAAGTACCATGGAAAGACTAAGCACATTGATAGGAGGTGTTGTTTTATTAGAGCTGATCTTAAGAAGAAAGAAATAGTATTGGAGTACATTCCTACAGAATTGATGATAGTTGATCCCCTTACTAAACCTATACCAAGAGATGTTTTCATGTCTCATGTTAGGGCGTTAGGTTTACGTAGGTGGTAATGGATGTCTCTTTATTTATTTATTTTTCTAAGACATGATGATCGTAGATGCATGTGTTTTATGAATATTTATTAATAATCAACACAATTTGATAATGGTTCATTGTTATGATTGATTATTTACTTATGGGCATGCATATACACGCTGACATTGGTGCATAGAGAATGCATTATGTCAAAACTTGATTAATATGTCACCTGGTATGGACTGGCTTACTCACATAAGCAGTCACCTTTTGGCGCTAAGGAGAGCGAGCAAAGATGAGATGATGCATCGCCTTGGCAATACCAAGATGAGATCTATATAGTGAAGATCGATGATGAACGTACCTACTGTTCATCATACCTTAAAGAATAGCCAAATAAGAAATCTCTTCCACGGCGCTTGTTGAAAGCGAAAGCGATTAAAAATTTCGGATTAGGCGCAAGAGTTGCGACTAAGTCAAGATTTGTAGAGTGTAAGAGTTTGTGACATATACTTGTTTAGTCAATTAAAACTCCACTCTAGCGCATTTTCATATTATGCGTGCTTGCGACCACTACGGAGGTGCGAAAATCGTTCCCTGCTTTTCTCACCATGAGAGTCCGTATGATAATTAGATTATACACAGGTAACCTTACGACTTTTGACTTTGTTATTAAGTAAAGATTCGATGATTGCTACTTTAGTATGTGTCCTCTGGCCATGGATGATCCGGCTTAAAGGGTACATATCTCTGGGAAAGCATTTGATTCTGAAACTTCATGGCAATAGGGCGAAAGGAAGGTCATCAAACTCATGAATGTTTTATATTCACAGTCGACGACTTGGGTTGCCTTACTGGAGTTGCAACACAAGTGTGAATGTATTTACAATAAGCTAGCATGAGGGTTAGACTAGCTCTACGAGGGATCAGAGTAGTCTAGACCAATGAGATTTTGATGGACCTAGGATACTACGACTCTACGAGATACAAATATTTTTTTTTAAAGGGTTGATGTCTCTATGCTAACTCATATTGAGCTGCTAGTATGGAGCTCCCAAAATGCAGGTATCTCGACGGTCGCACGAGCTATTTACTAATATGAACTTTTCTTTCTTCTGGTACAATCCACACACACTATGTGCGAGTGGGAGATGTTAGATATTCGGGTTGGATCCGAATATGGTTGCCCATATTGTATGTGGCAAGCCCGGTAGGGTTCCATATTCCTTAGGGTTTGGAACCTATATAAACATCTCTAGCATATGTGTAAAGGGTTACGTGATTCCACCGAAATTACACCCAAGTTTTATCATTAGAAAAGTGGTAACTCTAACCCTAAAGGAGAGTTACCATCTAGAGAAAAAGGTTTCAAGTTCTTAGCCTGTGAAACTAGCTTGTGCTCATCATTGGTGATTGTAGTACCTGCTAATCGTCGTGTTGGATCGTTGTTGTTGTTGCTGCTATTTATTGTTTACCAAATCGGAGCTCAAGTACAAGGTATGAACCGATACCCGCTTCCGCTTAATCGTATAATCTCTGATACAGCCGAACCTTTAGAAAAGTAGGTTCGGCATACACAAAAACCAAAATTGAAAGCCGAGTTTTTTCTTGAAAATGGAACTACAATGTGTAAACATACCTGAAGCATTGTGAAATAACCTCCAATGTTTCTACTTGTTAACCTAGACGCAGTCCCAAGTTGCTCAAATAGGAAAGAAAGGGTCGCGGTTCCCCAAGAGTACTTGTGGCATCTTTTCAAATCCCTTAACAATTGGAGGTATTGAGCATTAACCTTGTTCCCACTGTTATCGGGAAATATAACACTTCCTAAAGTATACAACAAATACGCTGTAGCAAATGCGATTAGTCAGACCTCGTCCATAACCAACTCACCATTTGAAATTTTCCCCTTTGTGTCTCCAAAACACTTTTTCAAAGCGGTGAACTTGATTTTCTTCAACTTCGTAGTGCTAGAATCCACAAACTTCACCTCTTTAGCAGCGCAGACAAACTCCAATTCTGTTTTGTCTTTTGGCCAACCAAGAGTTTCCCCAGCAAGTACATACAACTCATCCCAAGTCATTTCATAAACCGCTGAGTACACATTTTTCCCATGCGTTCTAAGACCAGTAATCTTCTGTGCATCATCTGGAGTAATTGACATCTCGCCAAAGGGGAGATGAAATGTGCAAGTCTCCGGACAAAATCTCTCACAAAAGGATGAGTTTGTAACTGCATCAAATTCCTCTTGTGCATAGAAAATAGCAGGCCATAAACCAGAGCCTTGTACTAAAGCCACCACCTCAGGAGCCTCTTTGAAAATATCCCAATGTGCGGCGCTTTGGTGTCTAAGCACGCGGACTGCATCCCTGTGATCCGGAGTCTCTTAAATTCTCTTCGCCCATGACTCCTTGTAGCCAATCAACACTCTTCCACCATCTTCAGGGAGACCATGGGGCAAACCATCTCTGCGAGGACGTATCACATTATCCGGATGAGGAATGTGCTTACCTGTCTCCCTTGATGTAACAACTTTCTCTTGTTCTTGTTCTAGTTCTTCTTCTTCTTGACCTTCCTCACCAACATCTTCATCATTGTGATCCTCTTGTTCTACAGGCAAAGAGCAAGTCGTGTCAATTTCCCTTTTGCCTGCATGTAAGTTCTTTGTGCCACCACCTCGAGGTTTGGGAGTTTTTGAGTTAGAAGGAGTCACTTCCATTGTTCTCCTTTTAAGCTTCTCTTTGAATTTTCCAGGATGGGTGCTAAAACAAATGACAAACCTTAATTAGTTTTCCAAATTAAATAAATATGATTCTACTACACAATTTGATAACTCACCTATAACTGGACAAGTTTAGAGGAAGTTGTTGGCTATACACATTGTAAAGTTCGGCACATACGATATTTATCAATATGAGCCGAACAAGGTGCCCAACAGTGTTAGCCATGGTCACAGGAAGGTTCGGCACATTCGATATTTATCACAATTAGCCGAACAATTTACCCAACAATAATAGATCTGTTATTAAATAATGGTATTCAAGTTCGGTTGGTTAGCATACACAATTTTTTGTGCCGAACTCATTGGTTCGGCTCATACGATATTCAAAATATAACAAATTTTAAGCCGAACTGTTCTCCGTCTGTATAAAAAAATTAAGTTCGGCTGCGACATTTCAGCCGAACACTAACCTGAAACTAACAAAAACCTAGACGAATCATCGATTACATGTCATAAATCAACGAAATACGCAAAAATAAACAATGGGTTTGTGGAAATACCTTTCTATGTGCAATTTTAAAGAATCAGCCTCTATTTCTCCCTCTCCAACACCAATCGATCCACTATCCACTTCATCTCCATTTTTTCCAAAAACCCTAGATTGAGATGCTACAGATGCAACACCGGGATTCGGCACCGCATTTCTAGGGCATCGCTTAACACGAGGTGCCATGTATGTGTTTAATCGAGAACTCAAACGAACAAAGTTTCATAAATTTTGGAGAAGAAGATGAGAAGAAGAGGGAGAGAGAAGGGTTTTTGGTTTTTAAAACTTTTAAAAAAAAATTTGTTTAAGTAACCGTTTTAGGATTAATGAGTGAGTTAATTAGTGGGTAATTGTTAATTAATGGGAGGGTAGTTAATTAGTGGGATGGGTTAATTAGTGGGAAAGTTTTAGGATTAGAATTTAATTAAGTGGAAGGGTAGTAATGTAATTTAAACTAGGCAGGGGTATTATAGTAACTAAAGCATCATTATGGCATCCTTATAATTTGGCATTGGGTGCCATCATATCTTGTATGCCCCCAAATTTTTTTGTATGCCCCAAATTAGGGTTCAAGCAGAATGGTAGAAGATTAAAGAGAAAAACAGGGTCTAGCAGTGGTCACTCTAGTTACTGACTATATATAATCTCTCTTTCATTCACACAGCCTGTTAAGAAAGAAAGGGAGAGACAAATAATTAGGACTTTGTGCTTGAGTAGTGGTGGACACCCTATTTTTTCATGAAAAGAGCTTTATTGTGATGGCTACTCTTCCTGATACCTAGCCCTCCCTCCGCTATTGGCTTGTTTAGCTTGTTCCATCCTAATGGGTGAAGCTTTCGGACCGAAGAATCGTGACCCCAGAAAATTCCTGGTGATCCGATCAATTTGTTTGTGAACATGGGTGGGGAAAATCTGTGTTTGCATGGTACGATATCAATACCCACTACTGCCAGCCCACAATGGAAACAAATGGCATCTCTCATACCTACTGTCAAAAATCATATATTTAACCAAATAGGAAATGGTTTGGATACCCCTATCCAAGCAAATTGGATACCCCACTTTCAAAACCTGGATCCAACCCAATGCGACCCTATCCAATATGTCGCAGACTTAATTGACCCCATCTCCCATAACTGGAATCACGATCAGTTGAGAAACCTCCCCGACAATGTAACCCATCATATTATAAACATCCACCTACCCCTCAACAACACCTTAGACAAAATTATTTGGCCTTACTCTAAATCGGGTCAATATACCACAACATTCGGGTACAGCTGTCTAATCCAACAGGAAAACAACTCTCTCCCACGACCCCATACTCAACCCCTCCCAAACACAAAATTCTTGTGGACCTTACCGTGTCCTCCAAAAATTCGGCTTTTCTTGTGGAAAGCTATAAATGAAGGTTTACCAACCTTATCCCTGCTCCACCACATCAATATCTCCACTTCCAACATATGTCCCCGATGCAATTCTGAGCCTGAAACAGCCAATCACATGTTGATTCATTGTCCAATGATTTTGTCCACTTGGAACACCCTCTATAATCACATATCAGCAAACCATCCCCAAGGTAATCACCAACCAATTATCATAAACCTCCAAACAACAATTTCCCAATTACTGCAAACTCGAGATAATACATATTCTATCACATACTGTTGTTTCCTCTTCTGGTCTATATGGACTACCAGAAATGAGCTCGTATTCAATCAAAAGCAGTCCACCCAAGACGACATCCTGGCGAGATCTTTTGCATTCCAACATGAATTTGAATGGGCAAAAACGACCTCCCCACCAGTTCTACCAGGGGATAGTCCTTGCGGGTTGACAACAAACTTATCAAAATCTACTACAACCATTCATGTGGGTTGGAGTATCCCAACACCGTGATCGGTATAAAATAAATACGATGGTGCAAATGCTAGAGGTAACCCCTTAATAGCAGGAGCAGGATTCATATGCAGGAACTCGAGCGCGCACACAGCATTGGCTCTTGCACAACCTCTGGGTATAACCACTGCGCTAACAGCTGAAATATGAGCCATAGTGATAGCAACCAGAGCAGCAAATGAAAGAAACTGGACTAAGGTCATGTTCGAAACGGACTCGGAAAATCTAGTGCACTTCATCAACAATCCAAGGGAAGCTCCATGGTATATCTCTAAAATGATTCAGGAAATCATACATCGAATGCGACAAATCCCATGTTGTGTTATTCAACATAACTATAGAGAAGGAAACCAAGCCGCGGATGGACTGGCAAACTTTGCAGCCGATGGTAGCCAGGCGGGAAACCTTTCAACATCAATTTGGGAACAAACGAATCCGGTTTTTCTTAATCAAATTCTATTGAGCGACTCTATGGGAATTACATTCCCACGTGTAATAACTGTTTAATTAGTTTTATTTAATTTAATGCTTCAAAAAAAAAAAAAAAAAAAAAAAGTAGTGGTGGACCGATGGTCATCACATGGAATATTGAAAGCTCTAACACATCTTTGTGTCTGACATTCAACACATGACCTGCCTTGTCTCTTTGCACATGCTTTGTATTCCTCTATGTCTCCACCAAAACACATGCATCACTATCCTCTGTTATCTCTTGGAGTCCCCTTTTTCCATTCTTATCTAGCTATCCATCTCAAACCCTTTCATCACTGTCTTCAAAAAAAAAATCTCACTGCAAATTTCACAAATCTATTTTTTGTTCTTGTTTTTCTTTAGTTCATCAAATTATCCACAAATTAAAAAAAAATATAGTTAGGTGTTCATTAGCATTATCAACGATTTCTTGGAGTAGTGCTTCTCGTCTCTTTCTTATATCTGTGATCCATCATGCATCCTTTTTATAGTTACTGCCAAGTGTTATTACCATACAGCCCGGGCAACCGTAGGACGGTGAGATGCCTCGGCGACGGCGCATTGCAGATGCCGTGGACAAGTGATCAAATGGTCATTCGTGAGACCAGCAGCTTGCATGAATGAATGCATGACTGTTGGCCCCACACCCCTAAACCCTCTCCTAACCATGTCTTTGCTTATTGTCTCCGACTTTGATGTCTTCACAGGGATCTTGTGTGCTGATTTGTATCGAGTTGGAATGGGTTTGTTATTTACAAATCCCCATAAGTAGCTGCCGAATGAACCAAATTCCCTTTGAATCTGCGATTATACATCAAATCAAATAATTGGCATTAATAAATTGTCTGATTAGGCAAAAAAGAAAGAAATGAAAATGATAGTACTGTATTAATAAAAAACTAGAAATACTCTTTCGTAGTAACATGCAATCACATGTTTGTTATTCATTCTGTACGACTCAAACTTTTCACCTAATCAAGTCTAAAAACATGTCTACTCATTTGTTGTTTTTTTTTTGATCAGTGTCTACTCATTTGTTATCGGGGTTGAATCAATATATTAAGATTGACTATATCTTAATAACTTCGGGGAAAGATTAGCCTTGTTCGAATCAAGATTAGCCTTGTTCTTAATCATGATCCTTGGAGAATTTTTTATGCTATTTCGCTTCTTTTGAGTAAATTTTTTTTTTCTTTTTTTTAAGCATAATAAAATGTACTGAAAAACAGCGAGCTAAGGTATTTGTGATACTTAATCCCTATCCAAAAAATGTGCAAAAAAAAAAAAAAAACTATTTTATTAGGTGGTCATTATGTAAAATTTATTGTATACATGTAAAAAAAAAAAAAAACATTATTTAAATACCCCTCAAAATTCGTACCTTAAAATAGAACGCGAAATTGGGGGATATAAAAAGGAATTGGGGGATATTAATTACTTCCTCCCAACCCATGGTGTCTGCTAAGGGGTGGTTTTGGGGTGCAAAAATACTAAAATGTCCTCCCTTCAAAATAAAAATCAAAAAACTTAAAATTAAAAAACAAAATCATATCCCCCATTTCCATCTCCACTTCTTATTAATCTCTTTCAGGGTTAGAGCTTTGAAACCCAAATATTCCCCATTCCCTTTCAAATTCTAAACTCTCCCCACTCTCTTTCAAATTCTCTTCTCCTTCTCTGCCGGCTCCTCACTTTGGAAACGATTTTTTTTTTTTTTTTCAATTCGGAAGTGATGAAGATCATGCTGCAAGTGATGAAGACCATGCCGGAATTGATGAAGACCATGCCGGAAACTGGTGCCGGCATGGTTGGTAACTAACATTCAATGCCGTAACTAAGTACCGGCATGCTCGATGGTTCTTCTATCAATGCCGGTCGTCAAGTGAAAAAAAAATTGAAGTTTCCTGGATACTTTTCATCATGTGCCGACATAGAAATTTAAGCAACATACTATGCCGGCATAGGTACCGGCATGCTCGAGAATTAACTAACTGTACTGGAAGTGGACTGATCAAAACCAGAAAAAATTCAAAACGGAATATTTTTTTACATCGCCGGAAGTGATGAAGACCATGCCGGAAAATGGTGTCGGCATGGTTCTTCACTAACATTCAATGCCATAACTAAGTGCCGGCATGCTCGATAGAAATCTATCAATGCCGGTAGTCAAGTGAAAAAAAATTGAAGTTTCCTGGATACTTTTCATCATGTTCCGAAGATAGAAATTTAAGCAAAAACCATGCCGGAAGTAGTTCCGGCATACTCGAAAATCAGATAACTCTGGAAGTAGACTGATTAAAACCAGAAAAAATAGGTTTTGAAGATCAAAACCTGAAAAATTTTGTGCTACGCCCCCTCGAACCCCCCAGGATAGTGGCAAACAATTTATGAAAATTTCAAACAAATGCCGGCATGGTTTTTTGGTTAAATACCATGCCGGCACCAAGCTTTTTTAGCTGCAACAATGGTGGATTCAAAGAAAAAAAATCAAATTTTCAACCTCTTAGCAGCAATTCTCTCTTCACAATCATCCTCCACTTTCACCAAATAAAGTTCCCTCTCAAATTTTTTTTCCATCTTTCTACTCTCATCTCATTCACCCAAATACAAATACACACTAATCATTTAACAAATACTTAAGATTTTTATTAATTATTATTAACCACTAAACCTGATTAGTGAGGGGTAGATTAGGATTTAAAAAATACTTAGATAAGGGGTGACCCCGAATTGATATCTGGATCCAGTTTTTGTCCTTTTCTTATATCCCCCAATTCCTTTTTATATCCCCCAATTTCGCGTTCTTAAAATATACCCTTATTCAGTTTTTAAAAATACCCCTACCTTCTGAAAAGTGAAAGCAACTAGCACAAGTTGCTTTCAGAGGTGGACGCAATCCCTATCCAAAAAATGTGCAAAAAAAAATAAAAAATCTACTTTTTTTAGGTGGTCATACTGTAAAATTTACTTCAACGGTATACATGTAAAAAAAAAGGAACATTATTTAAATACCCCTCAAAATTCGTCCCTTAAAATAAACTTTATTCAGTTTTTAAAAATACCCATACCTTCTGAAAAGTGAAAGCAACTAGCACAAGTTGCTTTCAGAGGTGGACGCAACTAGCACAAGTTGCTTCCATAAGTAGACGCAACTTTATACAAGTTGCTTCCAAAAAGTGGAAGCAACTTTCTCAAGTTGACTCCAAAAAGATTACTACTCCCTCCGTCCCACTAATAAGTGACCTAGTTACTTTTAGATTTTGTCCCACCATTAAGTGACTTCTATCACTAAACAAAGATATATTTCTAAAATTATCCTTTTAATTGATTATAAGAAATATGCATAATTTGATAGTCATGTTTATATTCGTTACGTAGGTGTTTTAAAATGCTTTTCAATGGTACGAAGTTTGCGAACATCCGTGGTGTAATTCGAGAGATAAATCATTTCAAAATTTCACTATTTATCATCCATAAGGGTATAATTGTAAAAAGTGCTTAAAAATACTTTTCTCCTTGCTTGTCTTAAAAATTGTGCAAACTTGAACTACGTCACTAAATAGTGGGACGGAGGAAGTAGTAATTTTTAGCCCTTGGGGTATTTGTGCAAGGTCAATAAAAATGGAGGGTATTTATAACATTCAGGGTATACATGCGTAAATTAAATTCAGGTTTCGTATTTCGGAGGACGGAGAGAAATTAACAAACTTCAACCTTGAAAGAGTAACTGTACGTGTACGGTGGAAATGTGGGAATAAGTTTTTTGTAAATTACCTCAAGAATTCGGTTAGAGTTGTCGACAGCGCCTCGAACCCTGCTTAATTCGATCCCATATTCTGTACTGATTGATGGGATTTGTCTCTCATTAAGATTGGCAACAATTTCTGGATCGAATCCTGAAAATGCATCCCTGAAAAAACATATTTGTTCTTTTAGCAGTAAATAAAACCAAAGAAGCGGAGGATAAAATTTTAGAACAATCAATCAAACAACCTAAATATAGTGTTGGCTTTTAAGGGAAAAGCATAAAAACTACCCACCTAAAATCTTGACGTTTCTTTAAGATTGAAGTCCAATCTGAACCAACCTGTGCTCCACTCAACACTAGCATTTCAAACAACAACCTGCAACAACAAAAATTCCGTCAATACCCGTAATATATATAAAGATGGAGCCCTGACTAAATTCATGGACCCTGTACAAGTAGCAGACGACTTACTTGTCATCGCGTAGAGGAACTCCCCATTCTTCATCATGGTAAGTAATATAGAGAGGATCTGCAAGATACAGTAACATATTGGTTGATCAACAACCAATACATGATAGTGCTAAAACTAATAAGTTTAGATGAATCAGTAACCTACCTGAATTTGCTGTGATAAAACTACATCTTTTTTCTCTAGGACTTGTTACAAGAGTATTAGAAGACGTTTCGATTACAGGAATGATGTTTCCTTCGAATTTTGCAGATTTAGATCTACCATAATGAGCAATTTTCATTTTCCTTTGAGCTTGAATAAGTGTAACTTGTTCTCTTCTTGCAGCGGCTATACTTCCAGGAGACTCGACGATCAACGAAGACGGATAATTGAAAGAAGATGAACGTTCAATAGTTTTAATAGCACTACTGCTAGTCATAGGAGATATACTATTATTAACATTTATAGTAAGAGACTTCTTGGATTTCTTTCTCACTAAAGTTGGTGTTAGTTTCGGCGTTGTTAATCGGGGTGTTAACGATTTATCAATGCTCGAATTCAAACCATTTGGATCGTTGCCTCTCTTAAGCGCCGGTGGCCGAGGAGATTTTGATTTTGGAGAAATAGGTGGAGTACTGGTAGTAGATGATGAAGGTTCGGTTTTAGTAGTAGATGTTGGTGGAGGAGGTGGTGGTGGTGGTGGTGGTGGTGGTGGAGTTTTCAAAGAGACTTTGTTCAATGAATTTCGTCGGTCTAGGCAGGCGACACGATTACCCGCTGGTTGAAGTACCGGACGACCGTCCATTTGAGAAACAGGAGGTGGTGTTACCGGAGTGTCAACAATTGTAGTGGTCGTAGTAGCTTTCCAATTGTTCTTGGCCTTGGAATTACACATTTCTTATTGTATGTTTATGGCATACTGAGATGATTAGATTCCGAGAATGTTTTGATGAAATGAGATGTCGTGGAATTTTGGGTATTGAATCTATTGAAGGTGAACTCAAAAGGAATATAAGGCAGAGTTAACTGCAAGGGAAGGAATGTAAGAAAGTGTTGAGAGGGTATGGGCGGTGTTGGGGTGTTCTATTTATAACATTAGAAATTATAAATGCACCGAGAGAAAAACAACGTCAGAAAAACCGTCTCTCACAGCCCACCCTGCACGTCTCCCGAAGGGTGGGGCCCAGTGGGACCCACATATTAAAAAACAAAAAAAAAAAAATTCTGTTAGAGGCGATTTTCATGTGGTTTTTCTATTCGGTTCATACAGAACCACTGTTATAACATAGAAGTTGGAGGAGGAAAAGGAGTGGGGAGAGAGAGGACAGGGAAGGGAAGGGAAATTGTAAAACAAACTATAACATGGAGAGGTTGGGGTCTCCCATACAAACATACATACAACCTACTTTTCTTTTCTCTTTATTGTTTTTTAATTTTGTGTGATGGGCCTGTGCACAGAGAATACAATGTACAGAGAGTATAATAGCCGGAAATCAATGTTAGGCCTATTCCTATGCATACGGCAAACATCAAGTTTTGCCATATACGCACCCACTATGGGTATGCCAAACTGTCAAACTCATATGCCTATATGTCAGGAATAACATATAGGCATATACGACAGAGTTTCCAGCGAGCGATAGAGAGTCCATCGCTCGATGGTCAAGCCAGCGCTCGCTGGTCATTAAACCGCCAGCGCTAGTCAAGCTATCGCTCGACTCTCAGAATATTGCTTACCAGATCTTCATCCAACGACTAGTATTCCCCCATAAATACCTATTTCAATCTCATTTCAACTCACACCAGAATTTCTAAATCTCTCTAGAATTTCTCAATCTTCTTCTTCAAATCTAAAACAATCACACCTTCTCTACAATTCTTTTCATTTCTTGTAATATGGATTCACAATCTCAAAGTCAAGACAAAGGCAAAGCTAGAAAAACCAAAATCCGTGGTGCAAAATACACCCTGATAGAGGATGAATGCATTTGTCGTAATTATGTTTATTTTACCCAAGATTGTATCGATGGTGCACAACAACATGATAACACCATGTGGGATAATATATTTTTGAAATATGAAGAACAAACCATGAACATCAATTCTCGTGATGCAAAAGGATTGGTAGAACACTTCATTGTAATCAACAGGGAAGTAGCCGCTTATGTTGCATTGATAATGCAAGCCAAGAGAGCAGGAAGGGAGAGTGGTCAAAACGATGTTGATTTTGAAACAAAGGTTCGTTTAGATTGGCAGCGAAAACATGGTAAACAGTTCGCTTTCGAAAGTTGTTATCATATTTTGAAGGTGTTGAACAAATATAATCCAGATTTCTTAATAACTAATCAACAAGTACCTGAAAGGTCACCATATAATTCTTCTCCCTCAACACCAAATTCAAATTCTTCACCAGATAGTGCAAGAAACCCAAAAGGTAACTTAGTTTTTAATAATTATGATGATGATGGTAAGAGAAAATTGCCAGGGAGGAACAATGCAAGACTAGCTAGAAAATTAGCTCAAGAAGGAGGGAGTTCCGGTGGATTTAACATGGCGGAGTTTATGGAACATCAAAAGACCGTCGAGAAGCAAAGAGCAGTGGATAGGAAATTTCAAAACAGGGAGAGTAAAAAAAGTCGTCTTTCTCAAGAAAAATTTGGGTTTGACTATGATAAGCATAACATCCTTCAAGCTAACACTTCAATTATGAACGCCCAGCAAAAACATGTGTGGTGAATTGAATTTGACAGAATTCAAGCACAGATTGAACAACAATCTGGATTTACTAACAACAATGGTGATGATGATGGTGATGATGGAACTGATGTAGTAGTTCCTCTAAATGATTGATGTATTAAATTAAGTTTTAATTTAAAGTATTGCATTTTAATTTGATATGTTGTTGTTGTTGCATTCTACTTAATATTAGTTTGAAATGAAAAGTTGATTAATTTGAAATGTTGTTGCTCATTAACTTTAAATAAGTTTATTGCTCATTAACTTAAATAAAAATACATAACTTAGATTTTTTTTTAAATAACTTAAATAAAATACATAACTTAAATTAAAATACATAAAAATTAAATTAAATTACATAACTCATTGTCTTCCATGCTTTGCCCAAAGATTCAATCTCAGATCTTCTCTTAAACTGTCATACAAATTTCAGTTCTGAATGTAATTAGTCATTTGAGCATAATTCCTTGCAGGGACGCCTCTTTGTGGTTGAATCTCCGGCCGCAAATCTTCATCTTCATAGTTAGTCCACTACGGATTACGACGGGTTTACTGATTTACCATGTTATGAGAATTATGCAAGTGAGCATAGTCTTGTGCATTTCACGAGGACTCAACCCACGATATGGGCCACAAATGATAGCGAACTTCCTCTTCAAAATTCCAAAAGCGCGTTCCACATCCTTCCTCGCTCCCATTTGGGCATCGTTAAAATGCCGGTATGAACGGCCTAATGCACCGGCAGGAGGCTGACGGTAGCATTGAACCAAGGTGGACCATTTTGGGTAGATACCATCCGCAAGATAATAGCCATGAGTGTATTGGTGGCCGTTAATCATGAAACGGACTTGGGGACAAATTCCATGCTTCAAATCTTCAAACATAGGCGACTTATGCAAAACATTGATATCATTTTGTGAACCCGGAAGACCAAAAAAAGCGTGCCATATCCAACAATCGTAAGAAGCAGCAGCTTCAAGGATAACTGTTGGTTTTGGATAATGACCTTTATATTGACCGGCCCAATAAACAGGGCATCCTTTCCATACCCAATGCATACAATCGAGACTACCTAGCATTCCTGGGAATCCCCTTTCCTCATTCTCCCTCAATATTTGTCTAACATCTTCCTCAGTTGGTTTTCGTAAATATGTTGGACCAAAATGATTAATAATTACTTCACAAAATAATGAAAGGTAAGTGAATGAAGTTGTTTTACCCGTACGAAGATACTCATCGTTCACATCCGCTGGTCTTCCATAACCTAGAATCCTTAAAGCCGGAGTAACTTTTTGTTCAGGACTATGACCTCTAATATTCAGTGCATCAAACTGAAAATTAAATTGAGGTTCTACCCGACAAAGCTCTTCAATAATCTTTATCACCAGATGCCGAGGCATACAAAATCGACCTTGGAAATCTCGATCAGATTACACACAATTGGGAAGAAAATAATCGTGCATCAACTTCTGATGGTAAAATTCCCTCCCTCGATACGTATACCTTCATGAGAATACTTCTTGTGGCTCTGAAATTCTAGGTATTTGGCCCGTATGTACTATCATCAAATGTCGATGAGTTCATCGTCAAGTTCTTGCAACCTCCTTCGATGCATTTCTTGTTGTAATATAAACCGATTCATAATAATATTCCTCTCTTCATTGGGTCTCGCCATTGAAATTTAAAATGAGTGTAGAGATAGAGAAATTGGTGAAATATAGGTTGAAGTAGGTGTGAGTACCTTGGAGAAATACGAGGGCGTATATATAGGAACCATTAGGGGGAAATAGTCGCTGCAAAATATCCAGTGGTCGATATAATTAATATCGCCAGCGATACTCTTTATATCGCTCGATATAATTGAAAAAATGGGGGTACAACAACCACACCCAATATTTTGCTTAGCAATTTGTATGAACTAACTCCAATATACTTTTAAGAGAATCAACTAGACTCAATCTTATTAAAAGTATACCAAAGAGTTATAATATCTCGATCCCTCGAGCAAATACAAATCTACGAGTCTAATTAAATACAAGAGAGATAACTTTGATGGTACCAAAGACCAATATCCAAGTGTCAATCAATGTAAATCAACAACCAAAGGCTGGATATTCTAATTGATTGATCTAATGCATAACCTGTGATATTTCAATTATATAACAAAATATAATGCGGAATAGAAATAACACAGACACCAGAATTTTGTTAACGAGGAAACCGCAAATACAGAAAAACCCCGGGACGTAGTCCAGATTAAACACACACTATATTAAACCGCTACAGACACTAGCCTACTATAAACTAACTTCGGTCTGGACTGTAGTTGAACCCCAAGCAATCTCACACTGATCCAAGGTACAGTTGTGCTCCTTACGTCTATGATCCTAGCAGGATACTACACACTTGATTCCCTTAGCTGATCTCACCCACAACTAAGAGTTGCTACGACCCAAAGTCGAAGACTTTAATAAAAAAATCTGTATCACACAGAAAAGTCTGTAGTAATCGATAAATCTCTCTCCCACAGAAATACCTATGAGTTTTGTTCCGTCTTTTGATAAATCAAGGTGAACAGGAACCAATTGATAACCCGGACTTATATTCCCGAAAGAACATCCTAGTATTATCAATCACCTCACAATAATCTTAATCGACGCGGCGAAAGAAGATATTGTGGAATCACAAACGATGAGACGAAGATGTTTGTGACTACTTTTATATCTTGCCTATCGGAGATATTAATCTTAAGCCAATCGTTACGATTGTACTCAACACGATAGAATCAGCAAGATCAGATCACACAACTACGAGAAAGTAGTATCGGTCTGGATTCATAATCCCAATGAAGTCTTTAAGTCGTTAACCTGGTTTTCAAGAAGAAACCTAAGGTTAAAGGATAATCGACACTAGCTAATACAACTAGTATCACACGGAAGGTGTGGGGATTAGGTTTCCCAGTTGCTAGAGTTCTCCCTTATAGAGTCTTTCAAATCAGGGTTTGCAATCAATGTTAGCTTAGTAACAAAGCATTCAATATTCACCGTTAGATGAAAACCTGATTAGATTCAAGCTAATATCTTTCAACCATTGGATCAAAAACTTAGCTTGTTACACACAAATGAAATGCACGATTTTAGGTTTGTGTAACCGTACCCAAACATGTACATTTGTTGGTTCAACAATAGTTAACCAAATGGTTAGCCATATGAGCACTTTCATATCAACCATATTCTTCTTCACCATAACTAGTTCAAATGACTCAAATGAACTAGTTAGAGAGTTGTTCAATTGCAAGGAAATCTTATGTAACTACACAAGACACAATCGAAGCAAAAACGATTTGATTCACTCGAATCGGTTCATGAACTTTATAGCCACGGTTTGCATTTTGCATTACTTAGTTAATATAAATATAAGTTCACAAAACAATCGTTTTTAGATATAACCAACTTAAGTTCGTAGACTTAGTTCGTGGACTTAAGTTCCCGGAAGGAGTTCTCAAACTCCAGCAGATTTTCTCGGGTCGAGAACTTCCGCCAGTTCGCGGACTGAGTTCACGGCTCTTATTCCGGTTCTCTTGATCAACAAAGTTCGCAAACTTCGGTTCAAGGAAAAAGGACTTATACATATATGTGTTACCACACAATGATTATATCCACCATTGGTTATATAATCTAAACTCTCAATTTCAATCATTGAAACATTCTTAGAGGACGTTATTATATAGTTGTTATTCAAAAACTATTTTTGGTCAAAGTAAGAAAATTTCAAAGTGATTGAAACTTGTCATGACTTTCGTCACTAGGTAAGGATGATCTTGGCCAAAGCGAAAGCTTACCAACACATATTTCGAGAAATAGATATGCGAGATAAACTCGGCTCGAAATAGCAAATGTGTATAATCAAAGTCTATATAGCAAAACGACTTTTGTCTCAAAATAGGAGATAGAGTAGATAGACTTTTGAGTGATAGATAAGTTCAAGTCTCCACATAACTTTTAGTCGATGAGGTTCCACCAGTTCCTTGAGTAGTTTTTCGTCTTGTATGATGATTGCCATGGAGTTCTTGAGCTCAACTACACTTTCTATCCTAGTCCGAGACTTAGCTATAGTAGACTAGAAATCAAGACTTATAGTTTTGATCACTAACATTGACAAACATGCTTGAGATAGCAACGCATGCGAGTTCGATCGAGCAATGATCTAACAATCTCCCCCTTTGTCAATTTTAGTGACAAAACTATCAATACATATGGAATACAAAAATAAATGAATTAACTTTTGTAGCTCCTATTCCACATGCCTAATCTTCAACATTACTCGAAATCTTCGTCACTTCCAAGTACTCCAATGATCCCAAAGGTTGTAAGTTCAGCATCATCGTTGTTGAAAATCCGTAGCTATAACAACGAGAAAACAAGAGTTCTCAATCATTGTTATACAGTGTCATAGTATCATTATATAGCATCAAAGTTCAATTGTATCACAACTTCGATAACAATACTATGGTGATATGTATCAGTCCCCCTTAGTCAATACTCCATCTCACATAGAAACCACTCCCCCTTACATAATGATCCGCAAACCATATGTATTTGTAGTGTGAACTACATATTAATTCTCCCCCTTTTTGTCAATAAAATTGGCAAAGGTACGAAAACGGGATCCTAATGAAATTTCCAAAAGAGACATTTCATGACCAAAAGAAAGCATATATCATCTTATTTAGATGCAATCATATAGCCGAAGCTAAATGCATTCATCAAGGAGTTTATAAAGATACAAGATAACCCCTATAATATTCCACAGCCGCACTCCCCACAAAGATATGGCAATTAAGCACAAGTTCAATTAAGAACTTTCCCCCATAATATGTCATTCCCGAAAGAACAACAAGATCGACCTTAATTTCTAAAGAAAAGAAGGATTTCTTTGGACACAACAAATCACATACGAATATGAATTTGAATCCAAGAATACTCAATTAGATTAACCGCAAGAGAACCATAATTAATCTAATCAGAAATGCTCAACATAAGAGAACTTACGGAGCCTCACAGTATATACATAAAATATGGATCAGGGAAGATCAATACTGCGGAATAAACAAGGATTCATTCTATTTTCTATCACTATTTGCACAATGACATATAATAGACATAATCCTCGTAAACAAAAGTTCATCCTATCTTCCATCAATAATGACATAATAGGCTCCAAACTTTTGTGATGTCAAAAGTTCATTCATTCTTTTATCAATACATGCATATCGACATACGAAAGACTTAACTTTTGACAAGGTATGGGATAATCATAGTTCACGGACGCAAACACACATATCCCATAACAAATTGCAATATATAAAACCATAAAGATTAATACTGCAAAAATCATCTTCCAAAAAACTTAGAATTTAAACAAATAAATCTAAAAACATAGAAGATGAAAATCGTTGGACATAGCTATGTGTATTCACAATAATTGATTGCTATTCCAAACTCTAGTAATCCTTCTCAAAAACAAGAATAAATTCTCATAAGAAGTTTTCTAGGCATCAAGACAAACTTGTAATGCACATATAAGATGATTTGTCCTTAGAGGGTAGAATCAATCTTTTTTGCCCGGATTTACACCAAGAATAGCTACCAAAGGCGTATAAAAAGATATTCTTAACAAAGAAGAACATACAAAGTCATTAACGACCATGCATCACAGTTCACATAAAATGATTGTGAACATTCAAGAATCCCATAGTAATGCGTGTTACTGCCCATTCTTGAACTTCCTTCTTTGTGATTCACCAACAACATTCTTGCAAAAGCTACAAATGATCTTAGAAGAGGATTACTCCAATAATCCAAGTGCCCAAGTCCAAGAGAAGTAGAACAAGTGCAACGAAACGGAGCAAAACACTCAAAAACAAGAGACCGGACAATGACCAATCTTAAATCATCCATAAGTTTACTTATGTTGAGCATTTAATGCAAAAAGAATGAGGTCATTCAAAGTTCGGACGAAGAAGATACGGCCAAAACAAGTTTACCGAATATCGACGTTAAGTATGCATACGGGTTTGCAAACGAATTTTCATGACCTGGGGAAGTATGCAAACGGGTATGCGTACTTAAACCCCTGGATTTTGATTTTAAATGATGTTATGCATAACTGATAGGTGTACCATGAAGTCCAATCATCCCAAACTACTATTTTCAAACCTAAACGTTTAAGAACCTTAAACACATATCAAGTTAGGTAGAAATAGTTCCAATATCATGGATACTATCTTCTCCATAGTCATGGAATTTTATGGAAGATCATTCCTTTTCACACTCAAAGCATCATTGGATTTCTTTGGTACCCACTTCTGAGTGCGTTTAGGAACAACCGGAACCTTCTTCCTATTACTCTCTTCTAGAATTCTCGGAAGAGAACTAGATTGACTATTCTTTTGCAAGTTAGTCTTTCTCCAATTGGGAGCATCGGATCTAGTCTTCGTCTTTACGAAGTTATCCTTTTAATAACCATTATGATTGTGAAAAGGATTCATATGACGTTTACAGGAAAAACTAGGATTATCACAGCACTAATTCCTTTGCCTAAAGGTTGGACAGTTACAACCTGTAACGTTAAGGGGATTAGTCTTAACATATGATCTTAGTTTCACAACTTCTTGTGATGCCCAAACAAGAACATCATGAAGTTTCTCATTCCTTATACGGAAACGACATCTCCTTTCCAGGTGACCTTTATTTCCGCAATAGTGGAGAGAGCTGCTTAGGCGTATTCAAGAAAGCTAGATAGCTCTGGAGTGATTTTATCACCAAATAAATTCAGTGTGCTACAAGATGAGGCGTGTTTACATGAGTCCAATGGAGACACGGAAAACCAATTTAAATTGGATTCTGTTTGTGGAAAAGAATTTGAGAGATTCACGAACTCTGAATACTCGGACCAAAATTTGGGCTTGGAAGCACAACCCAAGGTGAGTTCTATAAAGTTAACAAAAGAAGAACATGAGATTTTTTGTACTATTACAAAATTCGATACTCAACGAAAGTACTTGAAGGATTTATCTTATCGAAAGGAGTATGTTAAGGAAACTATAGATCAATCAAAAAGAATGAAGACTCCAAAGAAGAAAGCTAAAGGTGGTGGAAACACTTAATCTCATTCTATGGGAGGAATGTTTGCTAAAGTATATTTGCTTTATTGAAAGTGAAGAAAAATTAGGCATTTTGTCTTCTTTTTTCTTTTTTTCTCTATTGATTTCTAGAGATTTTTGTCTTTAGATTAGTTATTTATTTTTACCTCTTTGGTTTATGCGGGTAGGGGGGCCTTGCGCCTTCTGCTTGTAATTCTTGTAATTACTTTTTTTTTGCTTAATAAACTATTTTGACTTAGCAAAAAAAAAAAAAAAAAAAATTATTTCCGAAATAGTGGCAGACATAAGGAATGTTCTTACCTCGATCCGTGTGTGCTGACTTTGGAGGTTGATATACTTTGCTCTTTCGAACTTTAACTTCTGGTGAAGGTATTTCACTTTTCCCAGCAGTGGAAACCTTTTGTTGAGAAGAATCACTAGCCTTGAATTTTCTTACCTCTTTTCTAATACTTGGAGCATCTATTCCCTTATATCCCAATCCTCGTGTATCACGATGATTTTTACTTTCTCCTAGCATAGTGGTTAATTTGCTTGAACTAGTATTGAACTTTTTCAAGTCATCTTCCAACACCTTGATTTTATCAAGAGCAACAACTAAATCAGCCTCAAGGCGTTTTTCTCGAGTGAGATAAGCGCTTTCTCTGTCATCAAAACTTGCTTGTTGAGAGTTAATCCTGGCTTCAGTTTCTGCAAGTTTCTCTTCCAACAAAAAAGTACTTTTGAGAAATATTATCACATTCAAGTGACTTCATACATAGGTTTCCTCAGAATCCTTGAGGATTGATTCGTTAGAACGATTCGAAACATAAACACATGCGTAACATCTTCTCAATTTCTTATTTGTACGACAGAGATTAGTCAGAAAAGGTGTGACATGAGAAGTTTTCATCTTTTTCTTTTCCAACGAATTCAAAAGCTTAACATACTCTGAGACTTCCTCATCAACATCTCTATCAATATCTGAATCACCTTCATCAGAAAGTTCATCTAACTGTTATTCTAAGCGTGTTTCCCAGACTTCAACAGGTTCTACATTAAGAGAATATTTAGATACTGACCTAGATGTGACAGTTTTCTCATGTGAATCCAGGCTTTGAAAAATATCTGGTAATTTATGAACTGGTACGTTATTAGAGATAAACTCGTCCATAATCAGATTGCAACAAACACAGACTTATAAGGTCTTTAAAATGTGTTTGCCTGCTCTAATACCAATTGAAAAGGCGGGGGTACAACAACCACACCCAATATTTTGCTTAGAAATCTGTATGGACTAACTCGAATATACTTTTAAGAGAATTAACTAGACTCAATCTTATTAAAAGTATACCAAAGAGTTATAATATCTCGATCCCTCGATTTAATTCTTACTCAAGCAAATAGAAATCTATGAGTATAATTAAATACAAGAGAGATAACTTGGATGGTACCAAAGACCAATATCCAAGTGTCAATCAATGTAAATCAACAACCAAAGGTTGGATATTCTAATTGATTGATCTAACGCACAACCTGTGATATTTCAATTATATAACAAAATATTATGCGGAATAGAAATAACCCAGACACTAGAATTTTGTTAACGAGGAAACCGCAAATGCAGAAAAACCCCGAGACCTAGTCCAGATTGAACACACAATGTATTAAACCGCTACAGACACTAGCCTACTACAAACTAACTTCGGTCTGGACTGTAGTTGAACCCCAAGCAATCTCACACTGATCCAAGGTACAGTTGCGCTCCTTACGTCTCTGATCCCAGCAGGATACTATGCACTTGATTCCCTTAGCTAATCTCACCCACAACTAAGAGTTGCTACGACCCAAAGTCGAAGACTTTAATAAACAAATCTGTATCACACAGAAAAGTCTATAGTAATAGATATATCTGTCTCCCACAGAAATACATACGAGTTTTGTTCCGTCTTTTGATAAATCAAGGTGAACAGGAACCAATTGATAACCCAGACTTATATTCCCGAAGAACAACCTAGTATTATCAATCACCTCACAATAATCTTAATCGACGCAGCGAAAGAAGATATTGTGGAATCACAAACGATGAGACGAAGATGTTTGTGAGTACTTTAATATCTTGTTATCGGAGATATTAATCTCAAGCCAATCGTTACGATTGTACTCAACACGATAGAATCAACAAGATCAGATCACACAACTACGAGAAAGTAGTATCGGTCTGGCTTCATAATCCCAATGAAGTCTTTAAGTCGTTAACCTGGTTTTCAAGAAGAAACCTAAGGTTAAAGGAGAATCGACTCTAGCTAATACAACTAGTATCACACGTAGGTGTGGGGATCAGTTTCCCAGATTGCTAGAGTTCTCCCTTATATAGTCTTTCAAATCGGGGTTTGCAATCAATGTTAGCTTAGTAACAAAGCATTCAATATTCACCGTTAGATGAAAACCTGATTAGATTCAAGCTAATATCTTTCAACCATTGGATCGAAAACGTAGCTTGTTACACACAAATGAAATGCACGATTTTAGGTTTGTGTAACCGTAACCAAACATGTACATTTGTTGGTTCAACGATAGTTAACCAAATGGTTAGCCATATGAGCACTTTCATATCAACCATATTCTTCTTCACCATAACTAGTTCAAATGACTCAAATGAACTAGTTAGAGAGTTGTTCAATTGCAATGAAATCTTATGTAACTACACAAGACACAATCGAAGCAAAAACGATTTGATTCACTCGAATCGGTTCATGAACCTTATAGCCACGGTTTGCATTTTGCATTCCTTAGTTAATATAAATATAAGTTCACAAACAATCGTTTTTAGATATAACCAACTTAAGTTAGCAGACTTAGTTCGCGGACTTAAGTTCCCTAAGGAGTTCTCAAACTCCAAGAGAGATTTTCTCGGGTCGAGAACTTACGCCGATTCACACCGAGTTCACGGCTCTTGTTCCGGTTCTCTTGATCAACAAAGTTCGCAAACTTCGGTTCAAGGAAAAAGGACTTATACATATATGTGTTACCACACAATGCTTATATCCACCATTGTTTATATAATCTAAACTCTCAATTTCAATCATTGAAACATTCTTAGAGGACGTTATTATATAGTTGTTATTCCCAAACTATTTTTCGTCAAAGTAAGCAATTTTCAAAGTGATTGAAACTTTTCATGATTTTCGTCACTAGGTAAAGATGATCTTGGCCAAAGTGAAAGCTTACCAACACATATTTCGAGAAATAGATAGGCGAGATAAACTCGGCTCGAAATAGCAAATGTGTTTAATCAAAGTCTATATAGCAAAACGACTTTTGTCTCAAAATAGGAGATAGAGTAGATAGACTTTTGAGTGATAGATAAGTCCAAGTCTCCACATACCTTTTAGTCGATGAAGTTCCACCAGTTCCTTGAGTAGTTCTTCGTCTTGTATGATGATTGCCATGGAGTTCTTGATCTCAACTACACTTTCTATCCTAGTCCGATACTTAGCTATAATAGACTAGAAATCAAGACTTATAGTTTTGATCACTAACATTGACAAACATGCTTGAGATAGCAACGCATGCGAGTTCGACCGAGAAATGCTCTAACAATAATGTATAACGCCAGCGATAATCTCATTATCGCCAGCGTTATTCATAATATCGTTCGCTAAAATGTATATGGCTTATTGGTTTTCCCATAGTGTCACAATTGGTTTACCATGCCACCTGGTATGCCAAACAACATTTTTTTGCCATACCCATAGGAATAGGCCTTAGAGTGGTCAAACCTCACATTGTTGCACCCTAAAACACAATAATAGAGAAGTAAATAAGCAGTAGCCGGGCTGACAAATCGAACAACGGATTATAGTACACTAGAAAATCTATCCACAATAATCCGGGGCCATAAAACACCCCTATGTATTAGTCCTATTGTGATAACTGATCCATATAATTTCGACTTAATCTTAATAATATCATGCTCCAAAAAAAAATAAAAAAATAAAAAATACAATGACACCAGCTATAGTCTGCTACTCTGCTGGGTGCACCAAGTTAAACAAAATGATACTCCTCCTTTTTCTTTTTTGGTGCGCTCTTGATCGATAAAGCATAAAATTCGTTATCAAGTGAGGGAAACATAAACCGTAACCCCAGTAAAAAATAAGAAGAGAAAGAATACATAATGAAAATAAGAAACTATGCGAACAAAGCAGAGGAGCAACCATAACTAGCTAGAAATGGAAAACGTCACTAAAATGGATTGAGGAAATTGTTTTGCCAATACATGGGAAGTCGTTCCAAGTTCATTGTAGAAGACGCAAATAATTGGTACCTGGAAGTTGACGAGAAATATTATCCATGGTAGGAAGCTTATTTTGCCGAAGATACCAAAGGAAGCATGCTCATTTTGGAGGAATTGTTAACGTTCGTATAAACTGAATACACTAAAATGTGCATTTCTTTCTAGATTTACATGTAATCGTGTTAAACCATTGCTCGGTTGAACCCGCCAAGCGTTGGTATGTCAAGGTTGGTTGTCACATTTTAGTATCAAAACTCAAGAGCCGATTGATTTGAACTACTAGATTCAACTTCGTTAGGTTCGACTTGGAAGTCCAGAAATGTTGAGACATACAAGTATTACTTTGAAGACCTGAAGATTCTGAAGACGTGTCGACATCATCGAAAACATCATCCTTCTACTTGATGTTAGTAATACAAGACTTGACTTGTTTCCAGTTCTATATCGTTACTTTCAAATCATTTAGATTGAAAATATAACATGCGAAATTATATACATGAAGCTCAAGTATTTGAGACTTGATCATCATATTATGATCAAAGTGTCAAGGAAGAATATACAAGTTGTTTTACAAATTAGGTATATTGATTTACGAAGTATAATGCTTATCTTTTGAACTTCTTAATTGTGACATAGACATAATCTTTGTAACTTACTAGATTGTGTAATGAACTTAGGATTGATTTTCTGCCTAGAAAACTATGTTTGATTACATGAGTTTAAGGAAGTAGACTTACGAACTTGTTTCGTAGTTGAAAGAAATCAATATGATTGGTGGTCCAGTTGTAATTGAAAATCTAAAGAAGGACCGATCCCTACTTATGTTTGGGAATCATGGTGGAACCGATCCTTACCTATGTTAGGAGTCAAGGTGGTGTCGATTCTTACCTATCTTTGGAGTCAAGGTAGTGCCGATTCTAACCTATATGGGAATCATGTTAATCCGATCCCTACCTACATTGGGAGTCATGGTAGAACTGACGCCCTTATGCAAAACCGATTTCTCTAGTCATGCACACTTTAGGGTTTGTATGATTTTGGAAATCGGGTTTTCTAAATAGGAAATTTAAAGATATTGACATAATGAGTAATTTGAACATGTGCATAAATCTTATATTTTATTGTTCAAAGATATTCCTTGATACTCAAGGTCGATGCCAAACCGAAATGTTTGAGTTTCTTTCTGTTAAGATTTTCGAATGCATATGTTTTGTTTTTCCAACAAGCAAAACATATCTCTAGAAGATATATTAGTTAAGTATCTTGTATGCTAGCTAATATTGACTTGTATCCATGAGGGATTTCGGTTATACATTTGGATATTGGTTGGAATTATACAAAACCGAATTTAGATGCTCTATTGCATATCTTGAGAATATTTTTGGTTATGGAAATTCCTTGGTGTCCAAACTACCTTGGTCTATAAATATTGAAGTTTGTTCTGCTTACAAACTTTTCCTGAGGTAGGCACTTCATCTTTGTAGTAAATTTTATAGCCTACTAATAATATTATTCATAATACTATCTTGGAGAGGAGAGTAACCTAATTAGGCGAAATCTCTTACGTCCGCTAGTTTAAATACTTCTTTGGTATCAAGAAGCGTATACTAGTATCTGTTAGAGCATAGCTCGGTTGAACTCACCAAGAGTTGGTATGTCAAGTTTGGTTGTTGATAGACACAATTTTGTGTATGAATTGTCCTCAATGTATGTATTGTTAGTGCTCAATTTGTACTTATTATGGTGTTTTTGTGTATGTGTAGGTGTGTTTGGAGAAATAAACTTGTGTGGAAAATTCGGCTCGAAAAGTTGATAAAGGCACCCGGAGGACACTTGCTATACGAACTCCCATTTTGGATAAGGGCCAACCCAGTTTCTAAGGGGTACCCCTGTGCTATTCGCACCCCACACCTGGATAGGGGGACACCTTTTCTTCTTCTTCACGGATTGGACAGTTTTGGCGGGAAAGAGAGATGCTTTCTGCGGTAATTCCTGGATCGATTCTGTTGGAGATTTTGTAGGATTTTCAAGTGGGAATTGGTTGGAAACACCCTGTCACGACCAAACAGGGTTGGTATGAGCTGTGATTTCAAAGATACTGAGATATTTTGTTCGGTTCAACCAAAACAGAGAAGGAGATATATTATCGGCTTCTGTTGGAAAATACGTGGAGATGTTTAGGAGGAATTATACTCTTTGGATTTTGTGCTATATTTTAGAGGGTCTAGATGATGCACAAGACGTGTGTGAAGGTTTCATATCAATCTCGACAAAACAGGGCATTCACGTGCAGGAGAGAAACTCGGATTCTGTGGTGATATTGGAAAGTTTGCGTGTTTCTACAGCCCGTTGACTCAATCATATGCGTGTACCAGCATGTTTAGAGAGTGTATGCAGCATTTTAACGCATGGGAAGGCAAGAAGGGAAAGAAAATATTCCGAGAATATTTTTCTTTACTGCCCGAGTTATGAAGAGATGATTTGGAGTAATGGGTGATATTCGAAGGCCTGTGTGGGTATATATAGGCTGATGGAGTCACGGAGAAGGTATAGAGAGTTAGGGGTAGGCTAAGGTTGAAGAATCACACTGCATGAGAAGTTGCAGAAACAGCAGGAAGAAGTAGTTGCAGACGACACATAAGAAGTGTCGTTCTCAAGAACCCTAAGCTGAAGAACATATAGCTGCAGAGAACAGTCGTACTTAGAGTCCTATATTCAATCTGCATTACTCATAATGTCCATTAGTAACTATTATCTTCGCTTTTGCAACAATTTTAGTAACAAAGGACTCTGTGACGCCAATACAAATACAAATTCTGTGTGTATTATTTCTTCAATAAAAACACCTTTTGAGCCATGAGTTATTATTTTGAGCGTGTTTTCACCATGAGGAGATAGAACCCATCTCTGGGACGACGGACGAAGCTGAATTTCATTATGTGGTAAATTTAATTAATTCTTTAAAAACTATTTCCACTGATTTTTAATGAATTATGATTTCTATCAATTATTTGTTATTTTATTTGATGTCGCATGCTTAGTTTTAATTACTTTTGATGCATCATACTCACAACTTACAACTAATGTTTTATGAAATCTACTTTGGCAAAGAATAGAGTTAATATTTCTTGTGTTTGGAGCTATAAATGTCAAGGATTAATTTCTAAAACCCATGTATATGAAAGGCAGTGAAATCCCGAGCCCCAGTACCTATCCATCTTGCTACTATTTTGTGTATATATTTTCTTATTTTTATTTATTTTCATTTATTTAAGCCTAAAATCAATTTCAACAAAGTCCGAGTGAACGAAAACCTTTACCACTATATAAAATTCGATCAATTTTTGGCACCGCCGACGCGGACCTGTCTTTAGGCTAGAGTTTTTAGATTTTTTTTTCTTTTTTTTCTTTTGTAGGTTTTTATTTGTTTTTGTTCTTCTTTACGTTTTTGGGTTTTTGTCTTTTCCTTACAGAATTTGGAATTTGGAGCGAAAGAAAATTTTGCCAAAGCTTTTGGTGAATACTTAAAGACTTGGAGTAAAAGGCAAAGCGAAAGGAGCGAAAGAAGAAGATTTTTTTATTTTATAAAAAAAAAAAAAGAGACATTTTTATTTTATTTTAGATATTATTTTTTTTAGACTTTCCTTTTCTTTTGCACTTTATTTTTGGACTTTGGACTTTAAACTTTGGGACATTATTTTTAAACCCTACAGAAGGGTAGTTTAAATATAAACTGTGTGTAGAGAAGGACGGCGATTACGATATCGCCTCGGCCCCTTGGGTTCGTACATGACATAGGAGTCGTGGCTCGAGTCGACTACAACGGTTCATCCCCCGTCTGGAACGGGAGGTAAGTTTGTCGAAACACTCGCGAATCCCCTGTCAACGAGAAACTGTATTCCTTCGTTTGCGTATATGCTGAGGAATTGAAAACGACTGCTTTAATTTCCTAGTAAAGGGCAAGGACTGGCCATACAAGATAAGGGTTCGGATTTCATCACCGTTCTCTTCTTGCCCGCCTTAGGAAAACGATACTTAACGCGAACCTAAGCTTTAAAATTTGGAATAGAACGAGACCGATAAGGTAACGAGCTTAATAGGAAAGTCGTTCGAAAAATATTGGTTACTCTTTTAAGCATACTTTGAAGTTCATGATGGTTTCTGTGAGTTGAATGCGTGACTGCGCCGCCTTGTAATGAGGTGAGGCCTTGGGTATCAAAGCTCCAAGCAGCGTCCCTCGTCTCTATTTAACTTACTTTAACTCAGATTGATTCCAGAGAGGTTTGCTCAGATTGTAACGAATTCCTTTTCGAAAGAATAGAAGCTGGTCTAGAAACAATCTAAGTGGAGCCATCATGCTTTTTGTTTGCTAGAAATAAGTAGGTTTGTTGTGGTCGAGTCAGCCTTGTTTGTGCTTGTGTAGAATTCCCTTGCAGTTAGGATGTCAAACTGGTATTATAATAGCCATCACAATGAATATGAATATCCAACTGAACAATATGGACATCACTCTTTTTATGACCAGAGTGTGAATAGTGGTTGGGAACGCCAACCTTTTGAATATTATGGCTCATACCATGGTGAGCCCAATTACTATTCACATGAATACCGATCATACGAGAAAAATTCCTATAATTCCTCTTCTCTAGATGAAGCACGTAAGATACTTGAGTCAACGTGTAAGTTAACTGAGTCAACACGTGAGTTTGCTGAGACAACACGTAGGTTAAAGTTAGAGACGAAAGAAAGAATTGCTCGAATTACTCTTAATTGCCAATACATTCTTTCCAATATCACCCGTGAAAATGAGGACAATTTTTATAATCAGGATGACGAGGTTAGAATTGGTAACACTACTTGTTTAGATGAGGTTCGATCATTTTCATGTTATTATAATGATGATTGTGATGAGGATAATATTGATGAAGAATCTGAAATATGTAGGCATAGTGTTGAGGAATTTGTTACTCCCAACGAGCTTTATAATGATAATGTTAATTCTAGTACAAATCCTAATAATTATTCACCTATTCAAAAGGACGAGGGTTTGACTAGAAATATCCTTGTTTTAGACGATGTAGTATTTCCTTTTCACGAAGCCAACGAAGGTTTAGAGGAACGAGTTTATTTTGAGTCTAGCGATTTAGAAACAATAGTCTTAGACAAAGAAAGTGAACTCGTAGAGATGTGTGAGGATGAGCCTGACTTAGAAGAATCAATTGACCATTTTCAGGAATCTGATGACCTAGAAATTAGGGAAGTTGTGACTAGTCTTTCTAGAGACACTGAAAACTCTAAGTTTGGGGGTGATTATCATTCTCCATGTGCTTTAACTCTTAGAAAGGTCCCTCACTTGGGACTTGACATATGTCCCTCAACCATTCTAAAATATTATCTTCATACACTTTTTCCTGAACCTAGTTGTGTCCATAAAGAAGTTCAGTTGTTAGAAACCCATCCTCTGGTTGATGTGGTTAACCCAGAATTGTCCTTAATGTCCGTATTGTTAGTGCTCAATTTGTACTTATTATGGTGTTTTTGTGTATGTGTATATGTGTTTGGAGAAATAAACTTGTGTGGAAAATTCGGCTCGAAAAGTTGATAAAGGCACCCGGAGGACACTTTCTATATGGACTCCCATTTTGGATAAGGGGCAACCCAGTTGCTAATGGGCACCCCTGTGCTATTCGCACCCCACACCTGGATAGGGGGACACCTTTTCTTCTTCTTCACGGATTGGACAGTTTTGGCGGGAAAGAGAGCTGCTTTCTGCGGAAATTCCTGGATCGATTTTGTTGGAGATTTTGTAGGATTTTCAAGTGGGAATTAATTGGAAACACCCTGTCACGACCAAACATGGTTGGTATGAGCTGTGATTTCAAAGATACCGGGAGATTTTGTTCGGTTCAACCAAAACAGAGAAGGAGATATATTATCGGCTTCTGTTGGAAAATATGTGGAGATGTTTGGGAGGAATTATACTCTTTGGATTCTGTTCTATATTTTAAAGGGTCTAGATGATGCACAAGACGTGTGTGAAGGTTTCATATCAATCTCGACAAAACAGGGCATTCACATGCAGGAGAGAAACTCAGACTCTGTGGTGATATTTGGAAAGTTAGCGTGTTTCTACAGCCTGTTGACTCAATCATATGCGTGTACCAGCATGTTTAGAGAGTGGGCATGAAGGCAAGAAGGGAAAGAAAATATTCCGAGAATATTTTTCTTTACTGCCCGAGTTATGAAGAGATGATTTGGAGTAATGGGTGATATTCTCAGAATTTCCTGAACTTGAAAAATAACTTTCTGATTTAACAAATGAGATTAAGATATATGAACAAAAAGAAGATGAGTCTTTATCCAAAACTCTCGAAATCCTGGATAATTGTAGTAAGGCTCAAAATGAGGTTGATGAGTTTCTCAAAGATCTGGACTACTCAAAAAAAATAAATAAAAAATAATTCTAAAGGAAATCAACTCATCCATAAGTACTTGATAAATTATACCTCCAAGACAGTTGACATTTTAATAAAGAAAACGATCTTCATAACACCTCTGAGATGTTAATTCAAAAAGAGTTATTATTAACTATCACGAAATCTCAAATGTCAATTGTGAAACCACTAAAAACTGCTCCTTTTTGAATTCTCTCGGAGAAAAAGAGGAATATTCGTTGAAAAATTCTTGTCAATACCTGACAAAACTATTTCCTCAAATTATGACCATATAACAAATGTCAAAGGTTTGATAACAGGTTGCTCTCAACCAATAATAGGTGCTTATGGGTCATTCCTATTTGGGTTTGAATCCGTGTTCGAATTCAAAATGGGTCCGGTGATAAAAATAAAGAGAGGTCAGAAGCTAAATTTATTTTCATGGCCCTGATGTTTTTCCTCTTGGCCTTCTCTTTTAAATGGGCTCGAAATTTTTAGAGCCTTCTCAAGCCCAAGGCCAGGAGAGTAAGATAGAGTGAGGAGAGGGTCAAACACTTAATTCCCACTTTTGAGAAAAACTGATGTAGTTAAGTGAGTTGGTTACTAATTTGGGGACACTTTTGATTAATCCCCAATCATAAAAGAAATTGTAAAAATTAATTAAAATATAAATATACCACTTTTCATGGAACAATGGCATCCTCCGTCGCCTCAGCTAAGGGGTTTAGCTCCTCATATTATTCAGTGCTCAAAATAGGTGTTCATAGCTCAAAAGTGTGAAAAATAAGAGAAAACTAATAAAGCAACGAGTTAACAGATATAATTGTTACATAACTCACTGTTACAGAGCCTACTGTTACATAGAAAACTGAAATAATTGTTGCAGAACCGTTACAAATTCGAAAGAAATGGTGACGGTTTTGTTGTTGTTGTTCTTCTTCTTCTCTGCTGCGACTCTGCAACTTCCCTGGATATTTTTCCGAGCTTCTGCAGTGCTCGAGAAACTAATCCAAAGGTCTCGATAATCCTCTAGGACTCGAGCACAAGCTATTTATATCCAACAACAACCCAAAATATCCCTAAAACATCTTCCAAATCTCTCTCTGCCTTTCACCGGAAGTCACGACTTCTTTCCTCTTTCGTTTCTCTTTTTAACGCGTAATAACAGAGTATGAGCTGTTCAATCCTCTCCATAGATAAACTACAATCTCGAGAGAAAGATATCTTATCTTATTCTCACGTACTTTCCTCTTTTTGCTCAACCCAAACAAACCCGATAGACCTATTCCTTGTTTTGTTGTCGCGAAACTCAACTGCCAAACTTTGTCACACAGAATCGAGCTCTTATTGGTTCTAAAACACGTAATCAATACGTATACATGGTAGTCAGTTGAATCCTGTCCAAATTCCCCAAAATATCCTATCTCAGGTCCACACGTAATGTCCAAACTTAACACAAAATCCAGAGAATAGATACTCCATGTTTTATCGAATCAGCCTCTTCTTTCCCGCGAACAAATCCATGAACCAAGCCTGTTTAAACTTAACAAGCCAATCCCAGTCCATTCGAACAGACAAATCCAACTAAAACTTCACCATTTTCTCTCCTGAAATTCACTTGCTGGTGTTTATGGGAAAAAATCGTTTCCGCCGATTTTGGTAAATTCGGTAGGTGAGTGAGAAACTGGTTTAAACCCTAAACAAATGTGCCGCACGTGAGCACTTTCTAGATTCGAGAGATCAATATGTACAAGTCCGGCCTAAACCAAGAAATGGCCGTTCCGACTTGCTTCGGTCACAAAGTGGGAGGAGAAGGGTTGATTTGGGGAGGGAAGCAAAGAAAGGTGTTGAGACCGAATAATTCTGGGAGAGTAGTGTCTCGACTTGTATCATAAAGTGAAAGCTTCGGAAGCTTGCAAGAGATGAAAGCTTTTTTGGAGAGCTTGCAAAGTTGCCTTTTCTGAGAGTGTTGTGTTTTTCTCCTGACCGAGACTTGTTGTCTGGTGGAAATAGGTAAGACCTATTTATACAAATCGAGATTGAAACGTACCCTGGCCTCATGAAGGAAGAGAGTAAAGGGTGAAATAATGGGAGGAGGTGGTAACCGCATGGTGTTTATGGGTGAAAACGTTTTCACCATTATTTCCTCATTTATTTGACCGCTTTATTCCTATTCACGCTTTCTTAATGTGAGCGTAGTGTACGCTGCATGCTGTGACCGCAAAACCAATACCCTGGAAAGCATCCCCCAGTTTGTGTTGATGTCTCGAGTGTTGCCAATGGCATGTGCGGAATGCCTTTGTTGTGGGTTGCACCTTGAGTGCAAGTGGCAATGCCAGAGCTGCTAGTGGCATGTGTGGCATGTGCCAATGGCATGTGCGGAATACCTTGGTGGTAGGTTGCACGTTGAGTGTAAGTGGCAATGCCAGAGCTGCTAGTGGCGTGTGTGGCATGTGCCAATGGCATGTGCGGAATTCCTTGGTGGTAGGTTGCACGGTTTGCAAGTTAGGCTACCAGCGTGGGTTTTGGCATGTGCCAATGGCACGTACGGCCAAGTTGGCCTAGGTTGCACGGCTCGCAAGTTAGGCTACCAGCGTGCGTGTTTGGCATGTGTCAATGGCACGCACGGCCATAAGGGCCACGGCTAGGTAATGAAAGCTACCCGGCGAGCGTGTTGGCATGTGCCAATGGCATGCTCGGCCATTAGGGCCACGGCCTGGTAAGAAAAACTACCAGCGATGCGTGTTGGCATGTGCCAATGGCATACGTGGCTATTAGGGTCACGACCTGGTAAGAAAAGCTACCAGCGATGCATGTTGGCATGTGCCAATGGCATGCGTAGCCATTAGGGTCACGGCCTGGTAAGGAAAGCTACCAACGATGCGTGTTGGCATGTGCCAATGGCATGCGTGGCCATTAGGGTCACGGCCTGGTAAGGAAAGCTACCAGCGATGCGTGTTGGCATGTGCCAATGGCATGCGTGGCCATTAGGGTCACGGCATGGTAAGGAAAGCTACCAGCGATGCGTGTTGGCATGTGCCAATGGCATGCGTGGCCATTAGGGTCACGGCCTGGTAAGGAAAGCTACCAGCGTGATGCGCGTTGGCATGTGTCAATGGCACACACGGCCATTAGGGCCACGACTTGGTAAGAAAAGCTACCAGCGATGCGTGTTGGCATGTGCCAATGGCATGCGTGGCCAATTTGGGTCACGGCTTGGTAAGAAAAGCTACCAGCGATGCGTGCTGGCATGTGCCAATGGCATGCGTGGCCAATTTGGCCTAGGTTGCACGATTTGCAAGCTTAGGCGCGGGCGCCATTTTGGCATGGCGTTGCTAGGGCCAAGGTAAGGGTGCTTGGCTTGGCGTGGTGTGACTAGCGTAGCTAGGGCCAAAGCAGAGTGTGTTTGGCATGGCGCGGCTAGCTTGGGCTAGGTGTGGCTGGCATGATTTTCCATTGGCACAGAGGTGCGGCTAGCATGGTTGGCATGCTTTGGCGCGTTTGGTGTGACTAGCATAGCTAGGGCCAAGGCAGAGTGCGTTTGGCATGGCGCGGCAAGCTTGGGCTAGGTGTGGCTGGCATGATTTGCCATTGGCACGGAGGTGCGGCTAGCATGGTTGGCATGCTTTGGCGCGTTTGGTGTGGCGTGTGTTTAGCATGGCGCGGCTAGCTTGGGCTAGGTGTGGCTGGCATGATTTGCCATTGGCTCGGAGGTGCGGCTAGCATGGTTGGCATGCTTTGGCGCGTTTGGTGTGACTAGCATAACTAGGGCCAAGGCAGAGTGCGTTTAGCATGGCGCGGCTAGCTTGGGCTAGGTGTGGCTGGCATGATTTGCCATTGGCACAGAGGTGCGGCTAGCATGGTTGGCATGCTTTGGCGCGTTTGGTGTGACTAGCATAGCTAGGGCCAAGGCGAGTGCGGTTGGCATGGCGCGGCTAGCTTGGGCTAGGTGTGGCTGGCATGATTTGCCATTGGCACGGAGGTGCGGCTAGCATGGTTGGCATGCTTTGGCGCGTTTGGTGTGACTAGCATAACTAGGGCCAAGGCAGAGTGCGTTTAGCATGGCGCGGCTAGCTTGGGCTAGGTGTTGCTGGCATGATTTGCCATTGGCTCGGAGGTGCGGCTAGCATGGTTGGCATGCTTTGGCGCGTTTGGTGTGACTAACATAGCTAGGGCCAAGGCAGAGTGCGTTTGGCATGGCGCGGCTAGCTTGGGCTAGGTGTGGCTGGCATGATTTTCCATTGGCACGGAGGTGCGGCTAGCATGGTTGGCATGCTTTGGCGCGTTTGGTGTGACTAGCATAGCTAGGGCCAAGGCAGAGTGCGTTTGGCATGGCGCGGCTAGCTTGTGCTAGGTGTGGCTGGCATGATTTTCCATTGGCACGGAGGTGCGGCTAGCATGGTTGGCATGCTTTGGCGCGTTTGGTGTGACTAGCATAGCTAGGGCCAAGGCAGAGTGCGTTTGGCATGGCACGGCTAGCTTGGGCTAGGTGTGGCTGGTATGATTTGCCATTGGCACGGAGGTGCGGCTAGCATGGTTGGCATGCTTTGGCGCGTTTGGTGTGACTAGCATAGCTAGGGCCAAGGCAGAGTGCGTTTGGCATGGCACGGCTAGCTTGGGCTAGGTGTGGCTGGCATGATTTGCCATTTGCACGGAGGTGCGTCTAGCATGGTTGGCATGCTTTGGTGCGTTTGGTGTGACTAGCATAGCTAGGGCCAAGGCAGAGTGCGTTTGGCATGGCGCGGCTAGCTTGGGCTTGGTGTGGCTGGCATGATTTGCCATTGGCACGGAGGTGAATTAGGGTATTGCTCGTTGTAACCCTAATTTGAAAAAATACCCCCTATTAATTACTGACTACATGTATTAAATGTTCTAATAAATGTGTCACCGGTGACATTAGGTTATTTGGGGTTTTACGATTTTACCCTTTGTTTAAAAACCACCATCAACATTAAGTCCCCTGCTTAGCTCGGAACAGGAGCTTTGTTGCGAGGTAAGCATAAGATGGTGACAAACTATCAGCAGTAAATCGTAAAGAGAATTGAGGAGGCTTGGCTGACCTTTTTATAAATAGGATTTGGAATCCTTGCCTCTGGCAGTTTTGCACAAATCGGGAGGCCGGCTCAATTGGGAAGTCAGCATCATTGAGAGACACGAAGCTGGGCGGCATCGAGAAGTTGACGCGAGTTGGGAAACTGAGCGTGCTAGCTGGTGGGACCGGCGCAAGGTGGGGAAGTTGATCGTGCTAGCTGGCGCGACTTGGGCGGTCATTGGGAAGTTGGCGTAATTGGTGGGACCGGTGTGGCTTGGGAGATTGGGAAACTGGCGCGAGCTTGATGGGACCGGTGTAAACAAGGAGGGAGTAGGTGTTTCTACAGATAGAAAAGTTTCCTTATGTTTCCTTCCTTCACGCGCGGCTTCAATCAGGGCATTATCCATGCTAAAATCTGGAAGCGTTATGTCCCTCATTGCTTCCTTTCCTTTTTTAAGGTTCCGTATTCATACCCAACGCAATTGTACCGTCTCCCTTGTTTGAGAAAAGGTTCTTCTTGTTGAGTTTCTTTCTTTGCCTAGAGACGAATCATCCTCTAAACAGCCAGATTCTCCAAGTGAAGGCGCGAGGTCTGACTCTTGGAAAAGCACCCCGACTAGGGTTATTCGGGCTAAGAAGATCATACCGGTATGTTTTCTTCTTCTTCTCTATTCATGTTATCCTCTTTTTATATGTGTATAGATAGGATGGAACTTGATCATTTTCCCCATTTTTGCAGTGTATGATGGGACCCTCCAGGGATGGCCGCGCCTTTAACTCTTCGGAGAAGGACTTCAGAATTGGCGGAGATCGATCTTCTTCTCTTGAGGAGGCATTGGCTGGGATTGAATCTCTGTTCCATGAAGCTAGTGAAATCATTAAGAACCTCCCATCCATCTATCCCCATGAAGAACAGGTGCATGTTCGGACTTTCTTGGGTTCAGTGAGCATGGAGGAGGGGCGAGAGAACGAGGAAGAGTCTTGGCATATTGAGAAGTTTCAGTGCGGCAAAGCCTTTCCTCGGTCCGGGTATGGGGCGGATCGAACTGTTTCTAGGTCGAAGCGACGGAAAAGCGAACGTGTGAGGCTCTTGGAGGAGAGCGCCATGATTCTTGATTTTGATGCGGATGAATCAAAAAAACTTTCTTCGAATTGTCAATGAGAAAACCTTCAAAGGAGCATATGACGGAAACGAAATAGCCTTTGAAGTTGATGCCAAAGGTGTCGTTGGTGATACCGGAGGGGTCATGGTGGCGTATGCTGGACCGGTCGTCGGGGAGGACACTGCTGGCTTGCAGGTTGCTTCGGGATGGGATGTTGAGGTTGCTGCTGCTAACACCGTTGAATGGAACCTTTGTTGCCCGAGGGATTGCTGGGGGAAGTGCTTGAAGATATCCTTGCCCGAGGGGACTTGTGCTCCATCCTTCGAGGGCTAGTTCCTCCCTTTTGTTATTTCTGTTAGCTGCTTAGTTCCCCTGATATTTTTTTTTTCGTAAACTCATCTTTACCTTCTTCTTCATCAGTCAACATTTTGCTTCATATATATTTTTTGAAAGAGGTTGTGGTATGAAGGCTCTGCAATGGTTTTCTGGGTTTATCTGATGTATTTCTCTGATATCTGGAGAATTTGCTTGGAAAGAGATATATTTATGTTTTTTTTTTTTTTTTTTTTTTGACGGAAAAGGGAATCCCCAAGGAAAAATACAAACGGTGTATTCATCTTGGGGGAGTACAACTACGAAGAGGAATTGTTAAAGGAAATACTAAAAGGGGAGTGATTTGGAAGTACAGCATTTTAGGGATTGGAGGCCTTGAGCCATCGCGAGTGAATTATCACGCCTTCAGGTGTGTCTGCATTGATGAGCTTGCAATATCCTCCCAAAAGGGTATCCGCAACCAGATACAGCTCGTCTTCTCTTTCATTGGGCGAATCCGTTTGAATATCCATTTTTACTGTCATCCTCCCAACTTGAAACGAGCTTTCCTTAACCACTACATCTCCGATTGAAAACGGGTTTAGACGTCGTGCAACCGTTTGAGTCTTGGCTTCGTTGGTTTCAATAGAAGTTTCCAAGCTTCTTGCAAAGTGTTCAAATGGTCCACCTCCCCATTCACATTTCTTGACAGCGTTCGTGCCAGTAATCGCGCCGAGTCCCCATGACGGAATGGGTGAAGGAAAGACTGGTTGCAGAAAAGATTGCTCGGTCAGACTTACTTGCATTTGAAAACCATGAGCTAGCGCCAATGGGTCCTCTCCGGATGTCTGGGTTCCTTCAATAGTTCGTTGATGCGATAACCAGTGGGATGATTTGTTGGAAATTCCTTCGGGCGTGGATGTCGGCAGAGGGTGCACATCCAATTTCGCTTTGTTGTCGAGCACCCATAAGCGTCCCAATATCATGTCATGATCTAGTTCTTTGACAATGTGGAATTTTCTATGCGTTATAGCGTCTCCCATCTTGATCTCTAGGTTGATGTAGCCATGCGCGTTCAAAGTTTCTCCTCTCAAGTTCTTAATCACGGACGGGGAATAGGTAGCGTCTTGTTTTGTAAATCCTACTGCCTTTAGTGTCTTGAAAGTAATGATGTTGTGGTCAGAGGCCGTGTCGATGAGCGTGTCGTCAAATTCGTTACCTCTTAAACGGGACTTGGTCAGCAGTCCCCAGTTCTCCTTTTTGGTTCCGCCTGTTTGGAAAGCTTGGGCCCCTGGCGTGGTTTCCGAGGAGAGAAAAAGTCGTTTGTCGGATACGACGCGATTGAGAGCTGCGAAAATATCTTGGCGCTGCACCTTGGAAAGATAGAGAATTTCGCATACATGTTGCATCATGGATTGTACAGTCTCGTGCACGGAGTCCCCAGAGGACCCGCAGTTTCTTATTGGGAGTGGGTCTCGATGCACTCTTTCGTCTCCTAGTTGGAGTTCTCCCGCTTCTATCCTTTCTTTGAAAATATGCTTTAGTCTGTTGCAATCACTTTGTCGGGTGGTGAACGAACTGTGGTAATGGCGTACTTGGGGTTCGCCATCTCACCTCGGTTGGTGGACGTATGGGAGGTGGCGATCGATAACATCATCTTGAACCCGAGGCTTCTAGGAGGTCAATCACCTCCTCGATGGGAAACGGAAATCAAGGGTATTTCCTTCGGTCTCATGATGCTTTGCATGGGAGTTTTAGTGACGGTCTTTCGTGGCGGGGTTCCGTTGCGCGGCGCTTCACGTTTTGGCTGGTGGCTCGTAGTTGGGGCTTTCCTTTTTCCCTTTTCGTTTACTATGTTCACGGAGGATGAGCCGGCATTAAATTGCTTGCTGATGAGGCGTCTACTCCCGTGAGTTTCACGCGTGTCTTCGGTTCGAGTTGGCCTAGCTCTTTCCAGTAATGCTAGTGCTGTTGTTGCTGATCGTCTGGCGGCTTCATGGAGTTCGGAGAATGTTTGGAAGCGCAAGTTCTCTAGCAAGGCGCGGTAAATAGGAACCATACCATTGATGCACGCGTTCACCAGTTGTTGCTCGGTCACGTTTGGGTCGTGACAGTCGAGTGCTTGAACCCTGAACCTTTTGACGAAATCATTCGGATGTTCGTTATCCCACTGGTACATTCTTCCGAGGTCTGAGAAAGTAACTTGTTCATACACGAAGAAGTATTTCTTGTAAAACGCAGTGACCATGCTACTCCAGTTGGGAATGTTGTTCGGTGGGATGTTGTTGTACCATGTATACGCCCTTCCAGTAAGTGATTTTGAGAATTCCCTTAAACGAAGAACGTGATTATATTCATGTTCACCTAGGGATTCCAGGAAACGGGAGACATGCTCATGTGCACTCCCGGTACCATCGTACATGGTAAATTGAGGAGAAGAGTACCCCCTTGGGAGAGGGATTCTCTGCATTTCGGATGGGTAAGGGGGTTGGTGATGATGCACGTCCAATTCATCATTATTGATTCGGTTGCGGAGAAGTTGTTTCAGATCTTCTCGCCTGACGAAGTTGGGCAGCTGATTTCTTTCCAACGGGATTCTAGTGCGAGTTTCCTCATCCGTGGAGGCGTGCTCCGCCGAGGTGCTGGCGTCGGGGTTGTTGGAGACGTTCCTAAGCGGCTCTGGAGGACGCAACTCACGTGGTAGTGGCTCTGTCAAGGTCTTGAGAAAGATGAGTACCTCCTTCTGTGTTGAAACCATATCCGTCTGGGCTCTGGCGAGCATCTCCTGTCGTTCCATCAAATCAGCGATGGTGACATAAAGACGACTTCCTCTGGTCCCTCCGGTCTCTCGTCCCGTCGGCGGGGTAGTTGGAACCTTAGTTGTGGTCGGAGGCGCCATGCTAGACGAAGCATTAGGGGCCGCAGCGGCGGCTCTGGCCCTGGTGACTGGTGGCGTGACACCCGAAGAGATATTTTCGTTGTCGTGATTAGAGGGTTGTGCAGAGACACTAGAGGAGGCAGCGGCTCTGGCCCTGGTGATTGGCGGTGTTACACTTGAGGGAGTGCATTCGATGTTACTATAGTCAGTAGGTGATGCAACAACATTATTGGGAAAGACGCTAATATCAGGGATGTGTTCTGTGCTGGTATTCTCGGCAGCCGCTCCGGACCTGAGTTCCACCATGTTGGGATTTGACGTTCGGGAAACGAAATCAGGAGTCGGAGTTGGTATTGTAACCGATAGATCAATCCTCCTGCTGTGGTCGCCAATTGTTTATGGGTAAAAATCGTTTCCGCCGATTTTGGTAAATTCGGTAGGTAAGTGAGAAACTGGTTTAAACCCTAAACAAATGTGCTGTACGCGAGCACTTTTTAGATTCGAGAGATCAATCTGTACAAGTCCGGCCTAAACCAAGAAATGACCGTTCCAGACTTGCTTCGGTCACAAAGTGGAGGAGAAGGGTTGATTTGGGGAGGGAAGCAAAGAAAGGTGTTGAGACCAAATAGTGCAGGGAGAGTAGTGTCTCGACTTGTATCAGAAAGTGAAAGCTTCGGAAGCTTGCAAGAGATGAAAGCTTTTTTTGGAGAGCTTGCAAAGTTTCCTTTTCTAAGAGTGTTGTGTTTTTCTCCTGACCGAGACTTGTTGTCTGGTGGAAATAGGTAAGACCTATTTATACAAATCGAGATTGAAACGTACCCTGGCCTCATGAAGGAAGAGAGTAAAGGGTGAAATAATGGGAGGAGGTGGTAACCGCATGGTGTTTATGGGTGAAAACGTTTTCACCATTATTTCCTCATTTATTTGACCGCTTTATTCCTATTCACGCTTTCTTAATGTGAGCGTAGTGTACGCTGCATCTTGCCGTGACCGCCAAACCAAGACCACGGAAAGCATCCCCGGTTTTTGTTGATGTCTCGAGTGTTGGATGCACCTTGAGTGCAAGTGGCGCTGCTAGTGGCGCGTGTGGCATGTGCCAATGGCATTGTTGCGGGTTGCACCTTGAGTGCAAGTAGCAATGCCAGAGCTGCTAGTGGCGTGTGTGGCATATGCCAATGGCATGTGCGGAATGCCTTGGTGGTAGGTTGCACGTTGAGTGTAAATGGCAATGCCAGAGCTGCTAGTGGCGTGTGTGGCATGTGCCAATGGCATGTGCGGAATGCCTTGGTGGTAGGTTGCACGATTTGCGAGTTAGGCTACCAGCGTGGGTTTTGGCATGTTCCAATGGCACGTACGGCCAAGTTGGCCTAAGTTGCACGGCTTGCAAGTTAGGATACCAGCGTGCGTGTTTAGCATGTGTCAATGGCACGCACGGCCATTAGGGCCACGGCTAGGTAATGAAAGCTACCAGCGAGCGTGTTGGCATGTGCCAATGGCATGCTCGGCCATTAGGGCCACGGCCTGGTAAGAAAAACTACCAGCGATGCGTGTTGGCATGTGCCAATGGCATGCATGGCTATTAGGGTCACGACCTGGTAAGAAAAGCTACCAGCGATGCATGTTGGCATGTGCCAATGGCATGCGTGGCCATTAGGGTCACGGCCTGGTAAGAAAAGCTACCAGCGATGCATGTTGGCATGTGCCAATGGCATGCGTGGCCATTAGGGTCACGACCTGGTAAGGAAAGCTACCAGCGATGCGTGTTGGCATGTGCCAATGGCATGCGTGGCCATTAGGGTCACGGCCGTAAGGAAAGCTACCAGTGATGCGTGTTGGCATGTGCCAATGGCATGCGTGGCCATTAGGGTCACGGCCTGGTAAGGAAAGCTACCAGCGATGCGTGTTGGCATGTGTCAATGGCACGCACGACCATTAGGGCCACAACTTGGTAAGAAAAGCTACCAGCGATGCGTGTTGGCATGTGCCAATGGCATGCGTGGCCAATTTGGGTCACGACTTGGTAAGAAAGGCTACCCGCGATGCGTGTTGGCATGTTCCAATGGCATGCGTGGCCAATTTGGGCTAGGTTACACGGTTTGCAAGCCTAGGCGCGGGCGCCATTTTGGCATGGCGTGGCTAGGGCCAAGTTAAGGGTGCTTGGCTTGGCGTGGTGTGACTAGCGTAGCTAGGGCCAAGGTAAGGGTGCTTGGCTTGGAATGGCGTGACTAGCGTAGCTAGGGCCAAGGCAGAGTGTGTTTGGCATGGCGCGGCTAGCTTGGGCTAGGTGGGGCTGGCATGATTTGCCATTGGCACGAGGTGCGTCTAGCATGGTTGGCATGCTTTGGCGCGTTTGGTGTGACTATCATAGCTAGGGCCAAAGCGAGTGCGTTTGGCATGGCGCGGCTAGCTTGGGCTAGGTGTGGCTGGCATGATTTGCCATTGGCACGGAGGTGCGGCTAGCATGGTTGGCATGCTTTGGCGTGTTTGGTGTGACTAGCATAGCTAGGGCCAAGGCAGAGTGCGTTTGGCATGGCGCGGCTAGCTTGGGCTAGGTGTGGCTGGCATGATTTGCCATTGGCACGGAGGTGCGGCTAGCATGTTTGGCATGCTTTGGCGCGTTTGGTGTGACTATCATAGCTAGGGCCAAGGCAGAGTGCGTTTGGCTTGGCGCGGCTAGCTTGGGCTAGGTGTGGCTGGCATGATTTGCCGTTGGCACGGAGGTGCGGCTAGCATGGTTGGCATGCTTTGGCGCGTTTGGTGTGACTAGCATAGCTAGGGCCAAGGCAGAGTTCGTTTGGCATGGCGCGGATAGCTTGGGCTAGGTATGGCTGGCATGATTTTCCATTGGCACGGAGGTGCGGCTAGCATGGTTGGCATGCTTTGGCGCGTTTGGTGTGACTAGCATAGCTAGGGCCAAGGCAGAGTGTTTTTGGCATGGCGCGGCTAGCTTGGGCTAGGTGTGGCTGGCATGATTTGCCATTGGCACGGAGGTGCGGCTAGCGTGGTTGGCATGCTTTGGCGCGTTTGGTGTGACTAGCATAACTAGGGCCAAGGAAGAGTGCGTTTGGCATGGCACGGCTAGCTTGGGCTAGGTGTGGCTGGCATGATTTGCCATTGGCACGGAGGTGAATTAGGGTTTTGCTCGTTGTAACCCTAATTTGAAAAATACCCCATATTAATTACTGACTACATGTATTAAATGTTCTAATAAATGTGTCACCGGTGACATTAGGTTATTTGGGGTTTTACGATTTTACCCTTTGTTTAAAAACCACCATCAACAGCTGGATATCTCCAATTCCCACCGAAACTTGATTTAAATGGAGAAGAAAGTGATGTCCCCATAACTGAGTAGGGTGCGAATAACACATGGGGTGTAAATAGCAAGTGGGTGCCCCTTAGTAATTGAGGTGCCCCTTATCCAAATGAGGGGTACCTTTAGTGATTTTTTCCCACGAGCGCAAATACCACTTTTCGAGCCAATTTTCCACACATGTTTATTTCTCCAAAAATACCTACAAAGAGATAAAATACCAAAATAAGTACAAAAATGGGTACTAACAAAATAGAAAATCGAGATCAAAATAGACACATAAATGCGTATATCAAATACCCCAAACTTATTATTTGCTAGTCCCGAGCAAATCAAAAATAAAATAAATTCCTAACTCATTGTTGTAGGCATCGCGATTGCACTTAGCATGTGCAACAGTCCTTTGAACCCCTAGGTGGCCCTAGTGGCCGAGTTATAGTCTCAGGAGGGTTTACAAGAGGTTCCCGAACTTCACAAAACCAACAAATACGCATACAGGTATGCACACCATGGTTCCCGGACATGGATTACATATATGAAAGTACGCACACTATGCTTAAATCCAATTGTTCTAAACTCTCATTTCAACCATTGAAACATTCTTAGAAGACGAGAATAGCTGTCTCACACAAACTATCAGCTTCAAAGCAATTTTCAAGTGATCGAATGATCAATACGAAACATTCCGAGTCTACATCAAATGACCTGTCTCACACAAATCATGTAAGATGTTACTGGAGATTTTCACATGATCATCTTTTGACTTTCGTCAAGAATATAAGATGGACTTGGTTAAAGCGAAAGCTTACCAACACATATTTCGAGAAATATGTGCTTGAGTTAGACTCACTCGATATCAAATGTGTATAATTGAAGTCTATATAGCTATACGACTTTTGTCTCAAATATGAGATAGAGTAGATAGACTTTTGAGTGATAGATGAGTTCAAGTCTCCACACACCTTTTGTTGATGAAGTTCCATAAGCTCCCCTTAGTAGTTCTTCTTCTTCAATCGATAAATGCCGTGAAGTATAATGCTTAACTACACTTTCTATCCTAATTCGAGACTTAGCTATAAGTAGACTAGAAATCAAGACTTACAGTTTTGGCAACTAAACTTTACAAACAAGCTTGAGATAGCAACGCTTGCGAGTTCGACCGAGCAGTTCTCTAACAATGTTGATGTTTTATTTACGAAGTTCAAAAGATAAGAGTTATACTTCGTATTTCAATATAATTCATTGATACTTTGATCATAATGTTATGACCAAGTCTAATCACTAGGGTTTTATAAATATAGCTTCGCATGTTATGTATTCAATATAAAGCGACTTGAAAGATATGTTAGGAATGGAAACAAGTCAAGTTAGTATTACTAACCTCAAGTGGAAGGATGAAGTCTTTGTTTTATTCGTTACTTCTTCACATTCTTCAGGTCTCCAGAGTAATAATTGTAAGTCTCAACATTCCTAGAGAATCTAGTCTAACCTAAACAAATTTGACTCTAGTGCATTTAATCAAGCTGAAAAAACGGGGGTCTAACAACCTCACCTAATATTGCGTTTAAGCAATTTGTATGGACAAACTCCAATATAATTCCAAGAGAATCAACTAGACAGTCAGACTCAATCAATGGAAATATATCCAAGAGTTGTATTTCTGTTTCACAATGTAATCAGCAAATCAAACAGATAGATATCTGCGAGCCTGATTATTATGTGAAACAACTTGAACGGTACCAAAGACCAATGTTCAAGTGTCAATCAATTTATATCAACAACCAAAGGTTGGATTATCTAATTGATTGAACTACGCACAAACTGTGATATTTCAATTATATAGAAAATATATTGCGGAAAAGAAATAACATAGACACCAAAAATTTTGTTAATGAGGAAACCGCAAATGCAGAAAAACCCCGAGACCTAGTCCAGATTTGAACACCACACTGTATTAAGCCGCTACAGACACTAGCCTACTACAAGTTAACTTCAGACTGGAATGTAGTTGAGCCCTAACCAATCTCACACTGATCAAGGTACAATCGCGTTTCTTACGCCTCTGAATCCCAGCAGGACTCTACGCACTTGATTCCTTTAGCTATTCTCACCCACAACTAAGAGTTGCTACAACCCAAAGTCGAAGACTTGATAAACAAATCTTTCTCACACGGAAAAGTCTATTGAATAGATAAATCTGTCTCCCACAGAAATACTTATTTTGTTCTATCTTTTGATAAATCAAGGTGAACATGAACCAATTGATACACCAGACTTATATTCCCGAAGACCAGCCTAGTAAATATCAATCACCTCACAATAATCTTAATCGTATAGTAGCGAAACAAGATATTGTGGAATCACAAACGATGAGACGAAGATGTTTGTTACTACTTTTTATCTTGCCTATCGGAGATTAAATCTTGAGTTAATCTTAAAGAAGATAGTACTCAATACGATAGAAAACAACAAGATCAAATCACGCAATTACGTAAAAATAGTTGGGACTGGCTTCACAATCATAATGAAGTCTTTAAGTCGTTAACCTCGGGGTTTTTTTCAATTGAGTCATTTGTCTATCAATTGGCCAACCTCCCGTAGTTCCGGATTTTCAATTGGGTTTTCAAATCGATGAACGTCGATGAACGTCGTGAAGTCTAAAGCTCGACTACACTTTGTATCCTAATCCGAGACTTAGCTATAAGTAGACTAGAAATTAAAACTTATAGTTTTGGCAACTAAGCTTGACAAACAAGCTTGAGATAGCAACGCTTGCGAGTTCGACCGAGCAGTACTCTAACAATCTCCCCCTTTGTCAATTTTAGTAACAAAACTATCAATACATATGGATTACAAAATAAATAAACTTTGTAGCTTCTCATCCAAATGCTTGATTTCCTTGGTTCTTCAACATTACTCGAAATCTTAGTTACTTCCAAGTACTCAAAAGGATTCTGAACGTGTTCAACTCAAAGATCGGTGTTGTTGAAGATCAGAGCCATAACAATGAGAAAATAAAAGCTCCCAATCATTGTTATACAATGTCATAGTATTATTACACAACATCAAAGTCCAATTGTATAACAACTTTGACAACAATACTATGGTGATATGTATCACTCCCCTTAGTCAATACTTCATCTCACATGAAAACCACTCCCCTTACATAATGATCTTTAAACCATATGTATTTTTAGTGTGAACTACACATTAATTCTCCCCTTTTTTGTCAATATAAATTGGCAAAGGTATGAAAACTAGTGGGTGTAGGATCAATATCGCAACTCCAATACTTCGCGAGATTAATAAACGATCAAAGGTCGCGAAGGAGTCGCATGGAGATAAATAAATGACGTAATAGATGACGACAGTCAGAACATGAGGAAAGTGTGAAGACTTGGCGAGATTTAGGAGTGTCGCGAAGTCTAACACTTACATATTTGCGACGCTTCGCGAAGGATTCCCGAAAATAAAGGACAGCTTAGCTGTCATCCACTTTGTAATACCCTATATAAAGGGTTGAGTAAGTCTGTTGTGGGAGAGGTCTTTTGAATTGTTAAGCAAGTCATTAGGAGAGAGAAAATTAAGGGTGATTGTAATTTCTTTAACTCTGTTCTACATTTCTTTGTAAACCTCTCAAGAAAACAATTAATAAAACACATTATTATTCATCTTCAAATGGATTGATTAAGCCAATTCGAGTGAGGTGTGTAGTGTAGGATTTCCTGCAACTACATATGCGCTAGAAACATGGACTGAAGAAGATCAACCTTGTGAATTGGAAGAATTAGGGATAACAAGAAAGAAATCTTGAATAATTTTTAACAAATTACTAAAATTGAGAAATGGCTAGGAGAAAGAATGCATCGAACAACCAATGATCGTAAGGAGAAGTGGAAGATTAGTGGGAGAAAGAAGAAATGAAGTAGGTGAACCATCAAGGATAGATGCAAGAAATGGAGAAGAAGATCCAATTCAACCACCAATTCAACCATCAACTCAACCACCAGTTCAACCAAAGACTAAACAGTAATCGATTATGATAGGGTGAGCGTGCATACATGGAGATCAGATTCTATGGAAGAAAGAGAAGAAGTGCAACAATTGATGAATAGTGGACAGGAGAGAGAAATCGAGAAGAGATGGGAGAAACAATTCGTGGAAATGAAGAAATCGCGGCATTAGAAACGCTGAGACAGACAATACGAAGAAAGGCGGTTAGAAGCAGAAGAACGTGCGAATCTAACAAGGCAAAACCACGAATTGAGGATGGAAAATAGGAGGTCATAAAATAGAAGATCAAGAAGTAGTAATGTGATCGAGATCAGGATCGAGTAGAGAAAATGGGAGAAGAACATTACCTGCAGAACATTAATGAAGAAAATTTGGAAAGAGAGTTAAATCATGGCGAAGGAGGTCGCGAAGAGAGAGAATTAATAGAAAATCGTTATATTTTGGTGAACAATCACGATGATGGAAATCAAGAAAATAAAGCAAATTCGAGGACGAATAACCCAATTAATGAAGAAAATCAGGAAGAAAGAAGAAGAACACTACATGGGAGAGAAACACAAAGGAAACAAAAGGAAATTGAAGATGATATTGAAAAGCATTACACTGAGCAAGCACGTCTAGCCCGCGAGAGAGAAAGATTGAGAGCAGAAATGGAAAATCGGGAATTGGAAGAGGCGATCCGGTAATAATCATGACAATCGAGAGAGGAGGCGCGAGCGAAATCGCAACAATGGAGATATTAACGAAGAGTACGAAAGAATACAAAAAGTAGACACGAACGAAGAAGGAGGGAAGCAAATTAAAGAGACCGATCAATTCAAATTTGAGGCAAATGAACAAATTCTGCGAGAATTGGCAGAGATGAGAGGAATATTGAACAGCAGAAGAGAAGGAGGGAGAAGGCAGTTAGATGAAGCTATCGCGGAAGCTGCGAAAAATCCTTTTACATTAGAAGTGCAGTTAGGAGGAATACCCCCAAAATGCAACTTACCAGCGCTAACTAGCATTTTTGATGGGTCAACTTGTGTAGTACAACACATCAAGGCTTACGTGAGATGTATGCTACAGTGGGAAAACCATGACGCTATATTGTGCAAATACTTCGCGTCGAGTTTAATAGGAGAAGCGTTGAAATGGTTTGAGGGTTTACCAAGGAATACAATCACATCATTCAATCATTTACAAAGCTATATTCTTAGGGCGTATATAAGTAACAACTCTTCGCGACACCGGCATTGAAGATGTATTTGGACTAAAACAAAGAGTTGGCGAGAGTTTGAGACATCTAACTGTCGGATGGAAGACGATGTGCGGCGAGATGGCCAAGGGTAGATGAAAGATACCTCATACTGTCATTCATAAATGCTATGTTCGCAACCAATCTATTGTATGTTCAGGTTTTTAGAGTCAAGAATACGATTACAATGACTGAATTACGAGAACTCCAGGAAGAATATATCGCTTTAGAAGAAAGACAGAACGAGATGGAATCTTATCCAGTGGCGAACACAAATTCTAGCTTCGCGAATGGAAGTTTATTACCTCAACTCGTACACACAAGGTGGCAGCACATCGCAAGGTCGACGAAAGAAAAGCGGTTGATATAGAACCAAAGTTGGTAGCCATGGGAAGTCGAGATCGGGAGGAATTTGAGAAAGAAAGGAACTATTACAATCGTGGTGGGAATAATAAAATTCAAAGGCTTGATCAACCGCAAGAAACCTATGGAGGTCAAAGGCATAATTCGCAAGAGACTTATGGAGGCCGAGAGCGGAATTTATCATAGAGGACAGCAAGTCACGAGTAGTGTGGGAGGAAATTAAAATGCCGCCATTGAAGGCCAGTGTGGAAAAAATATGGGAAGCAATACTTTTGATGGAAAACATACCTGCACCATGGAACATGGGAAGTGAACCACCACCTGGAGATAGAAGTCACGAGTTATTTCTTACCATCGCTTTCATGGGCACTTAACAAATGACCGCAGAAACATCAAGAGAATTATCCTAAGAATGATTGATCAAGGAAAGCTAAATCACTTTTTAAAGGAAGAAGAGAAAGTTCAACATTTACCACCCCCACCAAAAGAAAAGGAAAAGAAACATTTGTTATAGAAGTTGGGGCAAAGGCTAAAAATTTGTTTTGCAACTCCATTGTACACTCATACCGCACTATTGAAGATTTTCATGACAATGTACTTAGTAGAGTTTTCGCGAGGGATGCTTGATGATAAAGAAGTGATGAATGTTGCGAAGACATCGCAGATTAAAAGAGTGGCAATTGCGATTATTTCTTTCTCTGAAGAAGTACCCAAAGGAAGAGAAACACATGATAGCCCATTAGTGGTAAATCGAAATTAATCCAAAACCTATTGATGGCGAAGATGATGAAGCGGAAAATTGTTGGGCAATCAATAGAATATCGATTGATATCAGCGGTTGATCAACATTCTTTTCTACCATACTTACAAAACTATGGGAGGAAGAGATGAAGACTTGATCCTTTCAACATACAAAATATATGGTTTCAATGGTACCGCGAACAAGCCCAAAGGAGAAGTGCACATGAGGATACCCTTGCAGGGGTTATCAAATGATATTTTGTTTTGTGTAGTTGATGTGGAATCTCCCTACAATGCATTGATTGGAAGACCATGGCTTCATGAAATTGCAGGTGTAGCATCGACATACCATCAGTGCATAAAATTTCCATATCCTAGCGGTGTCGGAATTATAAAAGGAGATTGGATAGAGGGGAAAAAATGTTATGAGGTGGATGTAGAGAGCTGCGAAGAGAGAACAGGAAAAAAGAAAGGTTGGAGGAAGAATGTAAAGGATGAACAAAGAAAAGAAAGACTAATGGTAGATACCATAGAAACAAAAGAAGAAGAGATGCTTCCGAAGTGAATGCACAAAAGCAATGAATATCATGATGCAAAGGAGACATTGAAATGTTGGACTGATGCGGAGGCAGAAGGAAGTAAGAATAAAAGGTGTAAAAAATGAATAATTGCGAGAAAAGATAACAATTTAGTGATGAAAGCATGATAAGGATAAGAAGCAGAGATGATGGTTGCGGAAACGTTGTGCGAGAATCTCGCCATGAAGAATGTGTACAAATCTATTGAATAATTGAAAAGAGATTGTGCGATAACTTCGCAGACAAATGACTGAATAAATTGATAAAATGAATGAGTGAGTGAATGGGACAAACCTTTATGGCGTACACCCTAGTTCGCGAATGATATTTCGCAAGAGGCAAATGTAAGACCTAAAGTACGTCATATAAGGGGTTTCTCTTAACATGGCTCGGGTGGAAGGTTACACCGCTCTCCGAAACCAGGTCATGGAGATTTGGGGCCCATGAAAGCCTATCCTGGGAGATACCTTGGATTTCCAACTATATATATAAGGTTATACCCTGGTTGGACGCCCGAGGGTCTCTTCCAAGGAGTCGAGTGTATGACCAAGGCGCCGAGGTACACGGTTGAGTCAAGAGTGCGGGGAGCATGGAACTTCCTTACCACTCTTGACAAGTCTTGGCACATCTGCACTCGGCCGAAGAAAACTCCACTTAGGGTGCAGCCTCGTAACCATAAGCCCTATAGGTATAAGGGATAAGAGGCTCATGAAACAACCGCTTCTTTGTTAAGACCGGATGGGAGGAGCTAGTCTTGTATGGCCGATGTACGCCTCCTTGAAGGGGCAACCGGGGGAGAAGATAAGGGCGGCACCCTCCATTAGGGAGCCGATAAGTGTCAAAAGACGCAAATGTCGTGAGGCTTTATTTTCGCAAGAGAATTTAGGCTTGTCATATTTGTGCAATGATCCTGCAGAGGCAATAATACTAACGCGAGGGTAAGTGATAGGTGTAGAATACACCGTATTTACTATTTAGAGTTTATGCTTTCTTTGCTATTTTTTGTGTGAATTATGTATTTTACGCGTGTTTTTGAGTTATCAGGTACGCTGGAGTCGCACGGAGGAAAAGAAGAAGAGATTACTCTATCTGAGTCAAAAAGGCGTAATTATTGTTTCACATGCTAGTGGGAGCCGACCAAAGGTTAAGGGGTAGCTCTCTTTTGGAGGAATGCTAAAGACAGACCAGCTGAGGATAAGGGGTTAGAAATTGGTTAACCCTTATCGTAAAGCCTGAGTACCAATATTATGCCCTTATCTATCCGATCTGAAACTAGAAAAGAGAGTTTTCTCTCTCAATTAATCCCTCATTTTATTTCCACCTGAATTAAATGAGAACAAAAAGATCGAGATCGAGATGGAAATTCATACAGGGTTGAGAAGAAATACAAGATTACATTGAGTTTCAGGTGGTACTGAAGATGCCACTACTGTTCAATTGATCGGGAGATCAGTGAAGTCGATATTTGGGATTGTTGTGGCTTAGAGTTGATCGATTGATGGGTCATGGGTCTCGTGGTCTGATTCAATGGAGATTCAAATGGTTTTGATGTTACGAGGAAGGGATGAAGAGTACGGTTCTTGTGATTCAGAGTCAAGTTCTTTGGTGGAGGATTGAAGGAATTGATAGAGATATATCAGATGTGGGTTCGCTGTGGGATGACTCATAGATGTTTGTTAGGTTGAGAAGGAGGATTTGTGGCTGCCTCTAACACCTGAAACGCCAGAGTTCGAGAAGAGATGGGTTTGTAGGCTCATTATTGAGCTGAGATGAAGATGAAAATGGGTTTTGATGATTTAGGGATTGCTTGTGAATTGAAAGAATGGGTCGATTTTCTGGTGTTGTTGAAGCTCGGCTAAAAGGGGTTTTGAATGAGTTATGATGTTGTTAAAGCTGTAGTTCAGGTATCAGGCAAGGGAAATTGGTGTTGCTGTCGTGGCTTCTGGTTGATTCTTTTGAATGTAGATGGAGGTGCTTCATGGTAGTAGGATGAAGTTGCACGGGCGGGTTGAAGCCGGAGTGTAGAATGCGAGGCTATTGATTGGTGCTGATTCCGAGCTTGATCTTGGCTTGAATTGAAGTAGCAGTGGAGCAGTCGGAGTGGTTTAGTTGGTCTTTGCTGGTGCATAAGCACTGAGCTAGGAGATAGAGGTGCTATGAACTTGGCCTGAGGTGTGGAGCTGGAGCCACAGAGCATGGTTCAATATTGCCTGTGGCTGTTGTCTCATTTATTGGGGTTTTGCTCCTGTTTATTTTGGTTGACTAGCCAGGGGATTGAACCCTGAATTGCTAGCCTGAGGTGAGGGTGTTGTTCAAGTGAATGTTAAAGACTCGGGTGTTTGAAGTTGGTCTGGGAGATTTGTGTGATGTAAGTGCAACGAACAAGATGGATTGGGTTCAATGCTTTGTTGGCTTGAGATGTTGGTGGTGCTGGTGCTTAAAAGCCCGAGCTTTGTAGTGGATGGTGTTAGCTTGGTTCGAGCGGGATGGGGTTGTGTTGGTGGTGTCAAGTGATGGTTCAACCGATGTAGATGGAGTCATGTGAACTGAGCAGGTTATGGAGTTGCTGCTTATGGAAGTGAGTTTGGCTGAATTTGTCTAGCTGAGGTTGTGTCAGGTGAATGAAGCATATGGAGCCAGGTGCTGCTGTGAACTGGCCTGGATTTGTTGATGGTCAGAAGGCGAAAGCGGGGAGAGCCGATGCGTGAGTCGGTTAAGGTGAATGGAAATGTTGCACCTGAACTGGTGCTGCAATGTGTTGGCAGAGTGAATGACATGAATGAGCTGCAGTTATTATTGTGTTGCATTGGGAGTTGGCTCAGAGTTGGAGCAAGAACTCTGAGAAGAGAAGTTACAGGCTCATAATTGTGGCGACGAATCGGGTGCAACCGGGATTCAAAGTGGAAATGCTTTGAGAATGGAGATGGAAGCTACAGATGCCTTAGGAGCAATATGGACTGGATTATGCAAGGGAGCAGGGCCATTATGGCTGGCCAAAGAAGTGTTGAAGCTCAATGATGATGCACCACAGAGTTCAGCCTGTGCAATTGTGCTACAAGTCTGTCCAAGGCAATTAGCCCAGTCTAAACTCAGAACTAGCCCAGTCTAAACTCATAACTAGCCTAGGCCAAGGTGACTAGCCCTACCTGACTCGGTCCGACCCGCTGACCCGATCCAATCCGGTTTGACCCGACCGATCCGACCCGTTGACCCGGTGACCGGGCGGACTTTGCCGGTTACCGGAGCTATTTTCCGGCGACTTTCCGGCCAATTTCCGGCCACAATCCCAGACTTCCGTCGACCGTTTTCGGGGCTTATTTTCTACACGGGTTTCTCACTCTTGTGGGCTTGGTGGACTCTCACCTAATGGACTTTGAAGACTAGACCTAATTTTAGAAGTTGGAGAAAGTTATAAAAGGGAAGGTCTTCTACAACTTATGGGATATCTTTTTGCTTGGAATTCTTTTGGAGAGCCACTTTTGTTTACGCTTCTAGGGTTTGGTTTTGTTCTTCTTCTTCCTTGTTTATTATTGAATATTGATGATGATGAACTCCATAGCTATGAGTAGCTAAACATCTTATTGGTTATGGGATAAAGTTGATTTCTCAACATGCTTTTGATTCAATGAATTAGTTTTGTCTCGGTAATTATTGTTTGTGATTCACAATTAATAGTGTTATAAGATTTGAAAACTTGTTAGGTTGAGTCCGGAATCAATCCGATTTGTGTTCATCTCTAGAGCTATATTAGGTTTTCAATACGAAAAGTTGTTTATCCTCGATTCTAAGTAGCATAATTGTGGTTAGTGCTTGTAGTGATACATCCTATTAGTCACAAGTGAATCATAACTTTTGTTAAAACGTCTAGTGCTTTTACACATTCGTTTGCATTGATGAGTCTTATTCCATAAATCTTAATGCTTTTAGGGAGTTAAACTTAATTGTGCTTTTACACTTTAGGTTGCTTTCGACGAAGAATTCACATATGCATCTTTTAATGTGGTTGTGATGAAAACAGGAATTAACGGGTTATACTTGCGATCAAGATATCCTAGGACTTTTAATAAATACGAGATTAAATACCAATTCTAATCATTGATGAAAATACATGTTTGTGAATGATACCATCCCTTGACCAATATCTTCTCCTTATTGATTTCTCAAATTATTTACTTTGCTTTCAATTATTTTTAGTTCTTAAACAACAAACATACTTTGGGTTACTTTAGAAACTGAAATTTACATAACAACAAACGCCTCTCTGTGGATACGAACTCTTCCTTACCTTGTGCTTCATTTAAATTTAGTGCGTAAGAAAGTGAAATTATTTTTGACTTGATTGACACACGATCAAATCTTAGCGCCGTTGCAGGGGAGGCATACGGCTTGTTATTAAGTTTTTAGTTTCTTTTTACAATTTCCGCTTTTATCTTTGCTTTTCGATTCTTGTCTTGTTTCTCACTTGTTTTGCGAGAATTGTTTGCAGTGCATAATCTCTGGCTTCTAAGGATTGGAATTATCCAAGGTGCGGGATAGCTACTAGACGCGGCACAATACTCCAACCAAGTAAAGGCACAACGGACGAGCACGAGGAGGAAGTAGGAGAAGAGATTTTCCAACATCGAGAAGACGAAACAATGGGTGATGCAAATCGTTCACTCAAGGACTTAGCTTCTCATAGGCTTGATACACAACGGGGTGTATTCAAACGAACTCTACTTTTGAGATAAAGCGGGGTTGCTTAGAGAATTACCTAAATTCCATGGCATGGTGAATGAAGATCCTAACAAACATCTTTTGGACTTCCACACCATTGTCACGGCTATGCTTCCAGAAATGTTGAGGCGGATGGTGCAATGTTGAAGGTTTTCCGTTTCTCTTTAATGGATAGTGCTAAGGATTGGTTGTACTATTTACCTCCCTAAGTGTCACGACATGGAATGGGTTGAAGAAACTCTTTTGGAGAGATATTTTCCTGCATCCAAGGCTACTCAAATTCGCAAAGAAATTTGTGGGATGAAGCAAAACGTGGGAGAATCCTTATATGAATGTTGGGAACAGTACAAGAGATTGGTTGCAAGCTGCCCTCACCACCAATTTAGTGATGCTATGATCATCCAATATTTCTATGAAGGACTCCAATCAAGTGATAGGAATCTTATTGACGCTGCGGGTGGTGGTGCACTAGTTAGCAAGACGGTAGCACAAGCTAGGGAGTTGATTGAAAACATGGCAGCGAACTCACAACAATTTCGAGTCGTGGTTCGGATGTGATTCTAAGAAGGGTGAGTGAAGTGAGCGAGGTGGAGGAACTTCACAACAAATGGGTAACATGACAAAGAATGTTGCAACAAGTGGCATCAATGTTTATACCAACTTCTCCTCAATCTTATGAAGACGAGCAAGCTAATGCGATCTTTCCAAATCAACCAAGACGGTATGATCCCTACTCCAACACTTACAATCCGGATGGAGAGATCACCCCAATTTTAGCTATGCCAACAAGCAAGGTGCAATTCAACAACCTACCTTCAACTCTTCAAGTGGATTTCAACCTCAACAACAACAATTCCAAACCGAGACAACAATTTCAAAGAACCTCAAGCACAACAATCAATGCAAACTCAAGGTGCTGATATCGATGCAAAGCTTCAAACTTTTATGCAAGGTATTTCTACCATGTTCAAAGAGAGTCAACAAGAGACTAAGAGTGCTATTAAGGAGTTGCAAACACAAATGGGCTCCATGGCGGTTGATATCAACAATTTGAAGGCACAAAATAGTGGGAGACTTCCTTCTCAACCTATTAACCCAAAAGAGGGTGTCAATGCTATTACGTTGAGAAGTGGTACACAACTTGTGCAACCCGAAGTTGCTAATTCGGGCAAGGTGGACACACCAAAGGAACCTGTTTTGGAGGAGAAAACCAAGGATTCTCCCCAAACTTCTGAGGTACCTATTTCTAACTCTAAAACTCCGGTTTCTACTTATGTTCCTCCTCTACCTTTTCCTCGCAGATTTGCAAGTTCTAAGAAGGCGGAATTAGAAAAGGAGATTTTAGACGTTCTTAAAAAGATCCATGTGAACATACCACTCATTGATGCTATCAAGCAAGTTCCAAAGTATGCAAAGGTGTTGAAGGACTTGTGTACCAACAAACAAAGGCTCAAAGGTAATGAAGTGCTTAGTGTGGGGGAGAATGCTTCGGCAATCTTACAACACAAACTCCCACTTAAGTGCAAGGACCCGGGTAGTTTTGACATTCCCATCACAATTGGTAACAAAACTTTTAACAAAGCTATGTTGGATTTAGGCGCTTCCGTTAATGTTATGCCTGCGTCAATGTATAATTTACTTAATCTTGGTCCTCTTAAAAAGGCGGAAATTGTATTACAATTAGCCGATCGCTCTAATGTCTACCCAATGGGTATTGTTGAGGATGTTCTTGTGCAGGTTAATCAACTTGTATTTCCTGCGGACTTTTGTGTGTTAGAGATGGATGAAGGTGCTCCTGGACTCGTCTCTTCCATTGCTTCTTGGGCGTCCCTTCATGAAAACGGCGAAAACCATAATTGATGTGGATAAGGGAACGCTAACTATGGAGTTTGATGGAGAAACAATACGTTTCAACATTTTCGAGACGATGAGATATCCTAGCGATGTCCACTCTTGTTTCTCCATTGATGTGATGGATACATTGGCACAACAAATGTTTGAATTAAACGGTGATGATGCTTTGGAAACCGTGTTAACTACATCCATGGATAATGGTGTAGAGTGTGGTAATGAAGTCAAGGAAGCTCTTGGTGATCTTAATTCACTACAAGAATGCCCGAAAACTCATAATATCTCTTTTATTTCTTTACCCCGCAGTTGATGAAAAGCTTGTACCTTCAATTGTTAAATCTCCGATTTTAGAATTGAAACCTCTTCCCACCACCTAAAGTACTTGTACTTGGGTGATAATGAAGAGTTACCCGTGATTGTTTCTAATAAGCTTAATGATTTACAGGAGCAAAAACTTCTAAGGGTGCTAAGGAAGTACAAGACGGCCATAGGATGGACAATTGCCGATATCAAGGGAATTAGCCCTGCCGTTTGTATGCACAAAATTCGTTTGGAGGATGATGCAAAGCCTACTAGGGAGGCGCAACGCCGTTTGCATAAGGCGTTTTGGGCTATTAAACAATGCAACATGGAGATGGATGGGGCTGGAAAGCAAAGGAAGTTACAACTTCAAGAGCTAGAGGAGCTTCGCAATGATGCATTTGAAAGTTCACGGATTTACAAAGAAAAGACGAAAGCATTCCATGATAACATGATTTCTAGGAAACAATTTTGCATAGGGCAGAAAGTGCTTTTGTTTAATTCTCGCTTGCATTTATTTCGGGGTAAATTAAGGTCACGATGGATCGGACCTTTTATTGTTACTAATGTGTTTTCTCATGGTGCAATGAAATTGTAGCATAGCTACGGGGAAGGAACTTAAAGTGAATGGGCACCGGTTGAAACCATATTATGAGAACTTCACTTCCGAAGTGGTGGAAGGAGTTAACTTTGTGGATGTGCTCCCTCTGGAGGAGTCATAGAAAGCAAGGAGATAGTCGGGCTGACGACTTTAAACCAAGCGCTAATTGGGAGGCAACCCAAAGGATGAGTATTTCTTGTCTTGTATTTATTTCTTTTCTTGTTTTTAGTTTTTCTTGTTTTGTTTTTCCTTTGTTTTTGCTGATTTCTTATTAGGATTTCCCACCTTGACTTACTTTGGACGATTCATTTAATTTATTGAGGACAATGTAAAGTTTAAGTGTGGGGGAGTGGTTTATGTTGTAAGTTTTTGCAATTTTTCAATTTTTTTTTTTGTGAACTAGTGAATAAGAAAACTCCAACTTGTAGTTCTTTAGAATCACATAGTATACATGTCGCTAAGATTACATCGAGAATCTCACACTAGTGACCGAACTTAGAGATGACAGAGAGAACATGATCGGGTTTCTTAATTGTATGAGAGTTAAAGTTGGATTTAACCATGCCAGGTGGCAAATAAGGTGCAGGCTGAATTCGGTATTAGAACAAGATCCCCTATAGTGGAGACTACCCATGTTACATAATGTGAGGCACCAACCTTCAATTCTTTGTACTGCCTAAATTGTGCTTTTTGAGTGCGTGTCACCGTACGTAAATTCCAGGCAGAATGGTGAGTCTGTCCAATTTCCCACCATAGGAGCACTATTTTGATCTCTTGAGTGCTATTTTTATCAACCATGTTGGTGACATCGAATTGCTAACTTACATTCCACTTGTGATCTTGTTCGCAATTAGCACCATCCACCTTATCTCTCTCTACACCAACAGTCCATAGAAACACCATCATCATCAACAAGAGGAGCATCACAAATTCGAAGGAAAGTTGAGCATGTTCGAGGTTTACAAACAATGGTATAAAATGGGCAGATTTGGATTTGAGTAAAGCAACAAAAACAGGGAGCATAATTTTTATAAGTTGGAGACTATTATACAAGAGCGGAAATTATTAAGGATGAGAGTTCGAGAAGTTATGATATCAAGACATATAAGTTGTGAAGATTCAAGCGGTAAAGTACTTACACCATGGCATTGTACTTACATTTTTATTTATTTTTTATTTTATTTGTATTTTACTTTCACTTGTCTCAAAAAAAAAAAAAGAAAAAAAAGAAAAAAAAAATTGAAAAAAAAAAAAAAAAAAAAAACGAAAATTAAAAAAAAAAAAAAAAAAAAGAGACAAGAGAAAAATTTTTTTATTTTTTTTTTATTTGTTATTAAAAAAAAAAAAAAAAAAATGAAAAAAAAAAAAAAAAAAAAAAAAAAAAAAAAACGAAAATTCAAAAAAAAAAAAATAAAAAAAAAAAAAATGAAAAAAAAAAAAAAAAAAAAAAAAAAAGAAAAAATTTGGTTTGTATAGTTTGTTTTTATTTTTGTATTCTTTCAATAAAGCCTATGGAAAGAAGGAATATTTGTAATGAAGTTTCAAGCGACAAGAAATTAGAGGAAATAATCATATTGTCGAGATTCTAAGAAGTTCGAGAGTTATCATCAAGAGTTGAAGACCGAAGACGAAGATGAAGACACCGATAGAAGACCGAAGACGTTTCTATGGATGCTTTGTGAGAGTGGTGCTAGCTGCGCCCGACGGATGACGAGGTAAGTAAGCATATTCCCACCTTCGTTTAATGGTTTGATTTCCTTTCAAGAGATCGTCGAAAAATGGGTTTTCAAAAATATATAAAAGATGTGGGTTTTCAAAACTTTCGGAGGGTTAAGCCTTCCTACCATTCAACGTGTCTCGGGATTCTCTCTTCATTCCAACCTGGACACATGTGTGACCCATAAAGAGTCATTTATTATTGAGAGCAATATCATAAAACCCTTTCTTGTGAGGCGAGTCGAGACTTTTGATCACTCCGAACCCGAATTTTAGTCGAGAAGGGATGGTTACTTCTCTCTCAACTTTTAAGAATGAGATTGTGTTCATTTATGTGTCTAACTTCTTATGACTAGTGTGCAGAATCTCTATGTCTTCTTAGCGCGTTGGATACTATCATTTCGGAGAACTAGTAAGTTGGAAAAAATAGATTTTGTGGGTATATCTCTAGTAAACCCTCACGAGACTATAACTCGTCCACTAGGGACACCTAGGGGTTTAAAGGCTTGTTATTTATGCTAAAAGTGACCGTAGCCTCGACGACACGGAGTTGTTGTATTTTTTATTGTTTTGTTTGATTTGCTCGAGGACTAGCAAAGTCTAAGTGTGGGGGAATCTGATAGGTGTAGAATACACCGTATTTACTATTTAGAGTTTATGCTTTCTTTGCTATTTTTGTGTGAATTATGTATTTTACGCGTGTTTTTGAGTTATCGGGTACGCTGGAGTCGCACGGAGGAAAAGAAGAAGAGATTACTCTATCTCGAGTCAAAAGGCGTAATTATTGTTTCACATGCTAGTGGGAACCGACCAAAGGTTAAGGGGTAGCTCTCTTTTGGAGGAATGCTAAAGACAGACTCACCCGAGGATAAGGGGTTAGAAATTGGTTAACCCTTATCGAAAGCCTCGAGTACCAATATTATGCCCTTATCTATCCGATCCGAAACTAGAAAAGAGAGTTTTCTTTCTCAATTAAGCCCTCATTTTATTTCCACCGAATTAAATGAGAACAAATAGATCGAGATCGAGATGGAAATTCATACGGGTTGAGAAGAAATACAAGATTACATTGAGTTTCAGGTGGTACTGAAGATGCCACTACTGTTCAATTGATCGGGAGATCAGTGAAGTCGATATTTGGGATTGTTGTGGCTTAGAGTTGATCGATTGATGGGTCATGGGTCTGTGTCTGATTCAATGGAGATTCAAATGGTTTTGATGTTACAGGGAAGGGATGAAGAGTACGGTTGCTGTGATTCAGAGCTGGGTTGCTGGTGGAGGATTGAAGGAATTGATAGAGATATATCAGATGTGGGTTCGCTGTGGGATGACTCATAGATGTTTGTTAGGTTGAGAAGGAGGATTTGTGGCTGCCTCTAACACCTGAAACGCCAGAGTTCGAGAAGAGATGGGTTTGTAGGCTCATTATTGAGCTGAGATGAAGATGAAAATGGGTTTTGATGATTTAGGGATTGCTTGTGAATTGAAAGAATGGGTCGATTTTCTGGTGTTGTTGAAGCTCGGCTAAAAGGGGTTTTGAATGAGTTATGATGTTGTTAAAGCCGTAGTTCTGCATCGTGCAAGGGAAATTGGTGTTCTTGTTAAGTGGCTTCGGTTGATTCTTTTGAATGTAGATGGAGGTGCTTCTGATGGTAGTAGGATGAAGTTGCACAGGCAGGTTGAAGCTGGAGCTGTAGAATCTGAGGCTATTGATTGGTGCTGATTCTGAGCTTGATCTTGGCTTGAATTGAAGTAGCAGCTGGAGCAGGTCAGGTGGTTTAGCTGGTCTTTGCTGGTGCATAAGCACCGAGCTATGAGATAGAGGTGCTTTGAACTTGGCCTGGTGTGGAGCCTGAGCCACGAGCATGGTTCAATATTGCCCCGTGGTCATTTGTCTCATTTATTGGGGTTTTGCTCTCGTTTATTTTGGTTGACTAGCCAGGGATTGAACCCCGAATTGCTAGCCCGAGGTGAGGGTGTTGTTCAAGTGAATGTTAAAGACTCAGTGTTTGAAGTTGGTGCTTTGGGAGATTTGTGTGATGTAAGTGCAGCGGAACAAGATGGATTGGGTTCAATCTTTTATTGGCTTGAGATGTTGGTGGTCTTTGGCGCTTAAAAGCCCGAGCTTTGTAGTGGATGGTGTTAGCTTGGTTCAGGCAGGATGGGGGTTGTGTTGGTGGTGTCAAGTGATGGTCAACCTGATGTAGATGGAGCTGTTGTGAACTGAGCAGGTTATGGAGTTGCTGCTTATGGAAGTGAGTTTGGCTGAATTTGTCTAGCTGAGGTTGTGTCAGGTGAATGAAGCATATGGAGTCGTGTGTTCTTTGTGAATCGCCTGGATTTGTTGATGGTCAGAAATGAGTCACAGGGAGAGTCGATGCAGAATGGTTAAGGTGAATGGAAATGTTGCACTCCGAACCGGTGCTGCAATGTGTTGGCAGAGTGAATGACATGAATGAGCTGCAGTTATTATTGTGTTGCATTGGGAGTTGGCTCAGAGTTGGAGCAAGAACTCTGAGAAGAGAAGTTACAGGCTCATAATTGTGGCAGCGAACTGGTGCAACTGGGATTCAAAGTGGAAATGCTGAGAATGGAGATGGAAGCTACAGATGCCTTAGGAGCAATATGGACCGGATTATGCAAGGGAGCAGGGCCATTATGGCTGGCCAAAGAAGTGTTGAAGCTCAATGATGATGCACCACGAGTTCGACTGTGCAATTGTGCTACAAGTCCGTCCAAGGCAATTAGCCCATCTAAACTCGGAACTAGCCTGATCTAAACTCGAACTAGCCTAGGCCAAGGTGACTAGCCACCTGGACTCGGTCCGACCCGCCGACCCGATCCAATCCGGTTTGACCCGACAGATCCGACCATTGACCGGTGATCCGGCGGACTTTGCTTAAGCACGGAGCTATTTTCCGGCGACTTTCCTGCCAATTTCCCACAATCCCAGACTTCCGACCGACCGTTTTGGGGCTTATTTTCTACACGGGTTTCTCACTCTTGTGGGCTTGGTGGACTCTCACCTAATGGACTTTGAAGACTAGACCTAATTTTAGAAGTTGGAGAAAGTTATAAAAGGGAAGGTCTTCTACAACTTATGGGATATCTTTTTGCTTGGAATTCTTTTGGAGAGCCACTTTTGTTTACGCTTCTAGGGTTTGGTTTTGTTCTTCTTCTTCCTTGTTTATTATTGAATATTGATGATGATGAACTCCATAGCTATGAGTAGCTAAACATCTTATTGGTTATGGGATAAAAGTTGATTTCTCAACATGCTTTTGATTCAATGAATTAGTTTTGTCTCAGTAATTATTGTTTGTGATTCACAATTAATAGTGTTATAAGATTTGAAAACTTGTTAGGTTGAGTCCTAATCAATCCGATTTGTGTTCATCTCTAGAGCTATATTAGGGTTTTCAATACGAAAAAGTTGTTTATCCACGATTCTAAGTAGCATAATTGTGGTTAGTGCTTGTAGTGATACATCCTATTAGTCACAAGTGAATCATAACTTTTGTTAAAACGTCTAGTGCTTTTACACATTCGTTTGCATTGATGAGTCTTATTCCATAAATCTTAATGCTTTTAGGGAGTTAAACTTAATTGTGCTTTTACACTTTAGGTTGCTTTCGACTAAGAATTCACATATGCATCTTTTAATGTGGTTGTGATGAAAACAGGAATTAACGGGTTATACTTGCGATCAAGATATCCTAGGACTTTTAATAAATACGAGATTAAATACCAATTCTAATCATTGATGAAAATACATGTTTGTGAATGATACCATCCCTTGACCAATATCTTCTCCTTATTGATTTCTCAAATTATTTACTTTGCTTTCAATTATTTTTAGTTCTTAAACAACAAACATACTTTGGGTTACTTTAGAAACCAAATTTACATAACAACAAACGCCTCTCTCAGGATACGAACTCTTCCTTACCTTGTGCTTCATTTAAATTTAGTGCGTAAGAAAGTGAAATTATTTTTGACGGATTGACACACGATCAGTAAGACGAGATCAATGGGTTTTTACATGAAAGTGTAAGAACGTCCTGCGATTTCGTCGCAAAGACGACAATGTCACGGGATTTTATGGTCGCAAGAACATTTAAACCTGTCATATTGTCGCAAATATAATATCCTACAGAGGCAAAAATACTTAAGAAATGATAAGACAAGGTCAATGGGTCATTATATGAAAGTGTAAAGACGGCTGCGATCTTGTCGCAATGAGGGTGGCAAAATAAGACCTTTACTTAGGAAGGCATAATAAGACCACACAAATAATGATAAGACAAGATCAATAGATTTCTTAATCCATGAAGATATCTTGCGATCTTGTCGCAATGATAAAGTGCAAGAAAAAAAAAAATGATATATATTTATATCTCGCGAGAATGATTATATTTTATGTAACTCGCAAAGTTGATTATATTTTATGTAACTCGCAAAGTTGATTATATCTTATGACGAGAGGCAAGTGTGAAGTTATAATTACAAAGAAGGGTTGTTTGATTGATATATCCGAACAAAGGAAGCAAAAGTTGAAATTCACATTCAATAGTCAAAGATATATATATACGAGATATTACAAGAAATGAAAGAATAAAAAGAAGTTATTTCTTTGATGGTTCTTCTTCTTCATCTGATTCTTTGGTTCCATCACTCTCGTCGCGATTCTTCTTCTTCATTAGCTTCACTATCGTAAACATCCAGACAGGCAAGTTCTCGGGAACTTCTTCAAAGAAGGAAAGGATATGAATGAAGAGGAATGTTGTGATCGTTACAAACTATTTCCATAGCTTGATTGCGAAAAACGAACAACATCATTATTAAAATTCACCAACGTAGCTTGGAATTGCCGCTTAACTTAGAATATTTATTCTCGTGAAGAGAGATCCATGGCGAGTTGTTCTTTTTCGGTTTCAAGCTCTCCAATCCTTGTCAAATCTCTTTTGATTAAGAAAACATGAAGAAATGAATTAATGATAATAGTACAAAAAGAAAAAGAACAGAAAAGTAAAGAAGTATAACAAACAACCTTCTCTTTCAAAGATCATATCCTTGATTAAGGTAGTTTGCTCTTGCGAAGACTAACATCGACACCTAAGTTATTTCTAGCGTTATCTAAAACCTTCGTAGCCTGGCAAATTCATCATCATTATTTATGACAAAAAGTGAGCGAATTTGGTCTTCTCGCTCGCTAAGTAGGGTATTCTCGACGAAGGAGCTCATCTCGCTCAACTTGCACATCAAGGAGAGACTTTTGAAATTTTGCTAATGCCTCGCACCTCTGTTAGTAATGCGATCTTTCTCATATATGAGATCACTAACTTTCTTCCTTAAGGTTTTGGTTTTCTTCTTGGAATCAAGATACATTCGTTTAAGTTGATTAGCTAAACTTAAACTAGCCCTATGCTCGATCTTTAAGAGATGATATTTGGATCGAAGATCCTTTAATGAAAGAAGGTTAGTATCATTTGAAGAACTACTTAGAGATTCATTGAGGCGAGTAAGAAGGACATCATCATCCATGGGCTCGGGAAATGAATAGAGAAGAATGGATTCTTCAGAGAGATTATATATGTCTGCGAAAATAGTAAGTCAGGCAAAGAAAAGTAAATGATAAAAAAAAAAAAAAAAAAGAAGAGAAAAAAATCTGAGGAGTAAAGATTGCTATACCATAAAGTTGCTGATTTGCGCTTTCAAGAGTAGATACTCTATTCTCACTTTGAGAAGTAAGCTCGGCCTCCCAATTGTTTAATCCGTTCATCCTTCTCGCGAGATGCCGCAGCTTCACTCTCTAGTTCTCGGATCTTATCTTTAAGTTGCAAATTTCTCTTTTCAAGATTGTTGTGTCTTTTCTCAAGGTCAGAGGCGACAACAAAAGAAGCTCTCCCAGACTACAAAGAAAAATATGGGAATGATTAAGATAGAGTTTATAATTGAAATCACAAAGAAATAAAAGGATACAAACATACCAAAGCATTAAGAGCGTTTAAGAAGCTAGAAGTCACTGTTCGAAAACCCCGCGAAATGACTCATTATCCTCCAAAGCAAGGGGCATCGCAAATCTTAGCGAGAGCTTCGCAAGTAGCAGTTAAATGATCGTCTCCCAACCCTTGCATGGAATCGGAGAAGATGCTAGACAATTGCGCCATAGCAGAGGTGGTTGAGTGATTCTCCCTTGCATAAGAAGTACCAACCTCATTTTCATTCTCGTCGGAAATTCTCGTCTCTGTTTGAGAACTACAATGAGAAGAGAGATGGGTTTTCCGTTTTTTAGAAAACGGAGTAGAAGACTTGTCCTTGTGCAAAGTAGCTTTATTCTTGCCTTTAGCCTTCGCAGCTTCAGCCTCTTCAACTTCAACCTTCGCATACGCATGAAGATAAGAAACAGAGGCAACAATATTGTTTAAAATGACAAAAGAAAATGTTTCTTACTTCATTCGTGAGCGATCGAAGTATCGCCAAGATGCTTGGCTTTGGATTTTCTTTATATTTCTTCCTCATTCTGGCGATCTAAAATTTTTGAAAGTTAATAGATAAAAGAGGAAGAAGATGTCGCAAAGCAAAATTGAAAAAAGGAAGTATACCTCATTTGATTCCTCAGGCCACTTAAATTCCCAAGGATGGTAGTTCGCGAGGTGTGCAGGGAGAATATGTGAACCTGCGATGTAAGGACCACTCAAAAGTAAAGGAATAACCCACCATTTCTCATCTTTGGAATGACGGGGAGTATTATTGTTGCCCGAATGCCAATCAATATCTTGCATAAGCAATTTGTCAAAGATCAACGTTATCATTCTTTTTCAAAGAGCACCCCAAATGAGATTTATTATTTCTCATATTTATAACGAGTAATTCGCAAAGAAATTGTCCACGGTATACTTCTCGGTAACTATTTGTAAATCTACAAACCTAGGATCCCTAATATTAGTAGGATATAAAGATCCTTTACCAGCGCCACGATGGGCGAATTCAAGCATTAAACGAATGCGATCGCCACTCAATTGATAGATAGACTCATGAGAATTTCTCATGGACAAGGATTTCATAGAATAATGGCAACTCGGGATTGTACAAAGGAATGGGGAGTCCTGCGAGGAGTTGACCTAATGAGATTATGATTTTATGATCATCACATTGATGATCAGAAAACAGTTTTGCAGAAAGAATAGAGGAAGATCCATGATCGGGAATGGTTGATAAAGTGAAACCCTTTTCCTGTAACTTCTTTTGAACATCAATAAAAGAAGGAGTGTATGAACGACCAAGTGAAGCCATTGCTAGAAGTATGGGAATGGATGATTGCGAGATCAAAAGAATGAGAAAGAAGTAGAAGAATTATGGTAGCGAAGCGCAAATTGCGAAAAGAGAGAGAGAATTAAAGAAAATTTGCAGAAGGGAAAGTAAAAAGAAGGAGAAAAGAGTGGGGAAACTATTTATAGAGAGAAAGAATCTTCGGAATATAAACGCATTTAATGCGAGATGGGACGTGAATGGTTAAGAATAAGTAGTTGAAAGAGACGTGTCAAGAAAAGAGTGGAAGAAGAAACACCGTAATAAATTCCGTACATAGATAAAACGAGTAAAAATGAACAATGGCGAAGTAAAGATGAGCGGCATGATTCTAAAATATTGTTCTCATGACATTCTCTTCTTCGCAGAAATACATGAGAAGAGGCAAGATGTAGGATCGTAATATCGCAACTCCAATACTTCGCGAGATTAATAAACGATCACACGCGAAGGAGTCGCATGGAGATAAATAAATGACGTAATAGATGACGACAGTCAGAACATGAGGAAAGTGTGAAGACTTGGCGAGATTTAGGAGTGTCGCGAAGTCCAACACTTACATATTTGCGACGCTTCGCGAAGGATTCCCGAAAATAAAGGACAGCTTAGCTGTCATCCACTTTGTAATACCCTATATAAAGGGTTGAGTAAGTCTGTTGTGGGAGAGGTATTTTTGAATTGTTAAGCAAGTCATTAGGAGAGAGAAAATTAAGAGTGATTATAATTTCTTTAGCTCTGTTCTACATTTCTTTGTAAACCTTTCAAGAAAACAATTAATAAAACACATTATTATTCATCTTCAAATGGATTGAATAAGCCAATTCGAGTGAGGTGTGTAGTGTAGGATTTCCTGCAACTACAGTGGGAGCATAATGAAATTCTCATAGAGATACTTCATGACTAAAAGAGAACATATCAACTTTGTTTCGATGATTTCACATAGTCGAAACTTAGTGTATTCATCAAGGTGTTTATAAAGATACAAGAAAACTCTTACAATATTCCACGGCGCACTCCCCACAAAGATTTGGCAATCAAGCACAAGTTCAATTAAGAACTCTCCCCCATAAAATGTCATTACCGAAATAACAACAAGCGACCTTACTTTTACAAGAAAAGAAGGATTTCTTTGGACATTAACAAATTACATGAAACATAAATTTGTATCTAGAAAACTCAATTAAATTAACCACAAGAAAACCCATGATTAATTTAATCGGAAATGTTGAACATAAGAGAACTTACGGAGCCGCACAGTTCTTACACATAGAAGCGGATCAGAGAAAGATCAATACTGCGGAATATTCAAAGATTTATTCTATTTTCATCAAAATTTGCATAATGATATCATAGACTTAATCTTTGTTATCAAAAGTTCATTCTATCTTCCATCAATATTTGCATAATCTAACACCTTTAAAATCCTAAGTCATATGAGCCCCCACGTCGCGCGGTGGGAATACCTCCCTCCTCATTCAACGGTGACCACCACCCATTCTTAGAATTGCTTCATTCCACTTTTCCTCAAAGGAGAGAGAAAATGGTCTCTTCTCTCGCAAAATTTCCGAACTTCTCAAATTTTTCAGGGAAATAAAAAAGAAAGTGTTTCGGAGAAAATCAAGTGAAACCTAAAACAAAACCTACCTAAGATACCATCATCATCTCTCGGAGAACGGATTTTGTCATTCTTCTCTTCCAGTGCCTCCATCTCTCGCCTCTTTCCCTTCTCTGTTCTCCTTCAATCTCTTTCTCTCTTATTCGGTTTCTGTTTTTTACTTTTCCTTTCACTAAAGAGGTATGAGCACTACAAATTCCTAATCCTATTTTCCATTTCTACCGTCTCCTTTTTTTTCTCTTTTCATTCACTCGATTTCTTCCATGAGTTCGTTATGTTTTGATAAGATTATTGATTGATTTTATCTTATTTTTCGTAGACGATTTTTTACTTCCCTTGATTTTCACCAAAAGGTAAAGTCACCAAAAAGTATGAGCTTTACTACAAAACCCTAACCCTATTTTATATTTCTAATTCTTCCTTTAATTTTCTCTTTGATATTTGATTTCATAAGTGTTGTTGTTTTTAACTAAAATCACTACATTTTTAATTTTTAATAATCATATTGGTTATAGTTTGTTATAAATTGAAATAGTACGGTGACAATACTTGTAATCGATGGATATTATGATAACAACTTCAAGAGTTAGACTTTAGACTTCAACTTCAGAGGTCTAAGACGAGTATAAAAGTAAAGCGTGATGCGGCTATGACAGTTACTTCATCGTTGTCGAAAGCTATTAAGTATGCGTCGGTTTATAGATATTACTGAAAAAAATTATTTGTACGTTTCTCCTTTTGATCATCTAAGAAGTATTGTTTTTGTAAACTATAGATGAAATTTTGATACATGAATGTTGTGATGGCACATAATCCCAATACTTCAAGGGGAGCACTTGGAATGCTTAAATATTTGATCATTCCCACCCATGTTGAATGACTTTTACGTGCAATACGCTCTGGAACGAATAATTAGTGCATCACCCTTGCTTGCGAATAACACATTTCGATACACTCGCCTTAGTTATTTTCTTTTCTTTACCGGATCATCAAAGTTTATACACTTCGATATTGCTATTTTCTGCAACCACAATGGATGGCTCCACGGTTACAATGGATGAGAAGTAGGTTCAAGTTCTTTAGTTGCTTTGTTAGTTATATAATTTGGTTGTTCAATTTTACCTTTGCATATTACTTTAATATGTAATACATGGAAAACTTTCTAAATCTGGTGTATATAGCTTTGGAGTTGTATTGTTAGAGATTGCTACCCGAAAACTTCTTTGAGACAATCTGATCCCAATACATGTATGTTTTTTCACAACAGATTCCACTTACGCCTATCTCAGAATTCAAAACTATTTACAGTTTTCAAAGGTGCATTATGCAAGTAATTTCCGTTGTAGGGTTCATGGACCAACTACTTGAAATCCGAAAAAGATTGGGAAAACAAGCACAATCTCGACATTAGAAGATGAGCCATGAAGACAGATATTAAAAAGAAATAGGTAGTTTTTGTCTCTCCAAAATTTTGTTGTTTATGAAGGTTAAAAGAGTACGTTCTTTCTGCTTGATGTATCTCAATCTAATTTTTACTACTAAAAATTAATGTTTTATTTCAGGAAATTACCTTGGCGTATTGCACCAGAGTTGAAGGTAGTTGGATGGATAGTAGGTAAATCAATAAAAATGTTTTAGTAGTAATCAATCCTGGAGTTGTCATTTGACACAATAACGACAAACATCAAATTCCAACTTATTGCAGAGAAAAAGAAAACTAATCTTGCGCAGGAAACAACATTCCCAACAAGCGAAACTAATCATATCACAGGAAATCTACACCCAAAAAGATTCCTATACAGAAAATAAATCAAAACCTTAAGGTAAGTTTCGTTTTTAATTAGTGATTTCATTTTTTTCTTAGTTCTCGATTAACCGCTTTCGATTTACTGAGTGGTATTGGCACTAGTTTGGTGGATTTTTGATTTTTTGAGGTGTGCATATGACATCATGTTTGCAGTTTGAGTTCGTCATTTTAATGTTCCTACTGTTTCCAGTTGTTTGCTCATTAAATGACATCCAAACACTGAAACACGTCAAAATACCTACACATGTTTATAACATTTAATATTTGCTTGGATTGTCGAACTAGGTACTATGAGCATTACAAATTTCTCATGTATATGCCGCGGAATATATCTATGGTTATCTACGTATTTTTATCATGCAGTTGTAGTTGTAACAGAATTATTAGTGAGATTCTCTTAATATTTTCATTTGGCTTTCAATGATTTGTGCATTTATTTTTCTTTGGTTTTTTATAGTTTTGGGTATTACCAATGCTGTGACGAAATGGGTTCATCGTCCATGTTCATTTTTGTTTATAAAACTTAGTTTCTCAATTGGAAAAGGTATTTGTTTGCATTCAAAGCAATGCAATTCACCACAAAATTGTGTTGTTGCAAATTCAAGCATTTATCTCAATCAGACTGTCAGTTGAACCTTATTGTATATATACTTATTTAAGAACAACATTATATAGTTGTTGATGGTGGATTTTCATTTAAGGGATGAAATTGTAAAAGCCAAATTATGCGCTAACATCTTGCAAAAGATAAAGCCATTAATAAGTGACGAATATTTCTTCACCTTACTAATTCACCTAGAATAGAGCATGTGGCAACAATCCCAAAGATTCTGTGAATTAAATACACGAAATTCATCCGAGGTTGGAGCATGTAGCAACAATCCCATATACCCCAAAGAATTTAAGGCATTATTAATTAATGCATGACCAAATCGTATTTCCCGTACTCATTACGGTGCGACGACGACCGAGTGTTGTTCTCAGCAGAGCAACAGGAATCTCCAAGCATTAATAATAAAACATGTACGAAATACCCATACAGGCTACAACTCTCGGTGTGTTATACTAGCCCGATTGAGCATGTTTGAACCTGAACTGACCATATCAGTCTCAGAAACGATCATGACCATCCAACCTCACCAAAGATGATTGGATAGCTTAGATTAAATCCATGACCCCAAGCAGGTATTGGAATATTCACCACCGACCCAATGCGGGCCCCGCATGGTCGGCCTCCCCAAGAGGGAAGCAACGCTTACCAGTTCGTCCAGCCAAAACAACATGGACGTGAAACCATAAACTAGGGTTACGGCACATTACATGTGTTGCAAATCAGTCTCACCCATCCATCTTCGCAGGCATAGATGGAGGGTGTAGATGTATATTCAAAGGGCCCAGAGCATGTCAACACAAACACCGTGGGCCCGCCTACACACATGAACAATCGGTCAGGACCAACCATGTTTGGTTGTCCCAATTAGTGCGTGCAAAACAATGCATGAAGCACGGCCACCAAAACCCTAATTAGGGTTTGTATCGATCACGAGCGTCCATCTTCTCCCCGCTCGGATGAAGGGTCTAGGAATAGACTAAGCAGGTCCTAAGTATCAACATGATCACTGCGGGCCCACCTATCTCCACACCCGATCGGCCAAGACAAAATTTGGTCAGACACCTCGATTCGCACGCCCAAACCGGGCGTGGTCGCACCTCCTAATTGTAATCGATCTCGACCACTCAACTTCTCCTGACAAATTGAGTGGCTTAGATCACGTTTCTATGAGGCAATGAAGTACAAAGCGTGAACACCAGCCTACCACCCACACGCCGAATCAATCGGCCAAGACCGACCAAGCTTGGTCGTCTTGGAACGCGCGCCCAAAATTGGCATGATGCGCGTCTTTTGCGGCACTGGGTTTACATTGCAAATCGATCTCAACCGCTCCTCTTTACCGGTCAAATTGAGTGGCCTAGATCGCACCTTTGTGAGACAAGAAGGTACGGACGTGTACACCGCATGCCGCTTCTACACACGCATGCCCGTCGGTCCTTTCCAAAACACCTCCCATGCTTGGTTTCGACCAAGTCAAGAGTGATGCCTGCGCACAACTCTTCAAAAGCTCTAAAACTTCATCAACGGTCGCAGATGAGTGTCACAAATCATCTCGTCCGTCCAACTCTACCGGCTTGGTCAAGCAGCCACAGTTAGGAGTTAAGAGACCAGCAAGGCGTCACCACAATCACCGTCCACCACTCTTCCACATGGAGTGATCGGTCAAGTCGGGGCTTACTCGTATAGCCTCCAAACGATCACTCGAAGATGGATGGACATGATGTTATTTTAAGACGCTTAAATTCGTGACTTACTCCTAAGCCTTAAAAACAGCAATGCTTCATACATGCCGAATATACTCGATGCATACTGCAGTAGAATACACACGATACTTCACAAGTATCGACTTCCTAAATAATTTAGTTATTTAGTCTAGCATTACATGCTACTTTCCGTGGGTCCCACGATCCACACACACGAGACATCAATCATGTCACAAACTGGGGGATACATACTGGGGTATTGGTCTGGCGGTTTACAGCGTGCAGCGTGCAACGCGCCATCACAAGAACGTGTCAGAAGTCATGGACGGTTAGAGATACGGAGAAGTGGGCAAGACTGGTCGTGTAACACCAACACACAACTCCACTACTCCATCACTCCATTTCCTCCACTTCCCACGAGAGACGTGAATAAGGCTCAAATGACTTGTATAAATAGGTTCTCCTCCCTATTTCCAACAACGGAACAAGTCCGGACAACATAGGCAAGTGTTGATACCATCGTATTCAAACACTGGGCTCGATAGCTTACATCCCTCGTAAGCTGCGGTTCTGCCTTTCGATAAAAGTCATACATAGTCAACACCTTCACAATCTCAACACCTTCTTCGCTTCCCTCCCTAAGATCAACCCCATCTCCTTCACTTTGTGACCGAAACAAGTCTGGAACGGCCATTTCTTGGTTTAGGCCGGACTTGCACAGATTGATTTCTCGAATCTACAAGCACTCACCGTGCAAAAGTATTTGTTTAGGGTTTAGATTCATTCCTCATCCACACCCCAAATTACCAAATCCGGCAGAATAGTTTTCACCCATAAACAATTGGCGACCACAAATGGGAGGTTAATCTCTCGGTTGTAAAGTCAATTTCTTCAAATCCGATTCAATTTCATCAATTTCAAAAAGGGTAGATCTTAGAATCAATTCAATCAGCATTTCATTTCAAGATGGTAGAACTCAGGTCTGGATCAGCAATCAGTCCTGATGGAGCTAGTACGGATAACACTCCCGGTGTCGATGTACCCGTCAGTGGAGCTACAGTGGTCAATACATATCGTGGAACCGTTACTCCTATCACCAACGCTAGCGGAGCAGGAGAAATTCCAGTGGGTGTAACGCCCCCCATCACTAGAGCCGGAAAATGGCCCCGCAAATCCCGCATATCCTCAAGTGTAACGCCTCCGGTGGTCACCGAGCAACAGCTTTCTCTCCTTCATCGGGACGAGGAGCCGGAGGCACAAGAGGAGGGCCACCGTCATTACCATTGCGGACTTGATGGAGAAGCGTGAAATTCTTGCTAAGACTCAAACGGATATGGCCGCAACTCGGGAAAGAGGTACTCACTTTCCTTAAAACTTTAATCAACGATTGCCACAAGATTCACTAACCCTTAGAGCCAGCAAGAGATGCCTTCAATACACCCCGAGCAAGCGTTTCCACTCGGACCCACATGAGTGAAGAAGCTCGTGTTGCTCCCGAACGCCCAAGAGAGAGGACCAGCCATCCAACTTCATCACACGTGAGGACCTGAACGACTTCTCCAAAACCGAGGCGAAGGAAATTTGATGGATGCACACCAACATCAACCGCCGTACCCTCAAGATATGCAACGAATCCCTCTTCCAAGAGGATACACCTCTCCTCGGTTCTCCTCTACGATGGTACTGGGTAACGCTCGTGAGCACGTTTCTCGATTTTTGGAATCCTTGGGAGAGCATGAGTACAATCATGTTCTCACTTTGAAAGAGTTCTCGAAATCACTTACGGGAAGGGCGTACACACAGTACAACAACATCACACCCGACATCATATCCAATTGGGGAGATGGTCGGTGCTTTCTACGAAATATTTCTTCGTGTCCGAGCGGATCACCTTTTCGGATCTAGGGAGAGTCTCTCAAATATGAACAACGAGCATCCGAACGACTTCGTTAAGAGGTTCGAACTCAAGCACTAGATTGTCATCATTCGAAAATCACTCAACGCCGGTTGGTGGAGCTATGCATCAACGGGATGATACCCATATACCGCGCTTTACTAGAGAATCTGGGATTTCGGGACGTTCTCCGACTCCATGAAGCTGCCAAACGTTCGGCTACAACTGCCCTTAAAGATTGCTAGAAAGAACCGTGGTTGTTCAAACGAAGATCCACGTGAAAGTCGAGGAAGCGAGCGTCTCACAAATAAACAATACAACACTGGTCCTTCGCGAGCGTGGTTGGCGAAGGAGGAAAAAGGAAAGCTTCAAAGAACAGAACAACAACCCAAGCGTGCGGCTCCAAAGACACATGAATTCTTCTCAAAAGGGAGCGGGCAAGACACCAAGATGCGAGGTTTCCCATTCCCCATGAATGAAGTAGTGGAATTCTTGGAGGCGTGGATTCAAGACGACGCCATCAAGCTACCTCCTATCGATGTCCACCAACCGAGAAAGATATGGCGGATCCTAAGTAATGTCGCTACCATAGGTTCGTTCACCATCCAACCAAAGACTGCAAAACAGTGAAACAGATCTTGAGAGAAAAGATAGAGACAGAGACCTCCAGCTTGGAAACGAAGGTGTTCGTAGAGACCCTCTTCCTGTTAGGAACTGCATGATTTCTGGGGATTCCATTCGCAAGACTGTACAATCTATGATGGAACATTTATGCGAGATCTTGTACTTCTCCAAAGCACAGCGTCAGGACATATTTGTAGCCCTCAACCGCGTTGTCTCAGGAAGGCGCTTGTATGCGGAAGAGGAAGTGTCTCAAACCTCGGTCCTCACGCTTTGGAAGATGCAAGCAAGGGAAATTGGGGACTCTTAATCAATTGCCGTTTGAAGGACATCGAGTTCGATAGCACATTGATCGATACGGCCTCTCGAATTCAACATCATCACTCTCCACCTTAAAAGCGGCAAAGATTTCAAAACAGGAGGCTACTCGCAACCCAATTGTGATTAAGACTCCGAAGGAGAACTCGAGAGATGCATATGGATACATCGATCTTGAAGTAAAATTGGGCAATGCCTCGACACAAGTAAAGTTCTACATAGTCGAGAGCATCCGAATTACGACATGATCCTAGGACGCTCTTGGGTACACGACAACAAGACAACACTGGGAGTTTGCCCTCTACCTTCACGACACACCGAAAGGATCTCTAACAAGCCGTCTGGACCTCAAGGTTGGCCGACATTTGCCACGCCTGTGCAGCTCGCCAATGCGACACAACTTCCTGGAGAGAGCCCATAAGCATACATTAAGAGGTTCCGAGCTCAAGTAAGTCTCATCACGCAACCCTTCTTGCAACCGATCACTCCTCACTCTGATAAGTCCTGGGGACTGGCTCCGACCAACAAACCAACCCCGGCTAAGAGATGTGAATGGGAAGCCGACCCCTTCAAACGTTTTATCAAGAGCTTAGAGGTTGTCTTGGTCAAAGACGATAAGGCCAAGGTCCAGGTATCTGCACGCCCAAACCCATTTGGAATTGGAGATCTGGTGACGAGACGACTGCATTCAAGGTTTGGAACATGACGGTGAAAATGACCACTCCACCTGACTCACCCACCGAAAGAGAGGATGAACCGTACCTGGTAGCAGATGTTATCCTAGGCGGCTACTACAAGCTCATCAACGCTGATAAACTAGAAGGCATAACAATTCAATCACAATGGCTCAAACCCTACCGAACTTAAGACGATGTGCTACCACTTTACAGCGTCCTCCACACTTTAAAACCATGTGTTATTTCCTCTAGCGTGTTTCCTTTTACAATTTCATGTCATATTTGTAATTCCTCCAGAAAATGATTGCAATACTTGCATTCATAGTTAGAGTTTCAATTTTTAATTTTCAATTTAATTGAAATGTTATTTCCATCTGAGAACCTCTCTACCCCTAAAAACACAAAGTCCTGAGTCAACCTAAATCAACCCACTAGAGCAAGGAAGGAAACCCTAAGCAAACATCTCATGGGAAGAAGGAAATAGAATGTATGCACAAAAGGAAAATGATTTGAGCCATCTGCCCCAGCAAGACCAAGGAAGATCTCACGTCAGGAGCACACACGGATGCAATCTTAACAAGAAGTCATGACATAAACCTTTATTCAAGGTAAGCAAACAGAAGAAAAGATCTTGAACTCAGCCGCCACTGAGTACAAGAAAGAAGTTCAAAAAATTATGGGGATACACTTGAAAAGAGAAAGAGAAGCAAAGAGGTTTAGCCAAGAAGAATAACCGTGCTCGCACCACTGCTGGGTCTGCTTCAACGCCATCACCCACGCTTCTCCCTTCGTAACCTCGGCTTAGCTTCGGATGTTTCCCGCAGCAACGTTCTCCGTCCAAACATCATCGGCAGAACGACTTCCAAGTCTTCCTCAAAGCCTACAAAAACATTAGGGTTTGCGCCGTTGCCTTCGAACACTCGGGTCCGTCTCGTGTCGGAATCAAGGATTATCACACCGTCCCGGGATTGGATAATCACGCCTATCTTCATCCGGAGGCCGTTTATGCTCCACTCTCCGCCTCTTTAACTGCTACTGCAAATCTTTACGCCCTTGCGCTTCTTGGTGCTCGCAACGCTTCCTCATGCCTCCACCGTTCTTCCATGTCGATCGCACCCGAAAGGGCACATATGCGTCCCTTGGTGATACGCAGTGCGAAATGACATCCCCAGATAAAGCACGACTAACTTCACGAAGTGGGAGATCAATTTTAGCCATTACCTCCTCGTGCGCATTAGTCTCGAGTTTGTCAACTTGAAACTCTCTTGGAGAAGTTACGGAATGATCATCACCCGTTCTTCCATAATAAGGCTGCAAAGAAAAAAGAAGTTATGGGCACACAAAAATATGTGTATCATCATCGATCAATCAAGATCGGATGAGTAATGAGCAATACACGAGATACAAAAGGAACGACGATGTGATGAGAAGAATTCTTAGAATTTTTCTTTATAATCTAGCAAGCCAACGGAATTCCGGGAGAAAAGGAGTCTCTACTTGCCACTTATAAAGGCTACTGGAATTCAAGATAGCGATCAATGATGCTTATCGGATATATCCGAGGAAACTGCCGTGTAACAAAAAGGAATACACCTAGTCCAAGGGATAGGCCAAGCTCATCCGAGATAGTGCGGAGGAAACCAAAGCGACTCGCGATCAAGTCCTGCTCCCTCCACCCCGACTGCCGACCCGATTTGGGACAACACCATCGACGATGTCGGCCTCATGCGGTAAATGAATATTCACCTTAGCTTGGTCATTTCTCGTATAAAAACTTGTCACCATCTTATGCCTACCCCACAATAGCGTAACCAATGTGCGCTAGGGCGAGGGGACTTAATGTTGATGGTGGATTTTCATTTAAGGGTTGAAATCAGTAAAAGCCAAAATTATGCGCTAACATCTTGCAAAAGATAAAGCCATTAATAAGTGATGAATATTTCTTCACCTTACTAATTCACCTAGAATAGAGCATGTGGCAACAATCCCAGCATTCTGTGAATTAAATACACGAAATTTATCCAGGTTGGAGCATGTAGCAACAATCCCATATACCATATGAATTTACAGCATTATTAATTAATGCATGACCAGCCTCGTATTTCCTGTACTCATTAATGTGCGGACGACGACCGAGTGTTGTTCTCGCAGAGCAACACGAATCTCCAAGCATTAATAATAAAACATGTACGAAATACCCATACAGGCTACAACTCTCGGTGTGTTATACTAGCCCGATTGAGCATGTTTGAACTTTGAACCGACCATATCGCCTCGAAACGATCACGACCATCCAACCTCACCAGCATGATTGGATAGCTTAGATTAAATCCATGACCCCAAGCAGGTATTGGAATATTCACCACCGACCCAATGCGGGCCCCGCATGGTCGGCCTCCCCAAGAGGGAAGCAACGCTTACCAGTTCGTCCAGCCAAAACAGCATGGACGTGAAACCCTAAACTAGGGTTACGGCACATTACATGTGTCGCAAATCAGTCTCAACCATCCATCTTCGCAGGCATAGATAGAGGGTGTAGATGTAGATTCAAAGGGCCCAGAGCATGTCAACACAAACATCGTGGGCCTGCCTACACACATGAACAATCGGTCAGGACCAACCATGTTTGGTTGTCCCAATTCGTGCGTGCAAAACAATGCATGAAGCACGGCCGGCCAAAACCCTAATTAGGGTTTGTATCGATCACGAGCGTCCATCTTCTCCTGCTCGGATGAAGGGTCTAGGAATATACTAAGCAGGTCCGGTAAGTATCAACATGATCACTGCGGGCCCACCTATCTCCACACCCGATCGACCAAGACAAAATTTGGCTGTACACCTCGATTCGCACGCCCAAACCAGGCGTGGTCGCACCTCCTAATTGTAAAACTGATCTCGACCACTCAACTTCTCCGGACAAATTGAGTGGCTTAGATCACGTTTCTATGAGGCAATGAAGTACAGGCGTGAACACCAGCCTACCACCCACATGCCGAATCAATCGGCCAAGACCGACCAAGCTTGGTCGTCTTGGAACGCAGCGCCAAAATTGGCATGATGCGTGGCTTTTGCGGCACCGATTACGTTGCAAATCGATCTCAACCGCTCCTCTTTACTGGGTCAAATTGAGTGGCCTAGATCGCACCTTTGTGAGACAGTGAGGTACGGACGTGTACACCGGCATGCCGTCTACGCGCATGCCCGGTCGGTCCTTTCCAAAACACCTCCCATGCTTGGTTTCGACCAAGCTGAAGAGTGATTCCTGCGCACCTCTTCAAAAGCCCTAAAACTTCATCAACGGTCGCAGATGAGTGTCACATATCATCTCGTCCGTCCAACTCTACCAGCTTGGTCAAGCAGCCCTGGTTAGGAGTTAAGAGACCAGCAAGGCGTCACCACAATCACCGTCCACCACTCTTCCACATGGAGTGATCGGTCAAGTCAGGGCTTACCAGTATAGCCTCCAAACGATCACTCGAAGATGGCTGGACATGATGCTATTTTAAGACGCTTAAATTCGTGACTTACTCCGGTAAGCCTTAAAAACATCAATGCTTCATACATGCTGAGTATACTCGATGCAGTACTGTTGATGGTGGATTTTCGTTTAAGGTTAAATTTGTAAAAAACCGGAAAATTCATGCGCTGACATCTTGTAAAAGATAAAGCCATTTATAAGTGTTGGATACTCCCTCACTTAATTCACGAAGAATGGAGCATGTAGCAACAATCCCATTCTGTGAATACATGAAATTCCTCCAGGTTGGAGCATGTGGAAACAATCCCTTCCTGTGAATTTCATATCGCCCTTGTATTTCCAAAGACTCATTATCGATTGTGGCAACACGAACCTCCAAGCACTATAATGAAACCATGTACGAAATACCCGTGATAGGCTGACTCTCGGTGTGTTATACTAGCCCGATTGAGCCCTCTCGGTGTGTTATACTAGCCCGATTGAGCATCCGGACCGACCGTATCGGTCCGGATATGATCCGATCGCGATCCATCCAACTCCATAAGCATGATTGATGACCCAGCATCAATTCCATCACCCCCAAGCAGGTATGGAATACCCACGGCCGACCCGCATGGTCGGTCATTGGCCTAGCTTGCCAAGAAACCGTTCATACCAAGCATTATGGACGAAAAACCCTAAATTAGGGTTTGCGGCATATTACATGTGTTGCAAAAGCAGTCTCAACCATCCATCTTCACGGTATAGATGGAGGGTGTAGATGTAGACTTAAAGGGGCCAGAGCATGTCAACACGATCACCGTGGGACCGCCTACACACTTGACCAATCGGTCAAGACCAACAATGTTTGGCCGTGACAAAATTGTCACCCAAACAAGAGATGGCGCACGACTTTGAAAGCCAAAATTAGGGTTTCAAGCCATCACGCGCGTCCATCTTCTCCTCGGGCACGAATGGAGGGTCACATATTAGATTAAGCAAGGGCCGGTCATACCAAAGATGACCACCGTGGGCCCATCTACCTCCTCATGTGTTCGGCCAAGGCATATCATGCCCTGGTTAATCCAAAACGTGCGTCCAAACTAGCATGGCCACGCCTCCCAAACCACAAACCGATCTCGACCGCTCAATTTCACCGGATGATTTGAGTGGCTTAGATCACGTTTTCATGGGATATTCGGTATAGGCATGAACACCAGCCTGCCATCTTCACGTCAAACCCATCCGCCAAGACCGACCAAATTAGGTCGTCTTGGAACGCGCCGGAAAAAGCATGATGCGCGGCCTTTTGCGGCATCAATTTCCTATTGCAAAATTGATCTCAACCACTCCTCTTTGCCGGTCAAATTGAGTGGCCTAGATCGCACCTTCATGGGACAATGAGACATGGACGTGTACATTGGCATGCTATCTACATGCACGCCCTGGTCGGTTCTCTCCAAATCCCTTTCCATGTTCGTTTCGACCAAGTCAAGAGTGATGCTTGCGCACCTCTTCAAAAAACCCTAATATTCATTAACGGTCGCAGATGAGTGTCTCAAAGATCATCTCATCCGTCCAACTTCACCAGCTTGGTTATACAACCCTGGTCAGGAGTTATTTGGTCAGTGAGGCGTTATTACCCATCACTTTACCACACCATAATGCAGTACCTGCATAAAATACACACGATACTTCACAAGTATCGACTTTCTGAATAACACAGTTATTCAATTCAGCATTACATGCTATCTTTCGTGGATCCACGATCCACACATTTCAGACATCAATCATGTCACAAACTGGGGGGATTCATACTGGGGTATTGGTCTGGCGGTTTACAGCGTGCAGCGTGCAACGCGCCATCACAAGAACGTGTCAGGAAGTCATGGACGGTTAGAGATGAACAGGAGAAGTGGGCAAGACTGGTCGTGTGGCACCGACGCACAACTCCACTACCCCATCACTCCACTTCCCACGAGAGACGTGAATAAGGCTCAATGACTTGTATAAATAGGTTTTCCGCCCTATTTCAAGAACAACACAAGTCCAGACGAGACAGAAAACCAAGTGTTAATACAAAAATGTATTCCAACACCCAGAGCTTGCTTGCATCAATCACAAGCCTGCTCACCTTCACCTACAAGTCATAAGCAAGCCAACACCTTCACAATCTCAACACCTTCTTCGCTTCCTCTCCCTAAGATCAACCCCATCTCCTTCACTTTGTGACCGAAACAAGTCTGGAACGGCCATTTCTTGGTTTAGGCCGGACTTGCACAGATTGATCTCTCGAATCTACAAGCACTCACCGCGCAGTGCATTTATTTAAGGTTTAAATTCATTCCTCATCCACACCCCAAATTACCAAATTCTGCAGGAGTAGTTTTCACCCATAAACAATTGGCGACCACAGTGGGAGATTAATCTCTCGGTTGTGAAATCAATTTCTTCAATACCCAATCTGTTTGGCTAAGTTCCGAGATGGTTGGTCTTAGGACTTCCCCAACAAATTCAAATCCCGGGCCGAAGTTCCTCCAATGAAAATACCCTCCTACCCAACGGTGTACTGCATGGCGCAACAGAAGAATCCCAACGATAATCGAGTTAGCTCGGTGCAGGAGATTCACACGAGGAACATGGTGCTTATCAAAGAAGCGGTAAACAACATACTTGATCTCCTCATCAAGATGACGCGAAATGAGTGTACCGAGAGACCTTTACACCGGGGGTGATTCCCTCAGTCAACAGCTTTTCTGGAACCGGGAGACCAATGGACCAGAAGCGGCATCTCTAGTGGAAAGCTTGTGCGAACTCCCGCACCTCTCCGGAATCAACGGCGAGACGTTCACTGCAATTAATAAAATAGCTTTGGATGTACACTGGCTCCTTCTCGTCCGTAAATTCTAATCACAGCCGGAAGCATCTCGTAAACAATGTTATATTTGCTGAAGACGACATGATGGGCGTAAGAAGGTCACAACCGGCCCTACATGTTACCGCGCACATCAAGGGTTCGAGTTCAGAGAGCCCTCGTCGACACGGAGCATCTTCGAACGTAATCACTCTCAAGACTCTCGGGACAGCCAAGGTTAACCCATGCAAGATTGTACGACAGCCTACCACGATGACGGACTTCAAGGAAACTGACCAAGACATACGGGTATGTCAATCAATTTATCGGAGGACCTGTCCGATCAAAAGCAAGGTTTGAAGTCATAGAAAGGGAGCCGGACTACCATATGATACTAGGAAGACCATGGCTTCATGACAACAAGGTCATTCCCTCGACGTATCACCAGTGCCTGAAGACCATGCTAGACGAGAAAGTCATCCGCATTCCTGCATCATTGTCTCCGTATGCACCAATATGCGGAGTGGAGCTGTTCGAGCCAAAAGATACCACACAGGGAGGGTCAAACAAAGTCATGTGCACCCCACTACCCACGTGGGCGTCAATCAAGGAAGGAGACCGACTTACACCACTGGAGGCCAAACACTACAGCACACGTTCTGTAACGAGGCGTCCATCTCTATCCTAGGTGAGACTCCAATTCATGCTCACACCAAAAGGGGACGCACTTTCGAGGTGAAACGTGATCGGCGGGGAGAACAATATACCGCGCCGGCTGTTAGCAATTATCGGGAGAGACTAGAACCCAGCCTCTCCGCCCAATTGAATGCCGCAAGAATGATGAAACGCAAGATGAGGTACCGGACGCCCAAAGCAACTACAAGATGGAACCAATTCCACAACCGACGAGCTCGAGACCTGTTAACATCGGGAATGAAGAATCTCCCGGTGCCGGTCTCTATCGGTTCGACTCTCTATCCACGGACGAACGTATTTGAGTCTTGTTCAACTACTCAAGGAGTACCAAGATGTGTTTGCCCGACATACGAGGAAATGCCTGGTCTGGATGAAAAATTGGTCACCCATCACTTACATGTCATACCGGATACAAGCCAATCAAGCAATCTCCGAGGCAATTCGGACATGAAGTAGAGGATCAAATCAAGAACGAAATTCGAAAGTCTGCTAGGTCAGCTGGCTTTATCGTGCCTATTCATCATCTAACCTGGTTAGCCAATGTGGTCCCAGAAGAAGAAAACGGGCAGATCCGGTGCTGCGTAGATTTCGAGACTTGAACAAGTGCTGCCCCAGACGACGACTTTCCTCTACCTAACATCGACATGTTAGTGGACGCCACCAAATGGACACGGCATGTTCTCTTTCATGGATGGTTATAGCGGATACAATCGAGATAAGGATGTATGAGCACGATGCGAGTAAGACGGCTTTCCAACCCTCTTGGCAATTTTTATTATACCGTTATGCCATTCGGTTTAAAGAATGCCGGCGCAACGTATCAACGTGCTATGACGGCAATCTTCCACGACATGATGCATAAACAAGTAGAAGACTATGTGGATGATATTGTGGTCAAATCAAAAGCTCGAGCAGACCACACAAATGTCTTGAGGCAAGTGTTTGAGAGGTGTCAAGAATACAAGTTGAAGATGAATCCTTTGAAATGTGCTTTCGGAGTCTCTTCAGGCAAATTTCTGGGATTCCAAGTGACCGCAGAAGGAATAAAGGTAGACCCATCCAAAACTCATGCTATCCTCACAATGCCGCCTCCCCGAACCGTGAAGGAACTCCAGAGTTTCATGGGCAAGGTGAACTACATTCGACGTTTTATACTTGGTCTAGCCCAACTTACCGCCTCATTCACCACCTAGTCAAGAAAGGAGCCAGCTTTGTTTGGACCGCAACCCAACAGAAGCTTTTCGGAAAATTCAACGAAATACTATCATCTCCAACCGTCATGAAGTCTCCTATACAAGGGAAGCCACCGGTCCTCTACACCGCCTTCAAAGTGACACCGCCGTAGGGGCTTTACTCGCTCAGAAGACGATGAGGGAATCGAACATCCCATATACTATTTCACTCGAATATTGAGAGACGCCGAACTCGGATACCCCAGAGCAGAAAAAAGCGTGTTTAGCCTTAATCCATTCCATTCAGAAGTTTAGGCATTACCTGCTATCTAATAGGGTGATACTCGTGTCTAAATCTGATCCTGCAAAGTTTTTACTTTCAAAGCCGGTCCTGACTGGGAGGACAGGCAAATGGCTTCTCCAAATGTCAGAACTAGACATAACGTGTGCGTCGCCTAGAGCTATCAAGGGCCAAGCATTTGCAGACTTACTGGCAGCATTTCCTGGAGAAGGCACTACGGGACTACATGAAGAACTCCCTGGAGAATTTTCGGACGTCTCTATTCTGGAAGAAGAAGTGTGGCTCTTGTATTTTGACGGCTCCGCTACCCCTAGCAGTAATACTGGAGGAGCAGGCGTGGTGTTAGTCTCTCCAACCGGAGAAGTATTTTCACATTCCTTCAAGTTAGACTTCGAATGCACCATCAACTCCATGCGAATGAAGCTTTCCTCATAGGGCTTTCAATAGCTAAACAAGCAGGAGTCACACGTCTGGAGATAAGAGGTGACTCCAAGTTACTGGTGAATCAAATGAATGGAGTATATGCATTGAAAGAAGTAACACTAGCCCCGTACCGATCAGAAGCACAGAGGTTACTAAACTACTTTGCCGATGCAACCATAACCCATGTTGGTCGCAGCAACAACAAACACGCCGATTGCCTAGCAACATTGGCTTCCAAACTGAAGTTTGAAGGGGCGGAAGAAACCCTGACAGTGAAGAGGAGAACCATAGAATCGACGTGGCTACCGCAATACAAAGACACCAAGACCGACGATTGGCGAACTCCGATCATTCGAGAGCTCAACAGCTCACTCTCCCAAGGAAAGGTCAGTCTCAAAACCCTGCAAAACTTCTTCATGCTTCATGGTATGCTGTATTATCGGAATCCAGATGGCTCCCTGTCAAGATGTCTGGGAGGTGACGAAGCACAACTACAGATGGATCGTATTCACAATAAAATTTGTGGACAATCACTGGTGGTAACGCTTTACCGGCAACTTCAACGCCTGGGTTATTACTGGCCAGAGATGGAGGCTCAATCCAGACTACTTCAGAAGTCCTGCTCAAATTGCCAGGCACCACCACACCAATTGGAGATTTTTAATGTGAACCGCACTGGGGACTGGAGAGAACCCTACATTAGCTATCTCCGTGATGGGATAATTCCTGCCGGTCAAAAGAACTCCATGGATTCACAGGTAGATACCATATTCTCCCACTTTTCAAGACTTGATTCAGCAACGTTGCGGATAGAAATACTCTCCATCTCAGCAATCATGGGAAGAAGGCAGTTTACCGTGGTAACCAAAGCAGAGGAACAGTGTCGGACCACGTTCCTGGTTGCGATATGGCCGTACTTCCTCCACAACCCGGGTGTACAAAGGCACAAACTCCTTCCGCACCAGAAATCCACCGACATCTTGGTAGCTGGAGGATAAGCATTTCATGCGAACATCGAATGAAAGACCTGCATTTGGATATTCATAAGATGAGATACCCAGGTCAGCGTCTTCGAGGTTCACAGGGGTAAGCGTGTTTGAGTTTGAAGGAAGAGGAGTGGTTAAGTCATCGTCATCAATAATCGTCACACATGTTCCGGTAGGATATCTCTGCAAGAATGAAGGGATTATTTACCTGACCGTTATGAAGAACAAACAATGGTTCAGAAAAGGAAGAAAAGACAAACCGGTATGATCTTCTTGACTGGAGAACACGAACAGGGGATTGATCATGAAGCTCGGACGCAGTCGCACGTTTAACGGAAGATCCTGGATGGTATGAAGAAGACGATCCACTGTTATTAGACATGATGGGGAAACAAAGTTTTAGCAAGGAAGCTCTACTGCAAAAAACGTAAAAATGGTTCAAAATTCTCTACACCTGCATATATGCTGAGGAAACCCTAAAACGATTGCGGCGCCCGATGAATGAGGATTCAACACCGACCGAGTCAGGCTTTCTTGTGAACCCTAATCGAGAATCAGAAGGTCATCCGGATTCTAGCGATTCAACCGGCAGTGTGTAAAGCACCCACACCTGGAGTTCCAGCTGAAGAAGAATCCTACCCCTAGCTCAAGCACCTAAGGGAGGAAGCCGGTCTGTCAAGGACTATGATCACACAGGTATGGAGGATTACCCACGGCCGGAACCCCTCCAGGTAGACTTTCTTTATCTCGTCTTCTTACGTTTGTATATGTCACCATCTCATGCCTACCACACAATAGTGTAACCATTATGTGCTAGGTAGGGGACTTAATGTTGATGGTGGATTTTCGTTTAAGGTTAAATTTGTAAAAAACCGGAAAAATCATGCGCTGACATCTTGTAAAAGATAAAGCCATTTATAAGTGTTGGATACTCCCTCACTTAATTCACCAAGAATGGAGCATGTAGCAACAATCTCATTCTCGTGAATACATGAAATTCCTCCAGTTGGAGCATGTGGCAACAATCCCTTCCCGTGAATTTCATATCAGCCTTGTATTTCCAAAGACTCATTATCAAAGCATGACGACTGAGTGTTACTCTTACAGAGTAACACGAACCTCCAAGCACTATAATGAAACCATGTACGAAATACCCGTATATGCTGACTCTCGGTGTGTTATACTAGCCCGATTGAGACCCTCTCGGTGTGTTATACTAGCCTGATTGAGCATCCTGATCGACCGTATCGGTCGGATATGATCGAGATCGCAACTCATCCAACTCCATAAGCATGATTGATGACCCCAGATCAATTCCATCACCCCAAGGTGTATGGAATACCCACGGCCGACCCCGCATGGTCGGTCATTGGCCTAGCTTGCCAAGAAACCGTTCATACCAAGCATTATGGATGGAAAACCCTAAATTAGGGTTTGCGGCATATTACATGTGTTGCAAAGCGGTCTCAACCATCCATCTTCGCAGGTATAGATGGAGGGTGTAGATGTAGACTTAAAGGGCCCAGAGCATGTCAACACGATCACCGTGGGACCGCCTACACACTTGACAAATCGGTCAAGACCAACAATGTTTGGCCGTGACAAAATCGTCACCCAAACAAGAGATGGCGCACGGCTTTGAAAGCCAAAATTAGGTTTCAAGCCATCACGCGCGTCCCATCTTCTCCGGACGAATGGAGGGTCACAGATTAGATTAAGCAAGGGCCGGTCATACCAAAGCATGACCACCGTGGGCCCATCTACCTCCTCATGTGTTCGGCCAAGGCATATCATGCCTGGTTAATCCAAAACGTGCGTCCAAACTAGCATGGCCACGCCTCCCAAACCACAAACTGATCTCGACCGCTCAACTTCACCGGATGATTTGAGTGGCTTAGATCACGTTTTCATGGGATATTCGTGTATAGGCATGAACACCAGCCTGCCATCTTCACGTCAAACCCATCCGCCAAGACCGACCAAATTAGGTCGTCTTGGAACGCGAAAAAGCATGATGCGCGGCCTTTTGCGGCATCAATTTCTATTGCAAAATTGATCTCAACCACTCCTCTTGCCGGTCAAATTGAGTGGCCTAGATCGCACCTTCATGGGACAATGAGACATGGACGTGTACACCGGCATGCTATCTACATGCACGCCCTACCTGGGTTCTCCAAATCCCTTTCCATGCTCGTTTTCGACCAAGTCAAGAGTGATGCTTGCGCACCTCTTCAAAAACCCTAATATTCATTAACGGTCGCAGATGAGTGTCTCAAAGATCATCTCATCCGTCCAAATTCACCAGCTTGGTTATACAACCCTGGTCAGTGAGGCGTTATTACCCATCACTTTACCACACCATAATGCAGTACCTGCATAAAATACACACGATACTTCACAAGTATCGACTTCCTGAATAACACAATTATTCAATTCAGCATTACATGCTATCTTTCGTGGATCCACGATCCACACATTCCAGACATCAATCATGTCACAAACTGGGGGGATACATACTGGGGTATTGGTCTGGCAGTTTACAGCGTGCAGCGTGCAACGCGCCATCACAAGAACGTGTCAGGAAGTCATGAACGGTTAGAGATGAACAGAGAAGTGGGCAAGACCGGTCGTGTGGCACCGACGCACAACTCCACTACTCCATCACTCCACTTCCTCCACTTCCAACGAGAGACGTGAATAAGGCTCAATGACTTGTATAAATAGGTTCTCCGCCCTATTTCAAGAACAACACAAGTCCGTATTTGGACAGAAAACCAAGTGTTAATACAAAAACGTATTCCAACACCCCGGAGCCTGCTTGCATCAATCACAAGCCTGCTCACCTTTCTGTTACAAGTCATAAGCAAGCCAACACCTTCACAATCTCAACACCTTCTTCGCTTCCCTACCTAAGATCAACCCCATCTCCTTCACTTTGTGACCGAAACAAGTCTGGAATGGCCATTTCTTGGTTTAGGCCGGACTTGCACAGATTGATCTCTCGAATCTACAAGCACTCACCGCGCAGGGCATTTGTTTTAGGTTTAAATTCATTCCTCATCCACACCCCAAATTACCAAATTCTGCAGGAGTAGTTTTCACCCATAAACAAGTACCTGCGTAGAATACACACGATACTTCATAAGTATCGACTTCCTAAATAATTTAGTTATTTAGTCTTGCATTACATGCTACTTTTCGTGGGTCCCATGATCCACACACGAGACATCAATCATGTCACAAACTGGGGGATACATACTGGGGTATTGGTCTGGCGGTTTACAGCGTGCAGCGTGCAACGCGCCATCACAAGAACGTGTCAGGAAGTCATGGACGGTTAGAGATACAGGAGAAGTGGGCAAGACTAGTCGTGTAACACCAACACACAACTCCACTACTCCATCACTCAATTTCCTCCACTTCCCACGAGAGACGTGAATAAGGCTCAAATGACTTGTATAAATAGGTTCTCCTCCCTATTTCCAACAACAGAACAAGTCCAGACAACAGAGGCAAGTGTTGATACCATCGTATTCAAACACCGTAACCGATAGCTTACATCCCGTAAGTCGGTTCAGCCTTTCGATACAAGTCATACATAGTCAACACCTTCACAATGTCAACACCTTCTTCGCTTCCCTCCCTAAGATCAACCCCATCTCCTTCACTTTGTGACCGAAACAAGTCTGGAACGGCCATTTCTTGGTTTAATCCAGACTTGCACAGATTGATTTCTCGAATCTACAAGCACTCACCGTGCAGTGCATTTGTTTAGGGTTTAGATTCATTCCTCATCCACACACCCCAAATTACCAAATCCGGCAGGAATAGTTTTCACCCATAAACAATGGTTATGAGAACAATTGCAGTTAAATTATCCTTCTTATCCAGGTCATGTAACAAAACCATTTCACTTCCTATTCTATTCATGTGAAGTCCAAATTTAGATGTGATTTGCATATAATTTTCCTGGCATTAAAATATAGTTCGTAATTGGAACCCATCTAATAGTAATTTGAACTTGCAGTTCTGTTTTTACAGGTTTCTAAATATACAAATGACTTCCGGATAGAGATGAGTTACCAGATTTGAAAGATACTTAAATCCAATAGAAATCATATTTGTAATTTACGAATGAATGGTTGTAAATACTCAAGATTAAAATTGTACATTCAAATCCGCCCGTTTCTAAGTAGTTCACGGGTACACATCATCAGATGACTCTTCTTCTTTATTAAACATATGTAACCCCAAAATGATAGAAATAGATATTTTCTCAGTGGACATGCTTTGCTTTCAAGTTTTTCCTGTATAGACCATGATAACATTACTACACTTTTAATTTTACTACCAAGCTATTTCAATTGCCTGGTTTATTGAAAGCTATTTATAGTTATTTTGCGGGAAAGTAATTAACTAATAGAACCACAATTTATTGACTAATAGTTGTTGTGATGTTGGAACTGTAAACTAAGTATTAGCATGGGAATAAATCCACCAAAGACACCGGTTACAACAAATTGCGCCGTGGAAGAAAAATAGTAAACTCCGCTAGAAAATGAACCTGAAGAACTAATTGATTGATATAATTAAATTGTTTTGGATTTTTGTTTGAGATATTTATCTTGGTTTAATTCCACTTTAACCATTTATTAAAATAGAACATAAACATCAAAATAATGCTTAAGCATAGACTGACTGAATGCAAATCAATGGGCTTAGAACGCTATCAAATTTCAATCTGCAGCAAAATTTTCATACTCAGATCAATTTTAAAATTGTATCAAAAATCCTAAGCGACGGGCCACGACGCACCAAATCAAAAATATGGTTAAGCGACGTGGGGCTCATATGAGTTAGAGTCTTAAAGGAACAGGGCGAGGCTAAGCCGAGCTACACCAAATCAAAAATCCTAAGCAACGGGGAGAGGCGAAGCCAAGCCACACCAAATAAAAAATGCAAGATGGGTCGAGGTGAAGCCACATCACACCAAACCAAAAATATGGTTAAAAGAAGGAAAAGAAAATGATGGTGGATGGTTTTCGGGTCCGACGCGGTGCGTAGCACGGGCACAAAATCAAGTGACATATAATAGACTTAACTTTTGACATATATGGGACAATCATAGTTCACGGATGCAAACACACATATCCCATAACATTATTTTCAATATATAAAACCAATAAAGATTAATACTGCAAAATCATCTTCCAAATAAACTTTAGAATTTAAATAAATAAATCTAAAAACACTGCAAGATGAAAATATTGGCAATAGCTATGTGTACTCACAATAATTGATATTCCAAACCCTAGTTATCCTTCTTAAAACATAAGAATAAATTCTCATAAGAAGTTTCCTAGATATCAAGACAAACTCGTAATGCACATATAAGATGATTTGACCTTAGAGGGTCTTTTTCGCACGGATTTACACCAAGAATAGCTACCAAAGGCGTATAAAAATATTTTCTGAACAAAGAAGAATATACAAAGTCATTAAAGACCATGCACCATAGTTCACATAAGATGATTATGAACATTCAAGAATCCCATAGCAATGCGTACTACTGCCCATCCTTAAAATTCCTTCTTTGTGATTCACCAACAACATTCTTTTAAAAGCTACAAATGAGATTAGAAGAGTGGTACACCAATAATCCAAGTGCCCAAATCCAAGAGAAGTGGAACAAGTGCGACGAAACGGAGGAAAACACTCAAAAACAAGAGACGGGACAAATACCAATATTAACTCATCCAAATTCAATAATTCTCATCTCCATTTTGAAGAGACTTCAAATAGGAAGAGAATGCAAAAAGAATGAGGTCATTTCGAGTTCGGAAGAAGAAGTTACGGCCAAAACAAGTTTACCGAATATCGACGTCTACATGCCAGTATGCATACCGGTTTGCAAACGAATTTTCGTGACCTGGAGCAATATGCAAACGGTTTTGCGAACTAAAATCCCTGTATTTTGATTTTAAAAGATGGTATTCATACCTGGTATGTGTACCATGAAGTCCAAACATCCCGAACTACTATTTTCAAACCTTTTAGAAGGATCCTGTCGTGAATCCTACGGCTTTACCAAATATTCAATATCAATGCTTATACAACAATAATGTTTGTTGTGTCACCCAGCAGCCAGGATACATTGGATTTTCTAACTACCGGACGTGATCTTCCCAGTGTAATCTTGAATTCCTTAAACTCTCTCCGTTTTTCCTCTTTATTCTGTAACTACACAACAACCTTAAAAATGATTCAACCTTTCGATCCCCTTTTCATCAAGATATTTCAATTAAGCACCGACGTTGAATAACCCTCTCACCTTCTTCCTCTTACTAAATGTTTTTCGACGTTACAATCATCTCAGTTTTCAATGGCTTCTCCATATATAATGTCACATCCCATTCGAAAACAATATTCGTTCCACCGGTTCAAACATGTAAGTTTTTCCCCTTTCCTTACTTCTATATTTTTGCAATTTCACAATTTTTTCGTGGGGTTTCTTTACTGATGCTTTTGTTTATAAATTTATTTTTTTTTGGGATTCAATCATTTGTTCCTTATTTTTGTTATAGGAAAAAAGAAACCCATGTTGAGTTTTTGGTTTAAGCCATGAAGAAGGAAACCCAGCAATATTCACTTTTCTTAGATAGCCTCAAGGTAAAACAAAAATATGCATTGCAAATGTTTGTGGAATTGTCTCAGCGAGAATTATGGGATTTAAATTTCATTATTAGGTTTGCAGGAATGAATTTTTTTTTGAGATGATAGTTGTGCTCATCTGCAATTACTTTGAAGTTTGAACTATCCTATAGCAATGACGACCAAAAACTGATCTAGGCATCCCTAATTAAGATTGATTAAAATTCTTTATACGGGGTTCAATGGGGATTTTATTTGAAACTATTTTTATTTATTTGGCTTTGTTGCAGAGTGGTGGATTCTTTGAAATATCATGCATTAAATATAGTCTTAAGAGCAGATCCACTGGTGTCTTGCATCACCATGTATTTTTCTATCGCCTTTAGTCTCAATAGAAGAAAATTTGAATCCAGTTACTACTATGTATGAGTTGTCTTACAATGGAAGCTAAAGAGAATCCTTGCAAATTGTTTGATAATATGAAGTTCTTGATAAGGAAGGTTATGAAAACAAATGAGTAATCACGGAAGAACACTAATTTCTCTAATATTTATATGTTTGGATGGCAGTGGTGCCTCCCATAAAACCCGTAGTAGAATTCCTAGACTAATTGTGCAAGCTCGATGTCGAGAAACAATACATATGCAGATTCGAATTATGATGTTCTTGATGATAATTCTGATGTTAAACGTTTGATGGTGGGCTTAAACGTTTGATGGTGGGCTTATTTTATTACTTATATTAGTATCAATCCCATTATTTAACTTTTGAAATTTCAAGCACCATCTGTCTTATGTTAACAAAGACAACACTCTTAGGCATCAGGAAAACTGCATATATATTTCAGATTGTATAGAAATAGTTTCTAGGCTTTGGTTTCCTTCTTTGATGCCAAGCTAAATATTAGTGAATCTCAGGCATCCTTCTCATAACCTTTCGTATGGAGATGTGATTGGTTTCTTAAAAACCACCACCAACATCCAGTTGCTTCTAATGGCCGATGGGAAATCCAGTAGAATGCACGTTTTCACAATTAAGAATCTCAGGTATACATACTTTACTACTAGCATCACTTAATTTTCATCTTACATTAGTTTGTGTGTACACGTAATAGAAAAATTCCTGAGTAAGGGGAGAAAACTGAAGACTGCTCAATGGGGTTCTGCGGTTAATCAAGTTAGGACTGACCCAATTGATTGCTAACCTGTACCATCTCCTGTATCGGTTGCCATTTTCTCCACTTTTGTGAAGAATTTCTAAGGTATCCAATGTGAAATCAAACTTTCTTATTTCCAGATTTTACAATGTTGTTTACATGTGGCTTTAAAAAAAAATTACTAACCATTCTTCCAGCTAAACAAATGTTATCAACCATACACATACCTGAAATCATTGAAATGCGAGCAGTGTTATTAACTACCTTAAACTATTTTCACCACATTATCCAAATCTTATTCCATTGGCACTTTGCCATTAACGGTGTTTGAATCCTAGCCTCTAATGTTTATTTGATATGCAGGTGCTCTTAAGCTAGACCACCTCGGCATATTACGGTGCCGATTAATCAAAGCAAGTCACCCATCAATGTTCTACATGCTGACGGCATAAAAACGATATCTTATACCCATCTATGTTAGCTTTTTTACTAATATTGTACTTCACAGTAACAATTCAGTGGGTCGCTTAAGCCGTTACTTAAGTTTACGAAATGTAACAATACACGTTCCTATTTTGGTTATAGTTTTCCTTTATGTCGGATATTGACTCTAATCTAGCAATACACGTTCATAAATCTTGCTACCCGCCAAGTAACTTACCTCCGAATGACTTTTTACAGCATGTAAGAGTACCCCATGAACACCACAGGTAGAAGTAATGTAGTTACACTTATCCACAGTTACAATATTTGTTTTGGAATTAGTTGTAATCTCAAATTTGGTCCAACTATACCTTTCTCTGCATAATAACACATTATACTCAATAATATAGTGTACACCAGATAACAACCCCAGCAAATTACCCCATGAAATAGTCCAACAACCCCAGCTAATTACCCTGTGAAATAGCCCGTGTCGTTACAGAAAGGAAAATTTCACATCGTTACTTAACATGGGATTCCTTGGTGAGAAGAATACAAATAAGGTCCTTAACATGGGTAAATTGTTGATGGTCCCGACATGGGTAGCTGAATCGAATCAAAGTGAATGAGCAATTGATATCAGTTGTGTAGGATCAAAATATCGCGATATTAATACCTTGCGAGATCAATCAACAACCGCATTGCGAGGGCGTCGCAGAAGAATAATATAAATGAAGCAATGAATGACGACAGCCAGAACATGAGAAAGATGTGAAGACTCGGCGAAATTCAGGAGTGTCGCGAGAATTAATACATGTACACTTGCGATATTTCGCAAGTCATTCCCGAAAATAAAGGACAGCTTAGCTGTCATCCACTGTATACTACCCTATATAAAGGGTTGAGTAAGTCTATTGTGGGAGAGAGTTCTTTTTGAATTGTTAAGCAAGTCATTAGGAGAGAGAAAGTTTTAGATTTGTAGTTGCAGGAAATTCTACACTACACCCCTCACTAGATTTTACACAATTAAGTCATTTTAAGATGAATGATTATGATTTCTATTGATTGAATACTTGAATCTTTACAATAAGAAATAGAAATGAGTTGAAGAATTACAATCACTCTAAAACTTTCTCTCTCCTCAAGACTTGCTTAACAATTCTGTAGGAGCAGAATATCGCGACATCAATACTTCACGAGATTAATAAACGACTACATTGCGAAGGCGTCGCAGAAAAGAAATATAAATGACGCAATAGATGACGAAAGCCAGAACGTGAGAAAAGTGTGAAGACTTGGCGAGATTTAGGAGTGTCGCAAGATAAAATGTTTATAACACTCGCGACACTTCGCGAGTTATTCCCGAAAATAAAGGACAACTTAGCTGTCATCCACTGTATATTACCCTATATAAAGGGTTGAGTTAGTCTGTTGTAGGAGGAGTTCTTTTTGAATTGTTAAGCAAGTCATTAGGGGAGAGAAAATCTAGAGTGATTGTAATTTCTTTAGCTCTGTTCTATCTATCTTTGTAAACATTTCAAGAAGATAATCAATAAAAATATATAGTTATTCATCTTCAAATGGATTAGTAAAGTAAATTCTTGTGAGGGGTGTATTGTGGGATTTCCTGCAACTACATATGCGCTAGAAATAGGGATGAGTAGAAGATCAACCTTGTGAATTGAAAGAATCAGGGGTAACAAGAAAGAAATTTCGGAAAATTCTCAACAATTTACTAAAATTGAGAAATGGCTAGAAGAAGGAATGCATCAGAACAACCAACAATTGTGAGGAGAAGTGGGAGATTAGCTGGAGAAAGGAGAAATGAAGTAGGTGAACCGTCAAGAATAAACGCAAGAGATAGAGAAGAAGGTCAAATTCAACCACCAATTCAACCACCAATTCAACCAGTACCGAATAGAGTAGTAGATTATGATAGGGTGAGCGTGCATACATGGAGATCAGATTCTGTGGAAGAAAGAGAAGAAGTGCAACAATTGATAAATAATGAACAAGTGGAGAGAAATCGAGAAGAAATGGGAGAAACAAATTCATAGAAATTAAGAAATCGTAGCATTAGAAACGTTGAGACAAACAATACATGAAGAAAGACGATTAGAAGCGGAAGAACGCGCAAATTTAACAAGGCAAAACCATGAATTAAGAATGGAAAATATGAGGTTGCAAAATGGGAGGTCGGGAAATAATACCAGGTCAAGGTCAGGATCGGTTAGAGATGATAGAAGGAGAATGTTACCCGTAGAAAATGTTAATGAAGAAAATTTAGAAAGAGAGCTAAATCTTGGTGAAGGATACTGCGAAAGAAGGGAAATGGTGTGTATTCAAGCGTCCAGAGATTATACGGGGTGACCAAAATAATGGAAATCAAGGAAATAGGCAAAAAATAATCCAATTGATGAAGAAAATCCGAAGAAGAAGAAGAATACTGCATGGAAGAGAAACACAGAGAAAACAAAAGGAGATTGAAGATGATATCGAAAAGCATTATATTGAACAGGCGCGTCTAGCTCGCGAAAGAGAAAGATTAAGAGTAGAAATGGAAGAACGGGAATTGGAGGAAGCAATTCGGCAGAATAATCATGACAATCGAGAAAGAAGGCGCGAGCAAAATCGCAACAATGGAAATATCAATGAAGAGTATGAAAGAATACAAAGGATAGCTGATAGACAACCAAGAAGAGAAAACGATGGATATAATGGTGTGCGAATTCGAGAACGAGATGGAGGAGAAAATCACAAAGAAAGAAGAGAAGAAAATGTTGAACAAGAAAATCAAGATAGACATGAACGCATTAAGGAGAGAAACGGAACTAAAAAGACCAATAAATTCGAACCCTGATGTAAATGAACAAATCTTAAGAGAGTTGGCAGAGATGAGAGGAATGTTGAACAATAGAAGAGGAGGAGGAAGGAGACAATTGGATGAGGCAATTGAAGAAGCTGCAAAAAACCCCCTTTACACTAGAGGTGCAGTTGGGAGGAATACCTCCAAAGTGCAATTTACCCGCATTAACCAGCATTTTTGATGGAACAACTTGCGCAATACAACACATCAAAGCGTATGTAAGATGTATGTTACAGTGGGGAAAATCATGACGCTATATTGTGCAAATATTTCGCATTAAGTTTAACAGAGAAGCACTCAAGTGGTTTGAAGGTTTACCAAGAAACACCATCACGTCATTCAACCATCTACAAGCTATATTTTTAGGGGCATACAACTCCTCGCGACCAGGAATTGAAGATGTATTTGGGCTGAAACAAAAGGTTGGCGAAAGTTTAAGACACCTAACTGTGAGATGGAAGACGATGTGTAGCGAGATGGCTGGAAGAGTGGATGAAAGATATCTCATTTTATCATTTATAAACGCTATGTTCGCAACCAATTTGCTATATATTCAAATTTTTAGAGTCAAGAATACAATCACGATGACGGAGCTGCGAGAACTGCAAGAGGAATATATTGCTTTGGAAGAAAGGCAAAATGAGGTGGAGTCGTACCCGGTTGCGAATACAAGTTCAAATGCTCATGAATGCAAGTTTGTTACCTAAATTAATACACACAAGGCGAGTACCTCGCAAGGGCAGCAAGAAAGAGTGATAAGTGATGAACAACCAAAGTTAGTAGCCATGGGAAGCCGAGATCAAGAAGATCTTGAAAGAGAAAGAAACTACTATAACCGTGGCGGCAATAACAAAATTCAGAGACTTGATCATCCGCAAGAAACTTATGGAAGTAAAAGGCAGAATTATCATGGAGGGCAGCGACGTCATAGAGTAGTATGGGAAGAAATCAAGATGCCACCACTGAATACTAGTGTGGAAAAGATATGGGAAGCTATACTCTTGATGGAAAACATACCTGCGCCATGGAACATGGGGAATGAGCCACCACCAAGTGATAGAAGTCACGAGTTCTGTTCTTACCACCGTTTTCATGGACATCTGACAAATGAGTGCAGAAACATAAAAAGAATCATCCTTAGAATGATTGATCAAGGAAAGCTGAATCACTTTCTAAAAAGTGAAGAGAAAGTTCAACCATTACCGCCACCACCATCAAAAGGGAAAGAAACGTTCGTAATAGAAGTTGGAGCAAAGGCTAAAAATTTATTTTGCAACTCCATTGTTCACTCATATCGTACAATTGAAGATTTTCATGATAACATACTCAGTAGAGTTTTTGCGAGGGATGTTGATGATAAGGAAGTGTTGAACATTGCGAGGACATCGCAATTAAAAGAATGGCAAATGCAGATTATTTCTTTCACCGCAGAAGAGATTCCCGAAGGCGTAGAAACGCATGATAGCCCATTGGTTGTAAAATTGGAAATTAATCCAAAACATGTTGATGGCGAAGATGATGAAGCATAAAATTGCTGGGAAATCAATAGAATATTAATTGATACTGGAAGCTCAAGAACATCCTCTTTACCATACTTACAAGACTATGGGGGAAAGGATGCCGAATTGATACCTTCAACATACAAAATATATGGTTTCAATGGCACAGCAAACAAGCCTAAAGGTGAAGTTCATATGAGAATACCTTTGCAAGGGTTATCTACTGATATTTTGTTTTGTGTGGTCGATGTGGAATCCCCTTATAATGCATTGATCGGAAGACCATGGTTGCATGAAATTCTGGGTGTAGCGTCAACCTATCATCAGTGTATAAAATTTCCTCATCCTAGTGGTGTTGGAATTATAAAAGGAGATTGGACGGAAGGACAAAAATGCTATGAGATCGATGTGGAGAGCTGCGAAGAGAGAGTTGAGAAAAGAAAGGGTTGGAAGCAACATGCAAAAGAAGAGAAAGATTAATGGTGGATGCCATTGATGTAAAAAAAGAAAATACATTGCGAAACAAGTGCATGGAAACAATTGGAAATTATGATGGAAAGGAATCATTAAGAGATTTGAATGGTGTAGAGGCGGAGAGTAGCAAGAGCAAAAAGTGTAAGAAGTGAATAATCATCAAAAAGCAACAACAAAAGCTTGTTCAGGGTAAGAGGAAGAAACAATAATTGAAGAAGAAATATGCGAGGATCTCGCCATCAAGAATGTATGACAATTTGATTGAAGAATTGAAGAACAAAAATGATTAAACAATGTAAGATTGTGCGATAGTTTCGCAAAACCAAATGAATGATTGAATGAATTAACAAAAATGAAAGAGTGAGTGAATGGGACGAACCTTTATGGCGTACACCCTAGTTCGCGAATGACATTTCGCAAGAGGCAAATGTAAGACCTAAAGTGCGCCATATAAGGGGGTATCTCTTGACATGGCTCGGGGAAAGGTTACACCGCTCCCGAACCCGAGTCATGGAGATTTGGGGCCCATAAAAGCCTATCCGGGGAGATACCTTGGATTTCCAACTATATATATATGGTTATACCCTGGTTGGACGCCCGAGGGTCTCTTCCTAAGAGTCGCAGTATGCTCAAGGCGCCGGGGTACACGGTTGAGCCAAGAGTGCCCGGGCATTTGAAGTGTCTCGGCCATTCTTGGCAAGTCTTGGTATATGCTTTGACTCGGCCCGAAGAAAACTCCACTTAGGGTGCAGTCTCGTAACCATAAACCATATAGGTATAAGGGATAAGAGGCTGCGAAAACAACTGGTTGTTGTTAAGACCGGATGGGAGGAGATAGTCTTGTATGGCCGATGTACGCCTCCTTGAAGGGGCAACCAGGGAGATGATAAGGGCGGCACCCTCCATTAGGGAGCTGATAAGTGTCAAAAGACGCAAATGTCATGAGGCTTTATTTTCGCAAGGAAATTTAGGCTTGTCATATTTGTGCGATGATCCTGTAGAGGCAATAATACTGACGCAAAGATAAGGCGAGATCAATGGGTTTTTGCATGAAAATACAAAGACGTCCTGCGATTTCGTCGCGAAGACGGCAAATGTCATGGGATTTTACACTCACAAGAGTATTTAAGCTGTCATATTGTCGCAGATAAAATATCCTGCAGAGGCAAAAATACTTAACAAATGATAAGACAAGGTCAATGGGTCATTACATGAAAGTGTAAAGACGTCCTGCGACTTTGTCGTAACGAGGGGTGGCAAAATAAGACCTTTAATTAGGAAGGCAAAATAAGACCACACAATCAATGATAAGACAAGATCAATAGATTTCTTCATTTATGAGGATATCTTGCGATCTTGTCGCAATGATGAACTTCAACATAGCTAAAGGTAAGCGAATAAGCTTGCGAGATTAAAATTGCAAATCTAAAATGAGATAGAAAGAGAAGATAAGAGATTGTTCATCAAAGGACTTGGTCTTTCCAATCAAAAAGCGTACTTCAACAGAAATTGAAAAGCATCTCATACAAAAAGTCATGCAGAAAGAGAGACTGAAAGATATAAAATTATAAGAGTACCTTAATTTTCTACATCGACATTCTCAAGCAACAGAGATGATAAATGTCCTTCAACAATTTTATCAAAGATCACCTTCACTAGTGAGAGGATTTCCATCGAAGTTTCTTCATTGGGATTCCCAAACTTCATAAAGATCCTTCTCGACAAGTTCATTGTTTGCGATATCTTCGCAGCTTTCATAATCATAATCACTATCAGGAGAATTAGGAACTTCATCATCTCCAACTTCCAAAGGTGCAACAGAGACAGGTTCAAGGGATTTAGAGAGTAAGATCTCATTCACAACAACTTTAGCTTTGGGATGAAATTGACGAAGAAGTGCCTTCATTGATTCCTATTTTGGACATCTTTAAGATGGCGAGATAATTAAGCCTCCTCGCGGCACGATCACGAGAATGGGCAAGAGTAGCAACAAGAGTTGTGTTTTCCTTGCGAATCTTGGCATGGGAGGATTCCAAAGTAGACAGAGAAGTGCGAAGATTTTTCTCAGATTCTGCGAAAATATATATGAACAGCAGGGTTAAGATTAAAAAAATAATGAAAGAAATTAGAAAAGGAAAACGGCGGTTGAGGCAGTCAAATTTTATGACTACCTTCCTTTTGCGAGATAAGATGTTGGGTCAGGGGCAAAGCAACTATTCTCCAAATGATCCATGGCGATATCAAAATCATCACCAACAAGACCTTTTAATCGAGAACGCAAGCTTTTTTCATTAGAAATCGATAAATTATTCTCCTTCGCAAGGGAGGAATGAGATTCTTTTAACTTAGTATATTCATCCTTGACTATTTTGTTTTCACACTTAGGGTTATTCTACCTTGAATAAGCTTATCTCTTTCGGTAGTGGTTTCTTTGAGTTTATTTTTCAAAGAGCAGATAGATTGTTCTTTCTCATTCAATGCTTTTCGACAAACACCAAGTTGCTGCGAGGATATAGACACTTTATCCAACAAAGCTCGCTTCTCTCGGGACAAAGTTCCATTTTCATCTGATAAGGTTTCCAATTCCAAATTAGATTTAGTCAAAGAATATGACATATGCGACAATTCGCTACTTAACAATTCTTGTTTCTGGACTAAGTAGGCATTTTCTTGGGAAAGATTATTTATCTGGTCAACAGAATATGTATGGAGGTTATCTAATCGGTTATATTGCTCCATCCAAGCATCTCTTTCTGTTCGAGTTTCTTCCGCGATAGATTCCACTTGATATATCTCCACTTGACAGGCCTAAATGTTCTTGCGAATATAAAGCCCCATGACATTGCCGTCTTGTGACACTTATCAGCTCCCTAATGGAGGGTGCCGCCCTTATCATCTCCCCTCTTCGCGAAAGTTATTCCTTGAATGCCCCTTCAAGGAGGCGTACATCGGCCATACAAGACTAGCTCCTCCCATCCCAGGTCTTAACAACAACCAGTTTTTTCGCAGCCTCTTATCCCTTATACCTATATGGTTTATGGTTACGAGACTGCACCCTAAGTGGAGTTTTCTTCGGGCCGAGTGCAACATATGCCAAGACTTGCCAAGAATGGCCGAGACACTTCAAATGCCCCGTGCACTCTTGGCTCAACCGTGTACCCCGGCGCGTTGAGCATACACCGACTCCTTGGAAGAGACCCTCGAGCGTCCAACCAGGGTATAACCTTATATATATAGTTGGAAATCCAAGGTATCTCTCCCGATAGGCTTTCATGGGCCCCAAATCTCCTTGACTCAGGTTCCGGGAGCGGTGTAACCTTTTCACCGAGCCATGTCAAGAGATACCCCCTTATATGACGCACTTTAGGTCTTATATTTGCCTCTTGCGAAATATCATTCGCGAACTAGGGTGTACGCCATAAAGGTTCGTCCCATTCACTCACTCTTTCATTTTTGTTAATTCATTCAATCATTCATTTTGTTTGCGAAGCTATCGCACAATCTTACATTGTTTATTCATTTTTGTTTTTCAATTCTTCAATCAAATTGTCATACATTCTTGATGGCGAGATTCTCGCGTATTTCTTCTTCAATTATTTTTTCTTCCTCTTACCCTTAATATGCTTTTGTCATTGCTTTTTGACGATTATTCATTTCTTACACTTTTTGCTCCTGCTGCTCTTTGCCTCTGCACCATTCAAATCTTTTAATGATTCCTTTCCATCATGATTTTCCACTGTTTTCATGCACTTGCTTCGCGATGTATCTTCACCTCTTGTATCTATGGTATCCACCATCAACCTTTCTCTTCTTTGTTCATCTTTTATATTTTGCTTCCAGCCCTTTCTTTTTGCAGCTCTTTCCTCACAACTCTCCACATCAATCTCATAGCATTTTTGTCCTTCCATCCAATCTCCCTTTATAACTCCAACACCGCTAGGATGAGGAAACTTTATACATTGATGATACGTCGACGCTACACCCAGAATTTCGTGCAACCATGGCCTTCCGATCAATGCATTATAAGGGGACTCCACATCGACTACACAGAACAAAATTTCAGTTGATAATCCTTGCAAGGGTATTCTCATATGAACTTCTCCTTTAGGCTTATTCGCTGTGCCATTGAAACCGTATATTTTGTATGTCGAAGGTATCAATTCTTCATCCTTCCCACCCATAGTCTTGTAAGTATGGTAAAAAAGAATGTTTACTGAGCTCCCCGTATCAATTAATATTCTATTGATCGCCCAGGAGTTTTCTGCTTCATCATCTTCGCCATCTACAGGTTTTGGATTAATTTCCAATTTTACGACCAATGGGTTATCATGCGCCTCTCTGCCTTCAGGAATCTCTTCTGTAGTGAAAGAAATAATTTGCATTTGCCATTCTTTTAACTGCGACGCCTTCGCGATGTTCATTACTTCTCTATCATCAACATCCCTCGCAAAGACCCTACTGAGAACATTATCATAAAAATCTTCAATTGCTCGGTATGAATGTATAATAGAGTTGCAAAACAAATTTTTGGCTTTCGTTCCAACTTCTATTACGAATGTTTCTTTCCCCTTTGCTGAATTTGTCCTGTGCATTTCTGGCGGTGGTGGTAACGGTTGAACCTTCTCTTCACCTTTTAGAAAATGATTCAGCTTTCCTTGATCAATCATTCTGAGGATGATTCTTTTTATATTTCTGCAGTCATTTGTTAGGTGTCCATGAAAGCGGTGGTAAGAACAGAACTCGTGACTTGTATCACTTGGTGGTGGCTCATTCCCCATATTCCATGGTGCAGGTATGTTTTCCATCAAGAGTATAGCTTCCCATATTTTTTCCACGCTAGTATTTAATGGTGGCATTTTGATTTCCTCCCATACTACTATGTGACTTCGCTGCCCTCCATGATAATTCTGCCTTCGACCTCCATAAGTTTCTTGCGGATCATCAAGTCTTTGAATTTTGTTATTGCCTCCACGGTTGTAATAGTTCCTTTCTCTTTCATATTCTTCCTGATCATGACTTCCCATAGCTACTATCTTTGGATGCCCATCATCTATTATCTTTTCTTGTTTCCCTTGCGAAGTGCTCGCTACTGTATTTATCAATTTGGGTAATAAGCTTGCATTCGCAGCATTTGGATTTGTATTCGCAACTGGGTATGATTCTATCTCATTTTGTCTTTCCTCTAGAGCAATATATTCCTCCTGAAGTTCTCGCAACTCAGTCATTGTAATTGTATTCTTGACTCTAAAAACTTGAATATATAACAAATTGGTTGCAAACATAGCGTTTATGAATGATAGAATAAGATATCTTTCATCCACTCGTCCAGCCATTTCGCTACACATTGTCTTCCACCTCACAGTTAAGTGTCTCAAACTTTCGCCAACTCTTTGTTTCAGCCCAAATACATCTTCAATTCCTGGTCGCGAGGAGTTATTACTTATATATGCCCCTAAGAATATAGCTTGTAAATGATTTAATGACGTGATTGTGTTTCTTGGTAAACCCTCAAACCATTTCAGTGCTTCTCCTGTGATGCGTGTCGTAGGTGCAATCAAATTAATATCTTATTTCCACTCAATTAAAAATAATATAATGGAAGTCAAGTTCGTTCCCACGAGGAGCAAGAGATTATAGTTGTAAAAATTGTCACAAAAGGGGGGTATAAAAAGCAAAAGAAAATAAACAAAGTAATTAAAAGATAAAGTTGAAATCAATAAGAGAGACAAGATCAAGGAATCCTTCTTCGTTGCAAAACAATGATTAAAGTTATGTTCTTTTCTACTTGTTATTAGTCACAGATTATCACCAACCGTAGGATAGCAGGTCCGCTTAGCTAGCCCCAAAATCCCTTATTTCACTGAGTAACAAGTCCGCTTAGTTATCAGATTCTATTCAAAAGAACCACCTTGAGGTTCGCTTACAAGATGTAATTCCCTGAATGCATTAAGATTTATGAATTTAGGTTTAGTACTAGTAGTTAAACTCGGTTCGCTTGGTTCACTTTCTAGCGTTGTTTTTACACACAATCACTCCACGGAATCCCTCCGCAAGGTCTCGTGTTTTCTACTTGTGTAAAGTGTCGAGAACGATTACTTATTCCCTAACTTATACTAGATTTAGATCAAATTAACAAATCAATTTAGCGTGCACTCTAAACAATCTATCAATCATGAATGAATGAATAAACATTCCTATTAGTAAAAACAAACGATAATCATGTGAAAAACTTCAAGATAGAATTGAAACAAAACTCAAATCATGAATTAAGAACTAGGAATTCATCCTCAATCAATAAGAAAATTAGCTACTCATGTTTTTGAAATTCACACAAAATAATTAAAAGGAGAATTTTCAAGTTCACACAAATAATTAAGAAGAAGAATTGAAAGCAAAAACACAATTGTTGTGTGCGTAGAGAGGTGTGTAAAAAGATGTAGAAAACTTCTCTATTTATAGGCTTCAATATTCTCCAAATCTTCCAAGGAATAGAATCCTTTTCCTTTAGCAATTCAATTTCCAAATTCAAGTCTTTCTCTTCTTCCATCTTCTCTTTCCAAATTTGAGCCCAATTCTCCATCCAATTCCTAGTCCAAGTCTTCACACCCATGAGAGAAATCCATAGAAAATTATGGAATTTTTGGCTCGCCGAAAAACTGGTATTATGGCCGGAATTTGACCGGAATCCGTCACCGCCGGCCGCCTGAAAATTTCTCCGTCAATGGTATATTCGACGGAATATTCCGTCAGTCCACCGTTATGACTAACGGTCAAAAAGGGTCAACCATCAGTCAACTGTTAGTCAATCAGGTCAAACCAGATGGTGAGTCAGCTTCTGAGTCAGTCTTGCTGAGCTTACTCGTCTTACTCGACTGTGCTGGATCGGCTGGATCGGTCATCGCCGGTCTGAGTTGACTCGCCAGAAGAAATATCCGACCGAGTTTTATCTATTTCTCCATCGTTTCCAGGCCAACTTCCGGCCTTTTCACAGCTCCTTCTCTGTATCAAATCCTAGCACATACATCTAACAATTCTTCTCTTGCGATTTATTCATTACCCCCAGCAACAGAGCTCTCAACTTATTCTGAAATCATATCAGCATCACTCTCTGTATCTTCCCCCATCAATTCATCTGAATCTTCTTCCACAAAACCCTTATTAACTTCCATCATCAGCTGACTCCCATTCTCTGAATCAATCGAAACCCATCTCAAATTGTAACTCCTTTCTGCCACTGACCCAATATCAATAACATCTCCGGCCACAAAACCCATTAATCTCTTCCTCTCTGTGTTGTTAGCAGCACCACCAACACTCATTACCGATTCGCTCATTCTCTTCCAAATTCAACCCGAAAAACCCATTTAATTCACGGCGGCAACCATCTCAAATTATTCAAAACGCCACCATACCCATTCACAAAGACCACCACCTTCTCAATTTCTCGATCCGGTGGTCACGGTAGAGACCCATCTTCTTTCCCCGAATCATCGATTTTCAGTTCAATTTCCACCACCAACACATACCCATTATTGATCTTGCTGCGATTTCATCCATCAAACACAAAGTATTTCGATCAAACTGCAAAACCCGTCTCGTAATCCAACTCGTTAAATGGAATCGGCAAGCAACAATTCCTTCTCGATCATCAATCCATAGACCCATAGCAGCGGGAACTCGGATCTCAACCACCAAAAACTTGACCAAAACCCACTTTAATTCTCGATCCGATTCTTCTTCTTCGATTCATGGCCATCGGTTCTCTCTCAATATCTCAGAAGTAACAGCAGCTGCTGCTGCTTCAACTCTCAATTTCAGGTGAATGAAGAAAACGAGAGAAAACATATCTCTCGATTAGTAGGGTTAAGAGTTAGGACTGGATGGGTACACCCCAGGAATAAGATCCACCCCCCAGACTGGGTGCCCTGAGTAACTTCATTGGTGCCTTTAACATTTCCTCTTTTAAAACAAAACTGGCTACCCCTTAACATGTTTCTGGGCTCCTAATAATGTCCGCCCTTGAAATGACAATTTTTGCTCTTTTGACTCAATTTGGATGATTTCTGCTTCTTTTCCTCCGTGCGACTCCAAAGTAGCTACAAAACTCAAAATAAGCGTAAAATACATAATTTACAAGAAAAATAACAAAGAAAGCATAAACAATAGATAATAAATAGGATGTATTCTACACCCTATCAAATTCCCCCACATTTAGACTTTGCTAGTCCTCGAGCAAATCAAACTAAAAACTCACAACTTCAAAGCGTTCAAGCGTCACAAGCATCCAAAAAGTTATGAGGACATAGAGTTTCTGCATTCTAGTAATAAGAAGTTAGAAATACTAAAGAACATATTCTCATTCTTAAATGTTGAGTGAGAAATAACCACACCATAATGAGAGAACGCGTGTTTGAGAAACGATCAATAAGCATTTCGCCTCGACTTTTGCCTCACCAAAAAGGATTTTATGATAATTGCACTCAAAAAGACGGCTTTTTATGGTTCTCACATGTGTGCAGGTAGGAATGAAGAGAGAAATCCTGCAACACGTTGAATGGTGGGAAGGACAACTTCCGAAATATTTTTAAAAACCCACATCTTTTAATATTTTGAAAAACCATTTTTCGGACGATCTCTAAGAAAGGAAATCAACCACTATTATCGAGGATGAGATTACTTACTCACCTTCACATCCGATCGCCAATTATGATAACACCACTCTCACGGCATCCAATAGAAACGTCTTCCGCTCCTCGTCTTTATCTTCTTCGTCTTCGGTTTCAACTATTGATGATAAACTCTCGAATTTCATAAATCCTTGACAATTTGTAACCTTTTTACCTTAAAATTCTTGTCGCTTGAAACTTCCTTATAGATTTTCCTTCCCCACGACTTATAAAAATAATACAAATATTTCTCTTGTTTTTTTTTTTTTTTTTTTTTTTTTTTTTTTTTTTTTTTTTTTTTTTTTTTTTTGAAATTAACAAGAGAAATTAAATACAAAATAAACCATGGCCGTGGGAGAAGTATTTTACCGCTTGATTCTTCACAACTTGTATCTTCTTGAAATCATAAACTTCAAAAATTCTCACCTTTTGATTTTCTTTGCTTTCATGAATAAGTCTTCATACTTGGATATAGAATTACCTCATTGTATTGTAAGTCCTCAACATATATGTAAAAATCTGCTCTTTGTATGTTGCTTTACTTGAATTTGAAATTTGCTCTTTTTCTCGTTCCGTTGCTTGTAAACCTTAAACTTTTCCAACTTTCCTTGTAGATTTTGATGTCGCTCCTTGTTGATGATGAGAGTGTTTCTATGGATCCGTTGTTGTCGAGAGAGAATGGTGCTAACTACAAATCGAACTACAAGAAGGAAGCTTTCATCTATAGACGTCACCCTCATGATTGACAAAATTAGCACTCAAGAGATCAAAGAGTAGTGCTTCTATTGGTGGGAGGTTGGGTAGCTCACCATTCTACCCGGAATTAACGTACGGTGACACACACTCAAAAGAAGCTCTTTAGTAGATGGAAAATTTCTGGTCGGTGCCTCACATGATATGAATACGGGTAGTCTCCACTAATGATTGATCAGCAACTCTAATAACGCATTTCTCCCTGCACCAAATTCGCATCACCGGCATGATTAAATCCATTATTTAACACTCAAACAAGTAAGAAATCCGAATGTAGTTCTCTAACATTTCCAAGTTCAATTATGTCGGTCAAAATCTCTATGTAAACATACCTAGAAGTATGCTAGGGACTCTAAAATCTCTAAAAGTTGAAGTTTTATGTAAAACCTTTTTTTTTTTTTTTTTTTTTTTTTTTAATTTTTTTGTAAATTTTTTTTTTAAATACATGCTTAACCACTCCCCCACACTTAAACCTTACATTGTCCTCAATGTAATTGAATCCTCCTAGTAAAGTCAAGGTGGGAAATTTTAACATGATATGGAACAAGAAATAACAAAAAGCAAAAGGATAAGAAATACAAAACCTATGGGTTGCCTCCCATTAAGCGCTTGTTTTAAAGTCGACGGACCGACTTAGCTCTTGCATGATTCATTCCCCATATACTAACAATCGGAAAATTTGAGGATCCACCCATAATACCTGTTTTGAAAACAATAACTTCATACAAATATTAGCACAAGAAAACAATAGTGAAATTATCGCTCGATAGAAATTTCCCCCACACTTATTCTCGTCCACACTCGGAAGTGTATAAAGAACATAGAATTTGGGAACTTCCATGTATTCTTTTTGGCAAACCTGCATAGTGTTAGCATCAAGTGTTTCCAATGGTGGGTATTTAGAAACAAAATCATCCAAAAATACTTTCGAAGCACATACATTCAAACCAATAAGAGGTAAAGGAGAAGAATCAATATGCAAAGGGTTAGACAAACCTTGCACAATCTCTTGTATTATAGAATCCTCTTCATCCTTAAAAAATTCAAGTGAATTACTTACCTCTTGTATATCGTGGTCCTCTATTAAACCTTGCAACCATTCTTCGTCGTTTTCTACCTTAACCAAAGTTTTGGCATCATTATAATCATTGGCAAGTTCAATTGGGTCTTCCACAAAATCAATCAATTTGGTTTCATCCTCTAGCATCATCTCTTCAACATTCTCATCATCGGAATCGGGCCATTCACTAAAATGATTCTCGTCGGTATAGATTGTAAGATCTTCTTGTGCGGGTGTTACACCGTTTATAACAATAGGTAAGTCACACCCAATCTCATCCTTTTGAATAGGCGAAGGATCGTTATTATGATCCGGAGTTGGAATAACTTCCTCATTGTTGCAATGCTCATACACTTCCGCGGACTCATATCTTTCCCTAAGGAATTTTTTCCAAGCACTAAATGCATCATCTTCAAGCTCTACCTTTTGAATAGGTGCTTGATCATTATTAAGATCAAGGCTCGAGTAAGCTACACTAGCGTCTTCAAAAGTCTCCAAAGGTTGGTCCTTTTCAACACAATCATCTTCATTTTCTGACTCACCATAATAAGAATCTTCATCGGTTTCATAACCTTTATCCCGACGTCGTTTAAGTTCCATATGAATAGTCCTACTAATTTCTGCGACAAGCTCTTCCGAGTCTCCATCATCTTCCAATTTGTATAATTTCTGTGCAAGTTTCCTGACGTTCACACGCTTACCACCGTTGATAGAGTTTCTAGACTGTATCTCCTCTTTTGGAAAAAGTGAAGGAAAAACACGATGAAGAGGAGTATATTCCAAATTCTCTGTCTGCACATTACTAGAAAACAAATTGTTAGATGCATAACTATCCTTCCATCCATGTGATTGTCCACTTACATACCCGTCATAAGGTTGTTGATATGTGTGAGAATATCCATAAGGTTCTGTAGGAAATTGATCATAGCCAAAATATTGGTTTTGATTGTATCCTAAGGATGGTTGGAAGTCGTCATAATGTTGAGGTTGAAAACCGTATTGATTGTTGTAATATGCTTGCTCTTGCCCACCATACATGGAAAACCGGTACCTGAAATAAGATTCTCAGAAACTAAGTTAGATACGATATAGAATCTAACAAAGCAAGAATAAAGCAAAAAGAAAAAATAAAAACAACTAAAATCATCCGTTGCTCCCCGGCAGCGGCGCCAAAATTTGATGCGTGTCGTAGGTGCAATCAAATTAATATCTTATTTCCACTCAATTAAAAATAATATAATGGAAGTCAAGTTCGTTCCCACGAGGAGCAAGAGATTATAGTTGTAAAAATTGTCACAAAAGGGGGGTATAAAAAGCAAAAGAAAATAAACAAAGTAATTAAAAGATAAAGTTGAAATCAATAAGAGAGACAAGATCAAGGAATCCTTCTTCGTTTCAAAACAATGATTAAAGTTATGTTCTTTTCTACTTGTTATTAGTCACAGATTATCACCAACCGTAGGATAGCAGGTCCGCTTAGCTAGCCCCAAAATCCCTTATTTCACTGAGTAACAAGTCCGCTTAGTTATCAAATTCTATTCAAAAGAACCACCTTGAGGTTCGCTTACAAGATGTAATTCCCTGAATGCATTAAGATTTATGAATTTAGGTTTAGTACTAGTAGTTAAACTCGGTTCGCTTGGTTCACTTTCTAGCGTTGTTTTTACACACAATCGCTCCACGGAATCCCTCCGCAAGGTCTCGTGTTTTCTACTTGTGTAAAGTGTCGAGAACGATTACTTATTCCCTAACTTATACTAGATTTAGATCAAATTAACAAATCAATTTAGCGTGCACTCTAAACAATCTATCAATCAATCATGAATGAATAAACATTCCTATTAGTAAAAACAAACGATAATCATGTGAAAAACTTCAAGATAGAATTGAAACAAAACTCAAATCATGAATTAAGAACTAGGAATTCATCCTCAATCAATAAGAAAATTAGCTACTCATGTTTTTGAAATTCACACAAAATAATTAAAAGGAGAATTTTCAAGTTCACACAAATAATTAAGAAGAAGAATTGAAAGCAAAAACACAATTGTTGTGTGTGTAGAGAGGTGTGTAAAAAGATGTAGAAAACTTCTCTATTTATAGGCTTCAATATTCTCCAAATCTTCCAAGGAATAGAATCCTTTTCCTTTAGCAATTCAATTTCCAAATTCAAGTCTTTCTCTTCTTCCATCTTCTCTTTCCAAATTTGAGCCCAATTCTCCATCCAATTCCTAGTCCAAGTCTTCACACCCATGAGAGAAATCCATAGAAAATTCTGGAATTTTTGGCTCGCCGGAAAACTGGTATTATGGCGAGGAATTTGACCGAATCCGTCACACGCCGCCGCCTTTGAAAATTTCTCCGTCAATGGTATATTCGACGGAATATTTCGTCAGTCCACCGTTATGACTAACGGTCAAAAGGGTCAACCGTCAGTCAACTGTTAGTCAATCGGGTCAAACCAGATGGTGAGTCAGCTTCTGAGTCAGTCTTGCTGAGCTTACTCGTCTTACTCGGCTGTGCTGGATCGGCTGGATCGGTCATCGCCGGTCTGAGTTGACTCGCCAGAAGAAATATCCGACCGAGTTTTATTTATTTCTCCATCGTTTCCAGGCCAACTTCCGGCCTTTTCACAGCTCCTTCTCTGTATCAAATCCTAGCACATACATCTAACAATTCTTCTCTTGCGATTTATTCATTACCCCCAACAACAGAGCTCTCAACTTATTCTGAAATCATATCAGCATCACTCTCTGTATCTTCCCTGTCAATTCATCTGAATCTTCTTCCACAAAACCCTTATTCACTTCCATCATCAGCTGACTCCCATTCTCTGAATCAATCGAAACCCATCTCAAATTGTAACTCCTTTCTGCCATTGACCCAATATCAATAACATCTCCGGCCACAAAACCCATTAATCTCTTCCTCTCTGTGTTGTTAGCAGCACCACCAACACTCATTACCGATTCGCTCATTCTCTTCCAAATTCAACCCGAAAAACCCATTTAATTCACGGCGGCAACCATCTCAGCTATTCAAAACGCCACCATACCCATTCACAGCACCACCACCTTATCAATTTCTCGATCTGGTGGTCACGGTAGAGACCCATCTTCTTTCCTGGAATCATCGATTTTCAGTTCAATTTCCACCACCAACACATACCCATTATTGATCTTACCTGCGATTTCATCCATCAAACACAGTATTTCGATCAAACTGCAGAAACCCGTCTCGTAATCCAACTCTGTTAAATGGAATCGGCAGCAACAATTCCTTCTCGATCATCAATCCATAGACCCATAGCAGCAGGAACTCGGATCTCAACCACCAAAAACTTGACCAAAACCCACTTTAATTCTCGATCTGATTCTTCTTCTTCAGTTCATGGCCATCGGTTCTCTCTCAATATCTCAGAAGTAACGTGGCCTTTGCTGCTTCAACTCTCAATTTCAGGTGAATGAAGAAAACGAGAGAAAACATATCTCTCGATTAGTAGGGTTAAGAGTTAGGACTGGATGGCTACACCCCAGGAATAAGATCCACCCCCAGACTGGGTGCCCTGAGTAACTTCATTGGTGCCTTTAACATTTCCTCTTTTAAAACAAAACTGGCTACCCCTTAACATGTGTCTGGGCTCCTAATAATGTCCGCCCATGAAATGACAATTTTTGCTCTTTTGACTCAATTTGGATGATTTCTGCTTCTTTTCCTCCGTGCGACTCCAAAGTAGCTACAAAACTCAAAATAAGCGTAAAATACATAATTTACAAGAAAAATAACAAAGAAAGCATAAACAATAGATAATAAATAGGATGTATTCTACACCCTATCATCCTGTTAAACTTGATGCGAAATATTTGCACAATATGGCGTCATGATTTTCCCACTGTAGCATACATCTCACATACGCTTTGATGTGTTGTATTGCGCAAGTTGTTCCATCAAAAATGCTGGTTAATGCGGGTAAATTGCACTTTGGGGGTATTCCTCCTAACTTCACCTCTAGTGTAAAGGGGGTTTTCGCATCTTCTTCGATGGCCTCATCCAATTGTCGTCTTCCTCCTCCTCTTCTATTGTTCAACATTCCTCTCATCTCTGCCAACTCTCTTAAGATTTGTTCATTTACATCAGAGTTCGAATTCATTGGTCTTTTTAGCTCTGCCTCTCTCCTTCTGCGTTCATGTCTACCTTGATTTTCTTGTTCAGCATTTTCTTCTCTTCTTTCTCTGCGACTTTCTCCTTCATCTCGTTCACGAATTCACACACCATTGTATCTATCATTTTCTCTTCTTGGTTGTCTATCAGCTCTCCTTTGTATTCTTTCATATTCTTCATTGATATTTCCATGGTGTGCGATTTTGCTCGCGCCTTCTTTCTCGATTGTCATGATTGTTCTGCCGAATTGCTTCCTCCAATTCCCGTTCTTCCATTTCTACTCTTAATCTTTCCCTTTCGCAAGCTAGACGCGCTTGTTCAATATAATGCTTTTCGATGTCATCTTCAATCTCCTTTTGTTTCCTCTGTGTTTCTCTCCCATGCAGTATTCTTCTTCCTTCTTCCTGATTTTCTTCATCAATTGGACCATTCTGCTGCCTATTTCCTTGATTTCCGTCATTTTGGACATTCTGTAAAATCTCAGGACGTGGAATACACACCATTTCCCTTCTTTCGCAGCATCCTTCATCGAGATTTGGCTCTCTTTCTAGATTTTCTTCATTAACATTTTCTACAGGTAATATTCTCCTCATATCATCTCTAACCGATCCTGATCTTGACCTGGTGTTACTTCTCGACCTCCTATTCTGCAACCTCATATTTTCCATTCTTAACTCATGGTTTTGCCTTGTTAAATTTGCACGTTCTTCCGCTTCTAATCGCCTTTCTTCATGTATTGTTTGTCTCAATGCTTCTAATGCTGCGACTTCTTCATTTCTATGAGTTGTTTCTCCCATCTCTTCTCGATTTCTCTCCTCTTGTCCATTATTCATCAATTGTTGCACTTCTTCTCTTTCTTCCATAGAATCTGATCTCCATGTATGTACACTCACCCTATCATAATCTATTACTCTATTTGGTGCTGGTTGAATTGGTGGTTGAATTTGACCTTCTTCTCTATCTCTTGCGTTTATTCTTGATGGTTCACCTACTTCATTTCTCCTTTCTCCAGCTAATCTCCTGCTTCTTCTTACAATTGTTAGTTGTTACGATGCATTCCTTCTTCTAGCCATTTCTCAATTTTAGTAAATTGTTGAAAATTATACGAAATTTCTTTCTTGTTACTCCCGATTCTTTCAATTCACAAGGTTGATCTCTACTCAATCCCCTGTTTCTAGCGCCATTATGTAGTTGCAGGAATCCTACACTACACCCCTCACTAGATTTTACACAATTAAGTCATTTTAAGATGAATGATTATGATTTCTATTGATTGAATACTTGAATCTTTACAATAAGAAATAGAAATGAGTTGAAGAATTACAATCACTCTAAAACTTTCTCTCTCCTCAAGACTTGCTTAACAATTCAAAAAGAACTCTCCCTCAACGGACTTACTCAACCCTTTATATAGGGTAGTACACGTGGATGACAAACTAAGTTTGTCCTTTATTTTCGGTAATGTCTTGCGAAATATCGCAAGTGTACATATACCAATTCTCGTGACACTCCTAAATCTTGCTGAGTCTTCATATTCTTCTCATGTTCTGGTTGTCGTCATTCATTGCGTCATTTATTTTACTTCTCTATGACTCTCTCGCAATGTCGTTCTTTATTAATCTCGCGAAGTATTAATGTCACGATATTCTGATCCTACAAGAGTGATTGTAATTCTATAACTTATTTCCATTTTATATTGTAAAGATTCAAGTATTCAATCAATAGGAATCATAATCATTCATCTTAAAATGACTTAATTGTGTATATTCTAGTGAGGGGTGTAGTGTAGGATTTCCTGCAACTACATAATGGCGCTAGAAACAGGGAGTGATTGAAGATAAGAGATTGGATATTGTCACTAAAACGGTAAAAATCAAGAGTACGATGGATAAATTGAAGAAAATTAGAATCAAAGAAGGTAATGAAGAATTGGAATACAATATGATTTCAAAATCAATGGTTAATGAATTTCATGAAAGTATCAAAGGGAGATTACATAAAAGAGATTTTGAAGGAAAGAGAATTATAACAGCAGAGAAGGTGCTACCCTTGAAAGAATGGGAAAAACAGAGAATTATATTCACAGCAACGGAGATGTCAGGAGAGAATTTAAATCACACATCTCCACTAGTGATTACGATAAGTGCCAGCAAAGAAGAAGGAAAATTAACAAAAACAATGGAAGAATGGGCAATAAGTAGAACTTTAGTGGATACAGGGAGTTCAGTGAATATAATGTTTTATCATGCATATAAAAAATTGGGATACAAAGATGAAGAAATGACTTCCGCAACATGTCATATCTATGGTTTCGGCAAATCAATAACAAAACCTAAAGGGGAAATAAAAATACGAATTTTGTTGGGAGAAATTGAAACAAATGTGACGTTATGCGTAGTAGATATGGAATCACCATATAACATGCTATTGGGAAGGCCATGGATACACGCAATAAAAGCTGTAGCATCAACATTTCATCAATGTGTCAGATTTCCTATGCCGAGTGGAATTGGCGAAATCAGAGGAGATACCGATAAAGGAAGAATGTATCATCAAATCGAAGTAAAACATTATGAAGAACAGGTGAAGAGGCGAAAAGATCGCAAGAAGATGGCAAAAGAAGCAAAAAAGGAAGAAGAATTTAGAACATACATGATAAGAGCGGAAGAAGGAAAAGGAATATGTGGTGAAGAGAGTGATCTCGCAAAGGAAATAAGGGGACCGACGCCCATGGGAGAACCGAAGGCTAGCTACATTGCGGCAGAACCAACAAAGGAAGTGAATATTGGAACTGAAGAAGAACCCAAGATGTTGAAAATTGGGACTAAAATGGAGCAGATGAAGAAAGAAAGACCGTTGATTTATTGCGAGATTATAAAGATATTTTCGCATGGGATATGGATGAGATGCCTGGAATAAATCCATCTGTAGCATGTCATAAATTAGAGATTGATAAAAATGCCAGACCATTCAAACAAAGAATTAGAAAAATCGCAACAAAGATATCATCCTCAAATAGAAGAAGAGTTGCGAAAAGATGCTTGATGCGGCATTATTAGACAAGCAAAATACCCCGAATGGATAGCGAACATGGTCGTAGTTCCAAAGAAGAAAAAAGGAATAAGAATTTGCATAGATTTCACCGATCTAAACAAAGCTTGTCCGAAAGATAGTTTTCCCTTGCCAGATATTCCGCAGATGGTTGAATCAGCAGTAGGAAATGAAAGGATATCCTCCCTTGATGGATATAAGGGATACAATCAAATTCCTCTCGCTGAAGAAGACCAAGAACATACCGCCTTTTTCGCTCCAAGAGGATTATACTGTTACACAAAAATGTCATTCGGACTGCGAAATGCCGATGCAACGTATCAAAGGATGGTGGAGAAAGTGTTCGAACAATGGATACATAAAACACTAGAGGTATACGTGGATGACATGTTAATAAAAAGCAAAAAAGCAAAATATCATGTGCGAGATTTGAAGGAAATTTTCGAACAAATGAGACATTTCAACATCAAAGTAAATCCAGAAAAATGTACTTTCGGAGTGGCATCTGGAAAATTTTTAGGATACATTGTGTCAAAAGAAGGAATACAAGTTGATCCGGAGAAGGTACAAGCAATTCGAGACATGCCAACGCCAGCAACAGTAAAAGATGTGCTAAAGTTAAATGGACTATTAGCTTCGCTAGGAAGATTCATCTCGAGATCATCTGATAAGTGCAAACATTTTTTCAACATACTTAAAAAGGGAACGGAATTTAGGTGGACGGATGAATGTGAAAAGGCATTGAAAGGAATAAAAGAACATCTAATGGAAATATCAATATTACAAAAAGCAGAAGAAGGGGAGGAATTACTAATTTACCTTGCGACAACCTCGCATGCACTAAGCGCAGTATTATTGCGAATGGACGCAGGGGTGGAAAAACCAATCTATTGCATCAGCAAAACATTCAATGCTGCGGAGAAAAACTATTCAAAAATTGAAAAATTAATCTTGGCATTAGTTTACGTAACGTTTAAACTTCGCATCTATTTCGAAGCGCACACGGTAAAGGTAATGACAAAAGTACCAATTGAGTCAGTAATGAAAAATTCAAAAAGATCAGGAAGGGTTGAAAGGTGGAATGCTCAAATAAGTCATTGCAAACTCAAATATGAAGTGTTATCCTCACCAAAATCGCAAGTTGTAGCAGACTTTTTAGCAGAATTTCCATTGAAAGAAGATGAGGCAGTGGAAGAAATGATGGATATAGAAGAAGAACATGGAAATCCAAGGGATTTATTAACAGAGCCAAATAGGTGGGAAATATTGGTAGACGGATCGTCAAATGGAGAAGGTAACGGAATTGGGATCATTATAATTTCGCCAGAAGGCAATAAAATGGCTTTCTCTTTCAGATTGGAGTTTACATCTACTAACAATGAAACAGAGTATGAAGCTATAATACATGCTTTGCGATTTGCAATAGAAATGGAGTTGGAGAATGTAAGAATTACCAGTGATTCTCAGTTAGCCATTCGCCAGATAAAAGAAGAGTATACTACAAATGAAGCATCCTTGAAAAAATACAAAAAGCTTGTTGAAGAATTGTCAGTGAAGATACCAAAATTAAAGTGGAGACACATATCAAGAAAAGACAATAGACTCGCAGATGCTTTTGCTTTTATATCAAGTATGATGACAGATCCATCTGCGAGGTGCATAAAAATACAAACACTTCAATCGCCATCAATCAACAAATAGGAAGAGGAAGAAGTATAAGTAATGCTCATAGAAGATGAAACACAAAGATCCCATTGCGAGGATTGGAGAACAGAACTTCATGCTTATCTAATGAAAGGAGAAACACCAAGAAATAGATTAGAGATGCATAAATTAAAAAGCCGTGCAACAAATTATGAATTAAGAGACGGGGTATTGTACCGAAGATCCTTTAATGGACCCTCGCTCAGGTGTTTAACACGGAAGGAAGGAGAAGCAGTGTTAAAAATGCTACACAGTGGGGATGCTGGCAATCATAGTGGCGGAAGATCTTTAGCACATAAGGCGAAAATGCAAGGTTATTATTGGCCATATATGCATGAAGATGCGAAACAAATATCAAGACGTTGCGAAGATTGTCAAAGACACGGAAAGAAAATACATGCACCAGGTGCACCGTTAACCTCTTCAACAAGTGTATGGCCTTTTGAAAAGTGGGGATTAGACATTGTAGGACCATTTTTACCAGGTACAGGGCAAAGGAGATATTTGATTGTCGCAATGCATTATTTCACAAAGTGGGCAGAAGTAAAAGTGGTACAACACATTCGCGATAAAGACATTTTTAGTTTCATATTCGAAAACATAATATGCAAATTTGGAATTCCAGCACAGTTGGTATCTGACAATGGGAAACAGTTTGAGGGACAAAATATAGAATTACTGCTTAATGCATTTCAAATAAAATGTGGGAAATCAACTCCTTTATACCCGCAGCCAATGGACAAAAGCGAAGCAACAAATAAAACAATCGATATATTGAAGAAAAAATTAGAAGGGCATAATAAGGCATGGTGTGAGCAAGTGCATAATGCGGTATGGGCTTATAATACAACATGGAGAGAAGCTACGGGGATGTCACCGTTTTGTCTAACTTATGGTGTTGAAGCTGTACTTCCGACATAAGTCATTATTCCAACAACAAAGAGAGAAGCTTGGGAGAAAAATCTTAGTGCGGGAAACATTATGGTTAAATTAGATGAATTAGAAGAAAAAAGAGAAAGAGCACTACAGCATATGGAAAATTATCAGCGAAGATTGGCCAGAGAATATAACAAACGTGTCAAAACATGCGAATTTCAACCAGGTGGGCAAGTTGGCGAAAAAGTGGGACGGACCTTATATCATCAAGGAGATAGTTGGAACAGGGGCATATAGATTAATGGATCCAGAGGGCAAAGATGTGGGCCAGATATTTGGTAGATCATGGAATAGATTATATCTCAAGAAATATTACCCATAGAAGATGGAAAGGAAAGAATAAATTTTGAAGTATTAAATGAATAAAATGAAATGAAATATTCCTGCGACAGAGTTATTGCGAAATTACGAAAAAATGTGCGAATATCTCGCAAATGAATTAACAAGACATAACCAAAAATGAATGATTAGAAATGAATGAGTGAGTGAATGGGACGAACCTTTATGGCGTACACCCTAGTTCGCGAATGATATTTCGTAAGAGGCAAATGTAAGACCTAAAGTGCGTCATATAAGGGGGTATCTCTTAACATGGCTCAGGGAAAAGGTTACACCGCCCCTGGAACCTGAGTCATGAAAATTTGGAGCCCATGAAAGCCTATCCGGGGGAGATACCTTGGATTTCCAACTATATATATAAGGTTATACCCTGGTTGGACGACCGAGGATCTCTTCCAAGGAGTCAGTGTATGATCAAGGCGCCGAGGTACACGGTTGAGCCAAGAGTGCCTGGGACATTTGAAGTGTCTCGGCCATTCTTGGCAAGTCTTGGCACATTCTACACTCGGCCCGAAGAAAACTCCACTTAGGGTGCAGTCTCGTAACCATAAACCCTATAGGTATAAGGGATAAGAGGCTGCGAAAACAATTGGTTGTTGTTAAGACCGGATGGGAGGAGCTAGTCTTGTATGGCCGATGTACGCCTCCTTGAAGGGGAAACCAGGGAGATGATAAGGGCGGCACCCTCCATTAGGGAGCTGATAAGTGTCAAAAGATGGCAATGTCATGGGCTTTATGTTCGCAAGAACACTTAGGCCTGTCATATTGTCGCAAACAAAACATTCTACAAAGGCAAAAATACTAAAGAAATGATAAGACAAGATCAATGGGTCATTACATGAAAGTGTAAGGACGTCCTGCGATTTTATCGCAAGACGTCAATGTCATGGGACTTTATATTCGAAAGAATGTTTAGGCTTGTCATATTGATGCAAAATGAGGGGTGGCAAAATAAGACCTTTAACTAGTAAGGCAAAATAAGACCACACAAAAACAATGATAAGGCAAGATCAATAGGTAAGTACATGAAAATGTAAAGACGTCTTGCGATCTTGTCGCAACAATGAATTTCAACATAAATAAAGCTAATGGAATAGCAATTATTAAAAGAAAGAAGAGTAACGCAGACGCGTACATACAAGAGTACCAAAAAAGATGATTGAAGTACATAAAGAAGCAACAGTACGAGAAGAAAGATTACAAGAGAAAATCATTTCTCAAATAGTAGTTTTTTCACCAGAAGGAGATGTTTGGGTTTTCTTCAAAGAATTTTATCTATATTTTCGCTAATTAATATATTTTCAGTAGATCCTTCTTCACCTACATCTTCATTCGCGACATCATCATTGACAGTTTTATTGGGAGAGATAGTTTCTTCATTTTCGAGTTCTTCGCCACTATTATAATCATAATCGCTATCAGGAGGATTAGGAACTTCATCATCACTTACTTCCAGAGGTTCAACAGACACAGGATCAAGAGATTTAGATAGTAAAACATTATTCACAAGAACTTCGGCTCTAAGATGAAATTGACGAAGGAGTGCTTTCTGCTGATTTTTACTCTCTATATCTTTACAATCACGCATATAGTCGAATTTTCTTTTTGCCTTGTCGCGAGAACGCATAAGAGAAGCAGCGAGTATTTCATTCTCTTTGCGAATTTTTGAGTAGTCGGATTTCAAAGCAGTAATGGAGGAGTGAAGTTTTTTCTCAGACTCTGCAAAACAAAAAATAAAAGGAATCATACAAACAAAAAATATGAAGGCTTGATAAAGAAAGAATAGATGAGGCAGTCAACTTCTATGACTACCTTCTTTCTGCGAGGTAAGATGTTGGATTAAAGCCGAACAACTATTCTCCAAATGATCCATGGCATTGTCAAAATTATCTCCAATTAAACCTTTCAGACGTGATCGCCAACTTTTTTCGTTGGAAACAAGTAAGGCATTTTCTTTTGCAAGGGAAGAATTGGACTTTTCTAATTTGGAACATTGATCCTTGAATTGGTTTGCCTTTACACTTAAGGTTATTCTACCCCAATAAGTTTATCCTTCTCGCGATAACTTCTTCAAGTTGATTTCTCAAATGAGCAAAGAGATTGTTCTTGCTCTTTACATAATTTTTGATAAACATCAGATTGTTGCGAGTAAATCGCCACCTTGTTTAACAGAGTTCTCTTTTATTGAGAAAGAGTTCCATTCTCATCTGATAAAGTTTCAAACTCCAAATTAGCTTTAGTCAAAGAGTAAGAGAGGCGAGATAATTCATTACTTAATGAGTCTTGTTTCTGAGCTAAATCAGCATTTTCTCTAGAAAGATTATCTATTTGATCAACATAATATGTATGAAGATTATCTAATTGGTTATATTGCTCCATCCAAGCATCTCTATCAACTCGAACTTCTTCAACAGTAGATTCCAAATGATATATCTCCATTTTTCGTTTCTGGTTTAAAGCTTGAAGGGAGAACAAGGATTTGAGTCTTAAAAAAAAAAAAAAAAAAAAAAATGGACAATACAGAGGCAAGAGTATACCTTTTAATTCTTCATTCTTCTTGCGAAGATTATCACGATCCAGCGAAATATTTTGAAGTTTTTGATTCTCAAGATGGAGAGTATTACATTTTGCAGTCATAGCTTGGAGATCATTCTTCAAAGTGTTAATTTCTTGTTCCAAGGATGTTTGCGAAATTCTATCAGGGCCAAGGTGTTTGCTCAAAATCTCGCAAATGTCAGACTTGATAGGATCGACAGAAGTCTTCTTAGCATCGTTCACAATATCTGATAGGACTTTGAAGGCTACATCTATTCCTTCTAAATTTTCTTTAGTAAGAGGGATTTGCTCAGAAAAGGAAGTAACGGTGATAGAAGGAGGATGAGAAGAAGAAATCTCGTGAAGGTTAGTGACTGGAGGAATGGTAGAGGCATTAACAACGGAAGAAGAAATAGGCTCATTCGCAATGGGACTATTATGAGGGAGTTGATCTATGAGAAATTCAGGCATAGAAGTGTTATCTTTGGAAGAAACAGTAGGGATATCTTGCGAAGATTTCGCAGTAGGAGTTGTAAGTTTGAATGTAGGAAAAGTAACAGAAGGCGCAACAGATTTAGAATGGCGAGGCTTCTTGGGGGACTTATCAGCATTTTTGTCATCCTGCGAATTACAAGCTAAATAAGAAACAGAGGCAACAATATTGTTATTAAAGAAATAAATGTTTCTTAAATACCTTGTTACTCGCAGTCTTTCTTTTAGAGGCGGTGGATTTCGGTTGCGAACCCAGGGAGATATTAGGATTCACAACGGTGAACTTGGTGCTAGATTTGTTCTTGCTAAAACAAAAATGGCAGAGGAGCCATTAAAAGAAGAACAGTATCAAAACAAAACAACTTAAATAAGAAAGATCAATCACAAAATGATCAAATTCAGCAAAATTAACAAACCTTGATGCCATAGAAATAGTAGCAGAAAAACGATGAAGAAGATGATGAAGAAAAGCAACAGAAAATAGTTGCAGACGATGAAGAAGATGGAGTAAAAGAAAAGAAATGTTTTCACAAGGAATCCTCCTTTAAATAGACGAGAAAAGAGTAACCGGATAACATTAAATGTACCGGTAAAAAAGGGAAGTTTTAGATACGTGTAGACAGTCATTCCTAAATTCACGGAATCTTGTCGGCAGAAAATTGATAGAAAATAAACGATTGCGATCACGTCAAAATATTGGTTCTCATGACATTCTCTCCTTCGCAGAGAAGACATGAGAAGAGGCAAGATGTAGGATCAGAATCTCGCGATATTAATACCTTGCGAGATCAATCAACAACCGCATTGCGAGGGCGTCGCAGAAGAATAATATAAATAACGCAATGAAGGACGACAGCCAGAACATGAGAAAGATGTGAAGACTCAGCGAAATTCAGGAGTGTCGCGAGAATTGATACATGTACACTTGCGATATTTCGCAAGTCATTCCCGAAAATAAAGGATAGCTTAGCTGTCATCCACTGTGTACTACCCTATATAAAGGGTTGAGTAAGTCTGTTGTGGGAGAGAGTTATTTTTGAATTGTTAAGCAAGTCATTAGGAGAGAGAAAGTTTTAGAGTGATTGTAATTCTATAACTCATTTCCATTTTATATTGTAAAGATTCAAGTATTCAATTAATAAGAATCATAATCATTCATCTTAAAATGACTTAATTGTGTATATTCTAGTGAGGGGTGTAGTGTAGGATTTCCTGCAACTACAAGTTGCTTGAGTGGAACTAATTTGAGGTAATGGTTTTTCTTGGTTAACTGAGTAAAGTTGTATATATTCAGTTCTAAGTTTACATGAATTGTTAATGGAGAAACAAACTGGATAGATAATAAATCACCGACTATTATTCCCACTGCTCCTGCGATTACTCTGTGTAGGACACCCGTGGCGGTATTGGTGCAACCCAGTTTGTAAGTACTAGGGTTCGTAACACATAAGTTAAAGAAGATGCTGAATTAATTAGTTCTAACATTTATTTTGACTAGTATAACATGCATGCGCGATGCGCCTGCCATTCCTTAAAAAAAAAATATCAAACTCTATATTCAATAAATTTCAATCTATAATATCTACAATGAATACTTTACTGTAGTTTATACAAAGGTACTATTAACCTATTTACCCGTATATAGGTTAAGGTAGTATAAATAATTAATATTTTGCATTGAATTAAGAATATTTTATTGGGATTTGATGATCTTGAAAATATAACTTCATATATTTAATAAAAATGGAAATTCCTATGTTGCCCCTTAGTTAGATAAAAGTTTCTCTCTATCTAAAGTTAAGTTTACAGAGATGTTATCGATCATTAATGGAGGCAAAAGATCAAGGGTCTAGAACGGGTACGCCGATGGAACCTTTGCCGTTAATTAGATAATGACATGGATAATATAAAGTCAAACTATTAAAAATTGTCTACTACCACAGCTTCGGCACGAGCTATTTCACACTGTCCTAAGCTGGGATATTAAACAATCTCTAAGAATTTGACGTTTTCTTTATGTTTTGCTTAGGTGCATTAAATAGTTTCTAAGAGTTTGATTTACTCTTAATGTTTTCTTAAGTTCAAAAAAACTTGAAAAAATTATGTATATTGAAAGGTGATCAAGAATATCGTATCGGTTCTCTTGTTTGACAGTTGAGTTACGTATCAGTTAGATGCCTAAGTTATTGAGGAAGGGTTTCTTTTCACTTCTTCTTTTACAAAATTTTAATAATTTTCCTTTCTTTTGAGAGATCTGTCATGCCCGTTACGACATGGGATATTTCACAGGGTAATCTGCTGAAGCTGTAAAGGTTTCTGTGTTCCGTAGAATGAATGTACGTCGCCAACACATAATTATTGAACTAATTGTGGATCAATATTGCTTAACCGGAAAGTTTGTGTCATACTATTATCATTGGTGCAACTTCATTTCACTTATCTTTTTTCTTGAATAGTTAAGGAAATGTACTTGAAGTTTGCCCCGACGATGTCAGCTAAATTCATACAATGAATTATGTGATATCCAGTGGACAATATACTGAAATGGCACAGACTATTTCGCAGAGTAATCAACTAGGGTTGTTGTTTGTTGTACACTAATGTCTTTCTAGTATATATATTGTTATTGGCGAATCGTACTTGGTATCTTCCTTGCAGTTAGGTTAAAGGCACCGAAACCAAGTTCGTAATACTCACTTTGTGTCACAAATTTGTCCAAAGGACCAAAATTTACCAAAGCTCCTCACTTGTTTCATGAGGCATAACAATGGGGTGAATTACATAGTAACTTTTTATTAAATTTAAAAAACTGCTCAGGGAAACTCGCTAAATACTAATAAAGGTCGTGGTTTTACAGGTACACCGCCAAAAGAAAGCTTGGGATTGCGTAATAAGTCTCTTAACATGGTTCACAAAATATGCATAGAAAGACAAATTGTACCCACCTCAATTTTTGCAAGCACTCTGTAGTGGCGCACTTGATGCCTGTATAGGTGTGAGGTACCACCTGCAGATTTCAATTTCTATTTAAGGACTATATTAGAGGTAGATGTGAGTTGGCACCTCAGTATTGCTATATTGTTTTGTTCTTCACTTCCTACGACATTGCTTCTATAATGGTAGTAGTATGGGGAATTTTGCATCTCTCCAATTTGCATCTAAGTTAAACTTGTAGACTGGTTAATTATGCGGAATCACAGAGTTATAGTTCTGCTATACATAAGAATATAATAGTCAGTAACTCTATATAATACTTCTGATCCCCCTAATGAAGTCGATACCCATACTCTAAAGCCAGATTGTATATCAAATGAACTTGTTCTCCTGCCTTCTTCCTCAAACGAAGGCATTCTCCAATATGTGCACACTGCATATAAAATAACATTGTTGGTTAGAAGAATCAAGGCATAAAATAAACAAAAACAATTATATAAGGTGAAAATAAAAAACACTAACGTAACCTGCTTTTAGGGGTTCGCCTTCAGGAAGAGAGTATCGTCGGGAATGAATCATAACAAACATGATGGTAATCTTTTTAGATAAAAGAGAAACATATATCGAACCTCAAATCTAGTCTTATATGGAATACATCAACAAAAACATAGGATTTGTTCTTCATATGTAAAAAGTCTCGTCAACTTATTTTCTATGAGAAAGAAAAATTGTACAAAATTACAAAGAACTCCTGCATAGTAATTATCATAAAGTTGTTGGAATGCTTATTTTTATAGAGCGTTTACTTTTTTGTCGAGTGAGGAGATCACAGAGCCTGGAAGAAATTTCATTTAAGTTTTGCAAATTATCAAACCGATCCATAAAAGAACGTTTGGTTATACCTTCAATTCTTTGTTTATTTTGGTAAAGTATCCTATTTCGTTTGATAAGTGTAGGAAAGTTGAACAACAAACTAAACGTATATCCAAATGGTCAAGGGAAATCAGGGCAATTAGGGAAAATTAGTACCTCGGACACGCCTATAAGCTGAGAGGCGGTGTGCTGGACCTATTTCTGGATATCACTATCCAAAGCAACAAAGACTGTGGTGCCAGTGTTGTCTTCGGCGTCAATGGGAAGCAGAAACCTGTGAGGCAAAATGGACCGGATAGCCTGGTCAATAAAATATGATAACAAATGCATAATTCATAAGCATATTCGTTCAAACTGCAATGTGGTGTCGCTAATCCAATCTCTATGAAATAAAAAACTATAGGAACCAAAATTATATTGGCGCAACTGCAGAAGAAGAAGAAGGAAAATCAAAAATAGGACAAAATAGAATGTATTCTAGGATGAGTGGCGCAACTTATTCTCTAATTTGTGATTAAATCATTAAATATAAATATCGTCACTTATGCTGAACAAAATTGTTCACGTCAATAAATATTTTCCTATCATCTGTGCATTGGATAAACACTTCCCTCGTTAATGCTCAATAATTCAACGCAAGATGTGACCAAACATGCTCCAATGGTTTCACCATTCTATACCCAATTTCCATGAAAGGATTAACTTTCCAACGTACTGAAGGACGATTGTTGATGTGTCAACAAAATTTTGCAAATCAATTCTTGCCGAGGCCTCTGTAGGAAAATACATACAAAAAACACATATATTGCATCGCTGGCATATCCCCATTACATGCATAATATGGCTTACATATATATAATTAAGTGAACTAAAGCCAATTTTAAAGTGCAATGTATGTTTCAGATATTATTCACAGTAGGAGTGCAACTTACCATCTTGATCCACCTTTTTTTTAAGAATTGTGCCTTTACTGGAAGGATATACATCCCTGTATGTACAGCTTTCCATAAGGCCCATTCATGATAGATGCAAGAGTCCCATCATAAGCCTTATATTCTTGATCCTTCAAAAGAAAATCCATGCAGAAAGCAAATTCACTAATGATGGTTTGCTTACTATAAAAGATAAATAAGATAAGTATATGAAGATATCCATATTTTTGAAAAGGAATTTATATTGCTCATAGGATGACATACCCATTCTATGTAGCTAAAATCAGCTTGAAGAAAGCTCGAATTATATCGATTGCTCACTTGATTCTCAGAAGGTTTATTGACCGATTCTCAGAAGTTCTCTCAAAATATTTGATATATCCTGACACATAAATCCTATTTGCTATTTCATGTGATATAACAACTTATATCTTGATAAAACTGCACAACTCTATCAAGCACCTGCATATGGTAAACAATTAGACAGTGTTACAGGATTGGACTTGTTCAAAATAGTGTTACAGGATTGGACTTGTTCAAAACATAAGTATTTCGACAAAAATATTGGAAAGTCACCTTTACAATTTACATGTTCTAGCAAAACCTTCGGACAATCTTTGCGCCAACGCTCGCAGGATAAAACCGATGGAGTCTCCATTGTTTGTTACTCATTTTCTGAGGAATTAATACACGAAAAAGTAATAAAACCTCAGAAGCACTAATTCAAATTTAGATTGTCTCTAAAATATTAGGATCTGGTGCAGGAAACTCCATGCTTTCATAACGATAAAATCGACTGTAACATCAACTATAGTAGTCAGAGGAGGCAATTCATTTGCGATGCCATTTCATCTGTTCTTTTGCCATTTTGAAACATGGGATTAAGCGAGACATTATGGACCTAAAGAATTATAGTATCTAAAGTTGAATGGCTAAAGTAATATCAGGAAGGGAAAATCCAGAACCATAGAACAACATTAGCATATCAATTGAAAATGTTAAATTAATCAAATATGCATGAATGAGAAGGAAAGCACGATAAACAGAAAATGTAATTGGAAGCATAGAAAGAGATAAAACTTACATGTTCAACTGGTTGAACGGATGTTGTTCTCGATTGGGATTAGACATTTTATAGAGAGAATCCAATTAATGTTGGGATGGGCGTTTTATTTTTGTAAAGTCGCCAAGAAATTTTTATTGAATTGGGAAAACCTCATGTTGTTGAAAGAGAGGGTTTATGAGCCGTTAAGGAATAAGGAAGGTAAGGGAAATCAATAAATAGCAAAATCATGAGAGTGCCATTGATTTGCCGATTTCTAAGCTCGATTAAAACTCTCCACCCAGAATTGTGCCGCTACATTATACTTGCGATGAAGATCATGAGGGTGCCATTGATTTGCCGATTTCTAAGCACAATTAAAACTTTCCTCCCAGAATTGTGTCGTTACATAATACTTGCGATGAAGATATAAATTTAATAGGCCTGACGTGGGGCGCAATGGAAGGCGAGACATTGGATTAACCAAATCCAGTACGTTATTTTAGGAGAGGAGATCACAGCCGGTAGTTAGAAAATTACCCCGCGTTTTCCAGTGTAATTTCCCTATACTGGGATGTAAACTTGTTTGTCTGCACTTAGAGAGTGAAAAGATAAGCATGGTTACAAAACACCCCATAACAACATAAACTGGACAATGAAATCCATATATATCACTAAAAATCATCAGATACCTTCTCAGGACAATGGTGTTTTTGCATATGGACGGTCATCTACATTTCAGGCATATAAAGAATGGTCGTGATTAACCTATTAATATGTGTTTAGAGAAATACAGTTCATGCACATAAAGGACGGTCATGATGGACATCTATAGTTTTACCAAATGAAGAACGCTTTAGATTATTTGCTTCCAGAGTTCCCATTATTTGCTTCTAATATTTAATCCCGTAATTAAGATGCCAAATATCTTCATTAGGCCATTGTCAGTTACACATTGCGAATTTTCTCATTTATTAATCCCATTCATGGGCTGTTCTTCCGTTACACCGTTAAACACAAATGAAAAAATCAACACAAATAAAAAAAACCTGACATTCACAATCACCCTTTAACTCTTGGATTCGACAGAAGAAAAAAGAATCTGAAATCTTGGATTTTTAGTCGAACTTTTTCTTTTTCTTATGATCCTAATTCCGAGCTATCTCCCTCTCCCTGCAGTCCACAAAAAGATAATGATCTCAATCGTTTTTGTTGATATATCTTATTGTTGATTTGTTTTCCAAAGACATTCCCTCTTCTAATCAAGTTTATGTACTATATAGGTGGTATCTGATTTGATTTATTAAATCTAGGTATATTTTTTTAATTCACTGTGAAATAATTTGTATCTGATTTTAGAGGATTAGCAACGTCTTATTACTGATGTACTTGGTATCTTTATCGATTCAAAGTTTTTATGATTAAATTTGAGATATTTTAGACTTTATATTCCCGCAGAAACTTTTCTGATCGATATAAGTTCCAATTTGTTATTTCAGGATTTGGGAGGATACTACAGGATTGAACATGAATCGTTGGTGGAAAAATTCATTTTAGCTCTAACCTTTCTCTTTGTCTTTATATCTATTTCGTTAATATGGATACAACATGTAAGTTACTATCATATTCTTTGATTTCATAGGCAAGTTGATTTGTTTCTGCTTTTTCTTGCATTTGTACTATATTTTTGTTATTTAGGCCATACAAAAATATCAATCTCTTCATTACATTAAGATGCAATTTTTGGTTTCAGAATGTTTTGTATGTCTACCGTACAAACAAAATACTTATCAGATTTTTATCCAAACTAAATCCAGAAAGAATGCCAAGGATCATAGATTTATATATTTATATATTATAAGGGACAATGGTGTCACCATCTTGGATGTGTTTCTCCTAGATGATAATGTAAGTAACCCAAGTTACTCTGGAAAATCATCTAACTTGCAGGATTATTTAAGGTTTCTATAAAGTTTGTTTGAAACTGTATGAACTTATAGGCAAATTTGTTGTGTGGCCTTTAATTGATGCTCTGAATTAGTTGTTGATTTTCAAAATTGTTTCAGCTGACATTAACAACCTTCAGATACTACATCATTTACACGAAAATAATTAGTTTCATTATTTATTTTTATTCATTTTAGTCTCCTGTTTTTTTTTTTTTTGAAGTATTTTGACTCAATTCTTTCTTTATGTCTAAGCTGTCCAAATTTAGGGACTGGAAGTCTTTGTTTTGTCATATAAACTTTTCAATCGTTTACTAAGATCTCGCAACTTTCCATAGTGGTTTCTCATATGGGAATTTATTTGCAGAGTGTCAACCGTCCTTTACTTTCTATTCTGGATAGCTATGAAACTAAGATGTCGTAGCTTGCAAAAGTGGTTTAACTATATATTTGATTCTTTTATAATGTACTTCCAGGTAGTTTACGTAACCCAAGTAAGGAATACGTTTGTAATGCCCTCTCCATTTGTCCAATTAAAGGTCGGATAACCCACAACACAAAAAGTTTGTCTATTACTTCGATTATTTAACTTATAAATTCACTTGGTTGTCGGTTCAACCTTCATTGTGGTAATATATATAAATTGTGAGTTTTAACTTTTAAGGCCTTGATGATTTATCAAACACTTAGCTATTTGTGTGCAGAGTTTAAACCCTGCGCGTTAGGCTAGAGCCTAAAGGCCACTCTTTAACCAATCTCATCGTCGGAGGGTTCTTAAGAATCTTTGCTCTATGCATGATTAGACATAACCATACATTTAAGGTGAAACTGATTTCATTCGCATGCTAATTTTAGAGATAATTTTGCTTAAAATTTCTTTATTGTATCATGTTTGATGAGTGGAAGTTGACAAGTTGAAGTGTTACTTATCACTAAGTGGCAGCTCAATCCTCAGGCACAAGTTCAGCTTCATATGATATCGAAATTTGTACCCATTAACACATATATAACAGGTCCGGTATCTAATATCTTTGTCTTTGAAAAAAATATTCACAACTTTATTGAAAAAGCTAAGGTCCAAACAAATGCTTTTTGATGTACTTCAAGATATTGTTGGTGATCTGACCACCAAAATCTTTTACACATTCCTTTAGTATTTTTCCTTTTCCTTTCCCTTTTCATGTTTTTCCGTTTTGTACAAACCCGCTAATTGCTACTCTTTGAGATGTTGGTTTTAGTTATTTCTTTGAGAGTTGGTTTTAGTTGTTTCTTTGTGATTTTGCTTGGTAGTCACTCTCCAGTTATTTCCAGCAAGTGTTTTGGTTATTTTATCTCTTTTGTAAGCGTGTTCTACTTATTTGTATTCTACTATCTTAAATGCTCTCCCTTATCTTAAATTAGTTCTACTTTGACCATAACCCTGTATAAAGCATCATCATCATATCTAACACAATATGTGTGCGCCAATTCTCGTGCTTCCCTCACCGTATACTTAACAGGGCATTCCTTGGTGAGGATGCACTTACAAAACAATCAAGTTGTGTTGAGGTGAACAATGTCTTGCTCACCACAAGTGACTGAAACAGACTTTTCCGTAACTATGGATTTTTCACCATCTATAGTTTTTGGCTTATTCTGTTTCACTTTTGGATTATTATGAAAGAGATCACTTTTAGAAACTTTCACATCAAAATCCATTTTTCCAAAGAACCTTTTAAGTTCCAACATCATGGATACTTCCTTATCCATAGTCATGGAATTTTCTGGGAGATCATTCCTTTTCACACTCAAGGCATCACTGGATTTCTTTGGTACCCACTTCTGAGTGCGTTTAGGAACAATATGAACCTTCTTCCCGTTACTCTCTTCTAGATTTCTCGGAAGATAATTGGATTGACTATTCTTTTGCAAGTTAGTATTTCTCCAATTGGGAGCATCGGATCTTGTCTTCGTCTTTACGAAGTTATCCTTTTGATAACCATTACGATTGTGAAAAGGATTCGTATGACGTTTATAGGCAAATATAGGTTTATCACAGCACTGATTCCTTTGCCTAAAGGTTGGATAGTTACAACCTGTAACGTTAAGGGGATTAGTCTTAACATATGATCTTGTTTTCAAAACTTCTTGTGATGCCCAAACAAGAACATCATGAAGTTTCTCATTTCTTATACGGAAACGACATCTCCTTTCCAGGTGACCTTTATTTCCGCAATAGTTTCAAACATAAGGAATGTTCTTACCTCGATCTGTGTGTGCTGACTTTGGAGGTTGATATACTTTTCTCTTTCGCACCTTAATTGCCGGTGAAGGTATTTCAATTTTTTCATCAGTGGAAACCTTTTGTTGAGAAGAATCACTAGCCTTGACAAATTTTACCTCTTTGCTAATACTTGGAGCATCTATTCCCTTATAGCCCAATCCTCGTGTATCACGATGATTTTTACTTGCTCCTAACATAGTAGTTAATTTGCTTGAACTAGTGTTGAATCTTTTTAGATTCTCTTCCAGTGATTTGACCTTATCAAAAGCACCAGTTAGATTAGCCTCCAATTGTTTTTATCTGGCGAGAAAGCCGATTTCTCTGCCATTAAAACATTTTTGTTGAGAGTCATATCTTGCTTCAGTTTATGCAAGTTTTTCTTTCAACACAAAGAGATTTCGACGAAGATTATCACATTCAGAGTTTTTTGAACGCACATCTTCTTCACGATCTTTAAGAAGAGATTGTAAGAGTTTATAACCATAATCATATCCCTTAAAAAGATTTCTCAATTTCTTATTTTCTAGACAGAGAGGAGTCAGATATTCAGCCAAGCAAGATGTTGACTTCTTTTTCTTTATGAGATGGTCGAAAATCTTGATATATTGTGAGACTTCTTCATCAACATCTTGTCCCTCATCTGAATCACTTTCATCTGAAAGATCATCCAAGTGTTCATCTAGGCGTTTTTCCCAGTTATACACAGTTTCAGACAATGGAGAAGACGTGAGAGATATCTCAAGAGAAATAAGGCTTTGAACCAAGTCAAAATGTTTCTGAAATGGTGATACGTTGTCAGAGATATCACTAATGTCCATAGAGTAAGATTGCGACAACCACAGACTTATGAGGTCTTAAACGTGTTTGCCTGCTCTGATACCAATTGAAAAAGCGGGGGTCTAACAACCTCACTCAATATTTCGTTTAAGCAATTTGTATGGACAAACTCCAATATAATTCCAAGAGAATCAACTAGACAGTCAGACTCAATCAATGGAAATATATCTAAGAGTTGTATCTCTGTTTCACAATGTAATCAGCAAATCAAACAGATAGAAATCCGCGAGCCTGATTATTATGTGAAACAACTTGAACGGTACCAAAGACCAATGTTCAATCAATTTATATATCAACAACCAAAGGTTGGATTATCTAATTGATTGAACTACGCACAACCTGTGATATTTCAATTATATAGAAAATATAATGCGGAAAAGAAATAACACAGACACCAGAAATTTTGTTAACGAGGAAACCGCAAATGCAGAAAAACCCCGAGACCTAGTCACGATTTGAACACCACACTGTATTAAGCCACTACAGAAACTAGCCTACTACAAGTTAAATTTGGACTGGAATGTAGTTGAGCCCTAACCAATCTCACACTGAACAAGGTACAGTCGCATTCCTTATGCCTCTGAATCCCAGCAAGACACTACGCACTTGATTCCCTTAGCTGATCACACCCACAACTAAGAGTTGCTACGACCCAAAGTCGAAGACTTGATAAACAAATCTGTCTCACACAGAAAAGTCTATTCAAAATAGATAAATCTGTCTCCCACAGAAATACCTTAGGGTTTTATTCCGTCTTTTGATAAATCAAGGTGAACCGGAACCAATTGATACACCGGACTTATATTCCCGAAGAACATCCTAGTAATATCAATCACCTCACAATAATCTTAATCGTATGGTAGTGAAACAAGATATTGTGGGATCACAAATGATGAGACGAAGATGTTTGTGACTACTTTTTATCTTAACTATCGGAGATTAAATCTCGAGTTAATCTTAAAGAAGATAGTACTCAATACGATAGAGAACAGCAAGATCAGATCACGCAACTACAAAAAATAGTTGGGTCTGGCTTCATAATCCCAATGAAGTCTTTAAGTCATTAGCCTATAGGGTTTTGGAAAAACCTAAGGTTAAATGAGAATCACACAGAAGGTGTGGGGATTAGGTTTCCCAGTTGCTAGAGTTCTCCCTTATATAGTTTTCAAATCAGGGTTTGCAATCAATGTTACCTTGGTAACAAAACATACAATATTCACTGTTAGATGAAAACCTGATTAGACTCAAGCTAATATCTTTCAACTGTTAGATCGAACTTAGCTTGTTACACACGATTGAAAAATGACTTCATTTAGATATGGGTAACCGTACCTAAACGTGTACACCTTGTTGGCTCAACAATAGTTAACCGAAGTTAGCCATATGAACACTTTCATACCAACCTTATTCATCTTAACCATAACTAGTTCAAATGACTCAAATGAAACTAGTTCTAGAGTTGTTCAATTGTTTATATTCTCGTAGAAGTATAAAAGACACAATTGAAGCAAAATCAATTTTGATTCACTCGAATCAATTCATGAACATTATAGACACGGTTTGGAAAAGATTGCATTCCTTATTATATAAATGTATTAGTTCATGAAAAAACCGATTTTAGAACATAACCTACTTAAGTATGCAAACGTGTACGCATACCTAAGTGGCCGGACTAAGTTTGGGTTCGCTAGTAGGCGAAAGTGTACGCATACCACCAAACTCGGTTGAACTCCGAAACTTGGACTTATGCCAGTACGTGAACGGGTGCGCATACCTAGTTCCCGGACTTTCATTAACCAACCAGTACGCATACGGATATGCATACCATGGTTCCCGGACTTGGAATAACTTGCAATAGTTAGCATACAAGTACGCATACTGTGCTATATCCAATCACGGTTAATTTGTTCTAAACTCTCATTTCAATCATTGAAACATTCTTAGAAGACGAGAATAGCTGTCTCACACAAACTATTAGCTTCGAAGCAAGTTTCAAGTGATCGAATGATCAATACAAAACATTCCGAGTTTACATCAAATGACTGTCTCACACAAATCAATAGGTACGCATACGGGTATGCATACTATGGTTCCCGGACATGGATTACATGTATGCAAGAGTGCATAAAAAGTTTATAATCCAATGTTGGTTAAGTGATCTAAATTCTGTTTTAATCATTGAAACTTTCTTAGAGGATGACAACATCCGTTGTCACACACTATTAGCATCAAAGCAATTTTCAAGTTATTGAAATAATCATAACGAAACATTCCAAGTCTACACCAAATGATTGTATCACACAAACCATGTAAGATGTTACTCGGCGATTTTATCATGATCATCTTTTGACTTTCATCAAGAATATAAGATGAACTTGGTTGAAGCGAAAGCTTACTAACACATATTTCGAGAAATATGTAAGCGAGTTAATCTTAGCTCGAAATCTCAAATGTGCATAATCGACAACTATATAGTAATACGAATTTTGTCTCGATATAGGAGATAAAATGGAAATAGACTTTCCAAGTGATAGATGAGTTTTAGTCTCCACATACGTTTTGTTGATGAAGTTGCACAAGCTCTCCTTAGTAGTTCTTCGTCTTCAATTGATGAACGCCGTGAAGTCTAATGCTCAACTACACAATATATCCTAGTCCGAGACATTTCTATAAGTAGACCAGAAATCAAGACTTATAGTTTTGATAACTAACAGTGACAAACAAGCTTGAGATAGCAACGCTTGCGAGTTCGACCGAGCAATGCTCTAACAATCTCCCCCTTTGTCAATTTTAGTGACAAAATTATCAATACATATGGATTACAAAATAAATAAACTTTGTAGCTTCTCATCCAAATGCTTGATCTCCTTGGTTCTTCAACATTACTCGAAATCTTCGTCACTTCCAAGTACTCCAATGATTCCAAATGTGTTCAACTCAGTATCATAGTTGTTGAAGATCCGTAGTAATAACAATGAGAAAACAATTGCTCTCAATCATTGTTATATATTGTCATAGTATTATTATACATCATCAAAGTTCAATTGTATCACAACTTTGACAACAATACTATGGTGATATGTATCACTCCCCCTTAGTCAATACTTCATCTCACAATGAAAACCACTCCCCCTTAAATAATGATCAGTAAACCATATGTATTTGTAGTGTGAACTACACATTAATTCTCCCCCTTTTTGTCAATATAAATCGGCAAAGGTACAAAAACTAGTGGGATCTTCATGAAATTTTCATAGAGATACTTCATGACCAAAAGAGAACAACATATCAACTTGTTTAGATGCCATCATATAGCCGAAACTAAACGCATTCATCAAGGAGTTTATAAAGATACAAGATAACCCCTACAATATTCCACAGCCGCACTCCTCACAAAGATTTGGCAATTAAGCACAAGTAAAAAGAACTCTCCCCCATAAATATCATTCTCGAGAGAATAACAAGAGCGACCTTACTTTTACAAGAAAACAAGGATTTCTTTGGACATTAACAAATCACACTAATCATGAATTTGTATCCAAAAATCTCAATTGAATTAACCACAAGGAAAATGATCAATTCAATTGGGCATGCTCAATATAAGAGAACTTACGGAGCAACACAGTATATACACAAAGATGTGGATTAGGGAAAGACCAATACTGCGGAATAATCAACGAATCATTCTATTTTTTATCTCTATTTGCACAATGACATATAATAGACTTAATCTTTGTAAACAAAAGTTCATCCTTTCTTCCATCAATATTTGCATAATGACATAAAAGGCTTAACTTTTGTAGTCAAAAGTTCATTCTATATTTTATCAATACTTTTATTCCGACATATAATAGAGTTAACTTTTGAACAAGTATGGGACAGTCAAGGTTCACGGACGTAAACAACATATCCCATAACAATTTGCAATATAAAAAACCATAAAGATTAATACTGCAAAAATCATCTTCCAAATCAACTTTATAATTTAAATAAATAAATCTAAAAACATTGCAAGATGAAAACGTTGGCAATAGCTATGTGTACTCACAATAATGACTATTCCAAACCGTAGTTATCCTTCTTAAAAACACAAGAATAAATTCTCATAAGAAGTTTCTGTAGGATCAGAATATCGCGACATCAATACCTTGCGAGATCAATAAACGACAGCATTGCGAGGGTGTCGCAGATGAGTAATATAAATGACGCAATGAATGACGACAGCCAAAACACGAGAAAGAGGTGAAGACTTAACAAGATCTAGGAGAGTTGCGAGATTATATATTTGTACACTTGCGATATTTCGCAAGTCATTCCCGAAAATAAAGGATAGCTTAGCTGTCATCCATTATGTAATACCCTATATAAAGAGCCGAGCAGGCCTATTGGAAGGGATCTTTTTTCGAGTGTTGGGCAAGTCATTAAGAGAGAGAAAGTTTAGAGTGATTGTAATTCTTTAACTGATTTCCATTTCATCTTGTAAACATTTTAAGAGTTTAATCAATAAAAATTACAATTGTTCATCCTAAAATGATCTGATTGTATAGATTCTTGTGAGGGGTGTAGTGTAGGATTTCCTTCAACTACATATTGGCGCTAGAAATAGGGATTGAAGATTGAAGATGGAAGATTGAAGATAAAAGATTATAATTAAAATCATTCAAATCAAGAAAATGAGGAAACAAAATGTTAAATTAAATGAAGTAGAGAAGTTTAAAACTAAAGAATGTAATGAAAATATGGAGAACGGTTTAATTGCAAAAACAATGATTAATGAATTCCATGAAAATATCAGAGGAAGAATACATAAACGAGATTTTGAAGGAAAGAAGATTGCAACAATGGAGAAGACATCGCCTTTGAAAGATTGGGAAAAACAGGAGATAACATTCACAGCAGCAGAGATATCAAGAGAGAATCTAAATCACACATCACCACTAGTGATTACGATAAGCGCACGCAAGGAAGGAGGATAACCAACAAAAGCAGTGGAAGAATGGGCGATAAATAGAACTTTGGTGGATACAGGAAGTTTAGTGAGTATCATGTTTTACCATGCTTACAAAAAATTGGGGTACAAAGATGAAGAAATGATTTCCCCAACATATCATATCCATGGTTTCGGTAAATCTATAACAAAGCCTAAAGGGGAGATAAAATTACGAATTCTATTAGGAGAAATTGAAACACAGGTGACATTATGTATAGTGGATATGGAATCTCCATACAACGTGTTGTTGGGAAGACCATGGGTACATGCAATTAAAGCTATAGCTTCAATATTTCATCAATGTATCAAATTCCCAATGCCAAATGGGATTGGCGAGATCAAGGGAGATACTGATAAAGGAAGGATGTATTATCAAATCGAGGTAAAACATTATGAAGAATAGGTGAAAAAGCGAAAAAATCGCAAAAAGATGGCAAAAGCAGCAAAAAAGGAAGAAGAATTTAAAATTTATATGATAAGGGCAAAAGAAGGAAAAGGAATACCTAGCGAAATCTCGGAAGAAGAGAATGAGTTTGCGAAGGAAGTGAAAGGACCAACGCCTATGGGAGAACCAAAGGCCAGCTACGTTGCAGCGGAACTGACAAAGGAAGTGAACGTCGGAACTGAAGAAGAACCCAAGATGTTAAAAATTGGGACTAAGATGGAAGCAGATGAAGAAAGAAGAACTGTTGATTTGTTGCGAGATTACAAAGACATGTTCGCATGGGATATGGATGAAATGCCTGGAATAGATCCATCTGTGGCGTGCCATAAATTGGAGATTGACAAAAATGCAAGACCATTCAAACAAAGAATTAGAAAAATCGCCACATCATATCATCCTCAAATAGAAGAAGAATTGCAGAAGATGCTAGACGCACGAATCATTAGACAAGCAAAATATCCCGAATGGATAGCAAATATGGTCGTAGTCCCAAAGAAGAAAAAAGGGATAAGAATTTGCATAGATTTTACTGATCTAAATAAAGCTTGTCCAAAAGATAGCTTTCCTTTTCCAGATATTCCGCAAATGGTTGAATCAGCGGCAGGAAATGAAAGGATATCATCTCTTGATGGATACAAAGGTTACAATCAAATTCCACTTGCAGAAGAAGACCAAGAACATACTGTTTTCTTCGCTCCAAGAGGATTATACTGTTATACAAAAATGCCATTTGGTCTGCGAAATGCTGGAGCAACATACCAAAGGATGGTAGAAAAAGTGTTCGCGAAATGGATACACAAAACACTAGAGGTATATGTGGATGACATGTTAATAAAAATTAAAGAAGCAAAATACCATGTACAGGATTTGAGGGAAATTTTTGAACAAATGAGGCATTTTAACATCAAAGTAAATCCAGAAAAGTGTACCTTTGGAGTTGCATCAGGAAAATTTTTAGGTTACATTGTATCAAAAGAAGGAATACAAGTTGACCCAGAGAAAGTACAAGCAATTCGCGATATGCCAACACCATCGACGGTAAAAGATGTGCAGAAGTTAAATGGACTATTAGCTTTGCTAGGAAGATTCATCTCGCGATCATCCGACAAATGTAAGCATTTTTTCAACATACTCAAAAAGGGAGCGAAATTTAGATGGACCGATGAATGTGAGAAAGCTTTACAAGGAATAAAAGAACATCTAATGGATATATCAATTTTACAAAAAATGGAACCAGGGGAGGAATTATTAATCTACCTTGCAACAACCTCGCACGCACTAAGTGCAGTATTATGCGAATAGACGCAGGAGTGGAAAAGCCAACTATTACATCAGCAAAACATTCAATGCCGCGGAGAGGAATTATTCAAAAATTGAAAAACTAATTTTGGCATTAGTTTATGCAACATTTAAACTTCGCATATACTTCCAAGCACACACAAATTAAGGTAATGACAAAACTACCGATTGAGTCGGTAATGAAAAATTCAAAAGGTCGGAAGGGTTGAGAGATGGAATGCTCAAGTAAGTCATTGCAAACTCAAATATGAAATACTATCTTCACCAAAATCACAAGTTGTTGCAGACTTTTTTAGCGAGTTTCCTTTGGAAGAGGATGAAGCAGTGGAAGAAATGATGGATATAGAAGAAGACCATGGAGATCCAAAAGATTTATTAACTGAGCCAGACATATGGGAAATATTGGTAGATGGATCGTCAAATGGGGAAGGCAACGGAGTTGGGATCATTTTGATTTCGCCAGAAGGCAATAAAATAACTTTTTCTTTCAGATTGGAGTTTGCATCTACCAACAATGAAACAGAATATGAAGCTATAATACATGCTCTGCGATTCGCAATAGAAATGAAGTTAGAAAATGTGAGAATCACCAGTGATTCACAATTAGTTATTCGCCAAATAAAAGAAGAATATACTACAAATGAACCATCTTTGAAAAAGTACAAGAAACTTGTTGAAGAGTTGTCAATACAGATACCAAAAATAAAATGGAGACATATATCAAAGAGAGATAATAGACTTGCAGATGCTTTTGCCTTTATATCAAGTATGATGACGGACCCAGCTGCGAGATGCATAAAAATACAGACACTTCTATCACCATCAATCAATAAAGAGGAAGAGCAAGAGACAGATGTGATGCTAATAGAAGATGGAACACAAATGCTCTGCGATGAAGATTGGAGAGCAGAACTTCATGCATATCTGATGAAAGGGGAAACACCAAGAAACACATTAGAGACACACAAATTAAAAAGCCGTGCAACAAATTATGAACTAAGAGATGGGGTATTGTACCGAAGATCCTTTAATGGACCCTCGCTTAGATGTTTAACACGAAGAGAAGGAGAAACAATATTAAAGATGTTGCACAGTGGGGATGCTGGCAATCACAGTGGCGGAAGATCTTTAGCACATAAGGCAAAAATGCAAGGCTATTATTGGCCGTATATGCATGAGGATGCGAAACAAATATCAAGGCGTTGCGAAGATTGCCAAAGGCACGGAAAGAAAATACATGCACCAGAGGCACCATTAAATTCTTCAACAAGTGTATGGCCTTTTGGAAAGTGGGGTTTAGACATTGTGGGACCATTTTTACCAGAACAGGCGAGAAGATATCTAATTGTCGCTACAGATTATTTCACAAAATGGGCAGAAGTAAAAGCGGTACAACACATTCGCGATAAAGATATCTTTACCTTCATATTCGAGAATATTATATGCAGATTTGGAATCCCCGCACAGTTGGTATCTGACAATGGGAAACAATTTGAAGGACAAAATATAGAACAGTTGCTTAATGCGTTTCAGATAAAATGTGGGAAATCAACTCCTTTATACCCACAGGCTAATGGACAGGCAGAAGCAACAAACAAAACAATCGCAGACATATTGAAGAAGAAGTTAGAAGGACATAATAGAGCATGGTGTGAACAAGTGCATAATGCAGTATGGGCTTACAATACAACCAAAGCGAGATGCTACGGGAATGTTACCTTTTTGTTTAACATATGGAGTTGAAGTTGTACTTCCAACAGAAGTTATGATTCCAACCACAAATAAAGAAGATTGGGAGAAAAATCTTAGTGCGGGTAACATTTTAATCAAGCTAGATGAATTAGAAGAGAAAAGAGAAAGAGCACTACAACATATGGAGAATTATCAGCGAAGATTAGTCAGAGAATATAACAAACGTGTCAAGACACGAGAATTTCAACCAGGTGATCTAGTATTGAGAGAAACGCCAGCATATCAGCGAGAAAGTGGTGGCAAGCTAGCGAAAAAATGGGATGGGCCTTATATCATTAAGGAGATAGTTGGAATAGGGGCATATAGATTGATGGATCCCGAGGGCAAAGATGTGGGCCACAGATTTGATAGACCATGGAATAGATTATATCTGAAGAGATATTACCCATAAAAGATTGTGGGAAAAGATTAGACTGCGAAGTACTGAATGGATAAAGTGAAATGAATTCATATAAAAGTTTTTTGCAAAAGAATGATTCCGAAATTGCATAAAATAAAGAAGGAATGTGCGAATATCTCGCAAACAAAATAACAAGAGATAATAAAAAATGAATGATTTATACAAACGGGACGAACCTTTATGGCGTACACCCTAGTTCGCGAATGATATTTCGCAAGAGGCAAATGTAAGACCTAAAGTGCGTCATATAATGGGGTATCTCTTGACATGACTTAGGGAAAAGGTTACACCGCCCCTGGAACCCGAGTCATGGAAATTTGGGGTCAATAAAGCCCATCCGTGAGAGATACCTTGGATTTCCAACTATATATATAAGGTTATACCCTGGTTGGACGACCGAGGGTCTCTTCCAAGGAGTCAGTGTATGACCAAGGCGCCGAGGTACACGGTTGAGCCAAGAGTGCCTAGGGCATTTGAAGTGTCTCGGCCATTCTTGGCAAGTCTTGGCACATGCTGCACTCGGCCCGAAGAAAACTCCACTTAGGGTGCAGTCTCGTAACCATAAGCCCTATAGGTATAAGGGATAAGAGGCTGCGAAAACAACTGGTTGTTGTTAAGACCGGATGGGAGGAGCTAGTCTTGTATGGCCGATGTACGCCGACTTTAAGGGGCAACCAGGGAGATGATAAGGGCGGCACCCTCCATTAGGGAGCTGATAAGTGTCTTAAGACGCAAATGTCATGGGGCTCTATTTTCGTAAGAAAATTTAGGCTTGTCATATTTGTGCGATGATCCTGAAGAGGCAATAATACTAACGCGAGGATAAGACGAGATCAATGGGTCTTTACATGAAAGTGTAAAGACGTCCTGCGATTTCGTCGCACGACGGCAATGTCATGGGGCTTTAAATTCGTAAGAACTTCTAGGCCTATCATATTGTCGCAATGAAAACATCCTGCAGAGGCAATAATACTAAGAAAATGATGAGGCAAGATCAATGGGTCTTTACATGAAAATGTACAGACGTCCTGCGATTTTGTCGCAATGACGAGGGGTGGCGCAATAAGACCTTTAACTAGGAAGGCAAAATAAGACCACACAAAAAGAGTAAGCGAACTAGCTTGCGAGAATGAACTTGCAAATATTAATTCAGCAGCAGTAGTCACAACAATGAAGCAGGCTATCACTTTAAGAATGACTTGTTTAATCCTTCATATGAATACAAACAAAACCACACAAGAATAAGTCATTCATGAGATAGTAAGAAGAAATATGAGAATTGATCAACAGTAGACTCAATCTTTCTTATCAAAAAGTGCACCTCAGAAGGAATTGAAAATCGTCTTATGCAAGAAGTTATGCAGATAAAGAGATTAAAGGATACAAAATTACAAAAGAAATTTAACTCTCTACATCATTCTTTTCGCCAGCAGGAGATGTTAAACACTCTTCAACAATTTTATCAGCTTTAACAACCTCCACATTTTCGTTAGTTGGTTGATTCTCGCCAGAACCCCCTTCACTTGGTTCATTATTGACAGCCTCATTATTAGAAGGAATCGCCTTTTCATTTGCGACATCCTCGCCACTTTCATACTCATAGTCACTATCAAGAAAATTAGGGATTTCATCCTCCTCAACTTCCAGAGGTTCGATAGATACAGGGTCGAGAGATTTGGACAATAGTATATTATTCACGACAACTTCTGCTTTGAGGTGAAATTGGCGAAGGAGTGCCCTCTGATGATTTCTACTCTGGATGTCTTTGGAATAAGCAAGATAATCCAATCTTCTTTCGGCCCGATCGCGAGACTTAGCAAGAGTAGAAGCAAGTAATGCTTTTTCCTTGCGAATATTGGCATAGTTAGACTCCAGAATAGAAAGGGAGGAGCGAAGATCTTTCTCAGACTTTGCAAAAACAAGGAACAAAAGGAGTTATATAGATAAAAGATTTGAAGACTTGATAAAGGGAGAATAGATGAGGTAGTCAAATTCTATGACTACCTTCCTTTTGCGAAATAAGATGTTGGGTCAAAGCCAAGCAACTATTCTCCAAGTGATCCATGGCATTTTCAAAATTATCTCCAACAAAACCTTTTAATCGAGAGTGCAAACTCTTTTCGTTAGAAACAAGCAAGTTATTTTCCTTAGCAAGGGAAGAGTAGGATTATTTTAACTTGGAATATTGGTCTTTCAGTTGGCTGGTTTTCACACTTAAAGTTATTCTACCTTGAATAAGTTTATCCCTCTCAACAGTGACTTCTTGAAGCTTACTTTTCAAATAACGAGAGATTGTTCCTGTTCATTACATATTTTCTGACAGATATCAAGCTGTTGCGAAGCAATCGCCACCTTGTTTAATAAAGCTCGCTTCTCTTGAGATAGAGTTCCATTCTCATCTGATAAGTTTTCCAACTCCAAATTAGATTTACTCAAAGAATAAGAGAGATGAGATAATTCATTATTCAGCGAGTCTTGCTTCTGAACTAAGTGAACATTCTCTTGGGTAAGATTATCTATTTGATCAACAGAGTATGTATGAAGATTATCTAACTGGTTATATTGCTCCATCCAAACATCTCTGTCCATTCGAGTTTCTTCAATGACAGATTCCAACTAATATATCTCCATTTTTCGTTTCTGGTTTAAAGCTTGAAAGGCGAACAAGGTCTTCAAAAAAAAAAAAAAAAAAAGGGTGAGGGAGATAATACCTTTTAATTCTTCATTCTTCTTGCGAAGACTATCACGATCCAGCGAAATGTTTTGAAGATTATTCTTCAATATCATAACTTCTTGTTCTAAAGACATTTGCGACATTTTGTCAGAACCGAAATATTTACTCAAAGACTCGCAAACGCTAGACCTGATGGGATCAATGGAGGTCTTCTTGACATCATTCATGATGTCTGATAAAACTTTGAAGGCTACATCTATTCCCTCCAGATTTTCTTTGGTAAGAGGGATAGACCCAGATGAAGAGGTAATGATGGGAGGAGAAGGAAGAATTGAATCATCTTTGGTCATAGAAATGCCAGGAGAAGAAACTTGATTAATGAGTGGGGGCAAGACAGAGGCATTGATGGTAAAAGTAGAAAGGGATTCATCCTGAGGAACTTCATTGACGGAAAATTCAGGAATATCGACAGTGGCATTTTCAGAGATGGAGAGAATTGAAGGAGGAATTGATTTATCCTGCGAATATATCGCAAGGGAAGATGGTTTATCCTGCGAAGGAGGAATTGATTTGTCCTGTGAGGATATTGCAAGAGAAGATGATTTATCCTGCGAAGATACTGCAGGAGGAGTTGTAAGCTTGAATCCAGGAAAGGAAATAGAAGACTCAACATTTTTGGAACGGCGAGGTTTCTTGGGTAGCAGATCAGCATTTTTGTCATCCTGCGAAATCACAAGTTAAATAAGAAACAAAGGCAACAATATTGTTATTAGAAGAGTAGATGTTTCTTAAATACCTTGTCATTCGCAGGCTTTCTTTTAGTAACGGTAACTTTTGATTGCGAAGCCAGGGGAATAGTAGGGTTTAGGACGGTGAACTTGGTGTTATATTTGTTCTTACTGAAACAAAAACAACATAGGAATCATTAAAAGAAGAACAATGTCAAAACAAAACAACTTTAATAGGAGAGATCAATCACAAAAAGATCAAATTCAGCAAAACTAACAAACCTTGATGGCTCCATAGAAACAGTAGCAGAAAAGAGATGAGAACAGTAGCAGAAAAGAGATGAGAACAGTAGCAGAAGAAAGAAAAACAACAATAAAAAGTTGCAGACGATGAAGAAGACGAAGTAAAAGAAAAGAAACACTTTCATAAGGAACTCCTCCTTAAATAGACAAGAAAAGGGTAACCGGATAGCATTAAATGTGCCGGTAAAAGGGGAAATTTTAGACACGTGTAAGCGGTCATCCCTAATTCACGGAATCTTGTCGGCAAAAAATTGATGAAAAACAAATGGTTGCGGAATTTTAGAATACTGATTCTCATGACATTCTCTTCTTCGCAGAGAAGACATGAGAAGAGGCAAGATGTAGGATCAGAATATCGCGACATCAATACCTTGCGAGATCAATAAACGACAACATTGCGAGGGTGTCGCAGATGAGTAATATAAATGACGCAATGAATGACGACAGCCAAAACACGAGAAAGATGTGAAGACTTAACAAGATCTAGGAGAGTTGCGAGATTATATTTTTGTACACTTGCGATATTTCGCAAGTCATTCCAAAAATAAAGGATAGCTTAGCTGTCATCCATTATGTAATACCCGATATAAAGAGCCGAGCAGGCCTATTGGAAGGGATCTATTTCTATTGTTGGGCAAGTCATTAAGAGAGAGAAAGTTTAGAGTGATTGTAATTCTTTAACTGATTTCCATTTCATCTTGTAAACATTTTAAGAGTTTAATCAATAAAAATTACAATTGTTCATCCTAAAATGATCTGATTGTATAAATTCTTGTGAGGGGTGTAGTGTAGGATTTCCTGCAACTACAGTTTCCTAGACATTATTAAAAATAAACAACTCCCATAAAGCATTTCACTTACTTTGAATACTCTTCTCATATTACCTATATTCTTCAAGCTCATCTTCGATTAGATCAATCCTGGATTCAAGGTTATCCATATTTTCTTCAAGTCTTTTGGAAGAAGATTCAAGTTCACTCTTCAGGGAACTTACTTGTTCCAAGACGAGATTCATGGTTAAAGAGAGCTTATCAAAATGAGAGACAGAGGGATTCCCAACGAGGGAGGAATCACGTTTGTCGGACGACATCTCACTATCATAAGAGTCAAAGAGAATCTTCTTAGAAGGAAAAAAGAACAGTCCAGGCATCACTTTCTTTGCTTGAAAGACTTGATGAGGACATGATAGAAGAGATAAATGAAATGCTAGCTCTCACTTAAGAGAAATCTTTTACTTAAAAAGAAGGAAGATAGGTGATAAATTTCCAAAAAGACCTTTGACCAAAACCCTAACAGAATTTGGTTATCCCCAAGAGAAGGTCTTACATAAAAAAAAAAAATGTTTAAGTAGAGAAACGGTTTTTGACTCAATAAAAAAAAAAGAGACACAAAAAGAAAAGAACAGAAACACACAAGAGAATCAACAAAAATATTTCACACAACCCTCTTAAAGGTTATGGTTATCGTCTAAGAGAGAAAAATAACAAGAACCATCATAACCCTAATTACGGATTGTAATTTCTCCAATCCAAGTCAGGACTGGGTGGTTTCTTATGAGAGGAAGAAGTATTTTTTATTCCTTTGTTTCTGTTGAGTCTTCATAAGAGAAGAGTTATGTGCATCATTCTTCCTTTTCATCACAGTTTTGAAAACTCTGTCTGTTGATTTTCGTAAACTATGAATGACTTTGGAAATCTCTTTTGAAGGAGAAGGTTTCTTAAGAGATTTCCTTTTAATCTTCTGAAAACAAGGTTTAACAGAGGAGAGATTTTCTTGATACCTTGTGCACATTGTATCTAGATGATCCTGATGTCTACACAAGAGAACCGAACCATTTGGTATGTCCTTGTGTTTTTCTATATCATCAGAGTAACTTGAGAATGATATAGATTCAGGAATAACTTGCCGAGAATGCCTAGAAGAGTTAATCGAAGAGGTTCGATGTATCTTAGTAGGATCATAATTGTGAGAGACAGCAATTTCTTGTCTTAAAATCCGCAGTTGACATTCCATATCATCAATCCTTTTAATTAAGGCTTCCTTTTCCAGTTGAAACTCTTCTGGAGAAGTAAGATTGAATATCATAGAATAATCAGGATTGTAAGGAGGACAAGTATGATTATCAGCAAGGAAGTTAAGAGAAATATTTTCCTCAGGACAGTAGTCAAGAATAGCCATCCATGCTTTAGTTAACTCACTAAACGTCTCATCAGAACAATTGGAAGTATCATGGACACTCGCGGTGAGTGCTTGTAGATTCGAGAGATCAATGCGGCAAGTCCGGCCTAAACCAAGAAATGGCCGTTCTAGACTTGTTTCGGTCACAAAGTGAAGGAGATGGGGTTGATCTTAGGGAGGGAAGCGAAGAAGGTGTTGAGATTGTGAAGGTGTTGGCTTGCTATGACTTGTGACAGAAGATGGTTGAATATGACGGTATCAACACTTGGTTCTCTGTCTCGTCTGAACTTGTGTTGTTCTGTCCCCCTTCGTTTGAAATAGGGCGGAGAACCTATTTATACAAGTCATTGAGCCTCATTCACGTTTCTCGTGGGAAGTGGAGGTAGTGGAATGATGGAGTAGTGGAGTTGTGTGTCGGTGATACACGACCGCATTGCCCACTTCTCCCGTTCATCTCTAACCGCCCATGACTTCCTAACACGTTCTGTGATGGCGCGTTGCACGCCGCACGCTTTAAACCGCCCGCACCAATACCCCGATATGTATCCCCTGATTTGTGACATGATTGATGTCCTGGAATGTGGATCGTGGATCCACGAAAGATAGCATGTAATGCTGAATTGAATAATCGCGCTTATTCGTAAAGTCGATACTTGTGAAGTATCGTGTGTATTTCATGCAGTCTTTGCATTGTGGTGTGGTAAGGTGATGGGTAATGACGCCTTCTCGACCAATCGACTCCCGACCGTGGTTGTATAACCAAGTCGGTGAAGTTGGACGGATGAGATGAGCCTTGAGACACTCATCTCGCGACCGTTAATGAATATTAGGTTTTTGAAGAGGTGCGCAAGCATCACTCTCCGCCTTTGGTCGAAACCAAGCATGGGAAGGATTTTGAGAGGACCGACCATACATGCGTGTTGGACAAAGATGATGGTGTAGGTGCCTCGTATTCCGTTCCCTCATGAAAGCGCGATCCGGGCCACTTCATTTGACCGTCAAAGAGGAGTGGTCGAGATTGATTTTGCGATAGAAGTTTGATACCGCAAGAAGCCGCGCGCCACACTCTTTCCTATTGCGTTTTCCAAGACGACCTAACTTGGTCGGTCTTGGCCGGGCTGGTTTGACGTGAAGATGGTAGACTGGTGCTCACGCCTATACCTGACTGTTCCATGAAAACGTGATCTAAGCCACTCAATTCGTCCGGTGAAGTTGAGCGGTCGAGATCAGTTTGCAATTTGGGAATTGTAACCACGCATGTTTGGGCGGGCGTTTTGGATTAGCCGGCATGATATGCCTTGGCCGATTGCATGAGGGGGTAGATGGGCCCACGGTGGTCATGCTTTGGTATGACCGGACCTGCTCGATTTGATCTGTGACCCTCCATTCGTGCCGGAGAAGATGGACGCGTGATGGCTTGAACCCTAATTTTGGCTTTCAAAGCCGTGCGACCATGCTCTTTTAGGCGACGAATTTGTTGTAACCAATCGTGGTTGGTTTTGACCAATTGGTCAAGTGTGTAGGCGGTCACATGGTGATTGTGTCGACATGCTCCGGCCCTTTGAGTCTACATCTACACCCTCCATCTATACCTGCGAAGATGGATGGTTGAGACCGCTTTGCGGCACATGTAATATGCCGCAAACCCTAATTTAGGGTTTTTCCGTCCATAATGCTTGGTATGGACGATTTCTTTGGCAAGCAAGGCCAATGGTCGACCATGCGGGTCGGGCCGTGTGTATTCCATACCCGCTTGGGGTGATGGAATTGATCTGGGGTCATCCAATCATGCTTGTGGATTTGGATGACTGCGATCGAATCATATCCGGACCCGATATGGTCGGTCTTGGGATGCTCAATCGGGCTAGTATAACACACCGAGACGGGCTCAATCGGGCTAGTATAACACACCGAGAGGGCTCGGGCAGTATAACACACCGAGAATCAACCCCGTACGGGTATTTCAGTACATGGTTTCATTATAGTGCTTGGAGGTTCGTGTTACTCGTAAGAGTAACACTCGACCGTCATGCCACACCGATAATGAGTACATTATAGTGAAATACAAGGTCGATATGAAATTCACTGAGAATGGGACTACATGCTGCTACAAGTTCCATTCTTGGTGAATCAAGTGAGGGAGTATCCAACACTTATAGATGGCTTTATCTTTTACAAGATGTCAGGCGCATGATTTTTTCGGTTTTTACAAATCTAACCTTAAACGAAAATCCACCATCAACATTAAGTCCCCTGCCTAACACATAATGGTTACACTATTGTGTGGTAGGCATGAGATGGTGACAGATTAAAGATAAAACTTATGAGGCAAAGTTAGATGTTACCGGGAGGGACGGGTCATCCCGTCCTTGAGTATGTCTCGTTCAAAAGGCATGTAGGAGAGTGTTTCCCTAGTATGATGTCGGCCTTGCTGCTTGATCGACCTTGCTATGCCCTCGCTTGGTCGAGGGGCTATTGCGCCTGCTTCACTCGATCGTGGGGTTGTGCCTAATCGACGGACGCTGCACTCGCTTCGTTCGTGGGGCTCTGCGCCGCTGATCGAATGTGGGCTTGTTGTGTTCGCTTGATTGAACGTGAGTCTTACCCACATACGCCCGACAGACTTGAAACTTGTACCGGCCTTGAAACTTGTACCCGGTCTTGAAATCAACACCGAGACTAAAATTTGTACCGGACTTGAATGGTGTTTGGACCGGCCATTGTGTGCTCCGATGAGTTGTGTCTTGCCGTGTGACTACATCTCTCCTATATTTTCATACAAGTTCTAACTCCTTTCTTTTATTTCATTGTGGAAGAAAAGAATCCCCGTTGAGATGTCTTCGGAGATAATGCTGGTGCCAAGTCAGGAGGTGTTGAAAGCTTCAAAGATATGCCGAACATTGATGATGAGTTGTTCACCGCGCCTTTTCAACTATAGGGAAATATCTGTTCCACAAGATAACTCTTCTCCTATCGACTTTTAGGTTTTTCATGCTCCGCTGGTCCTTATGAAGGATGGATGAGACGTATGTTGAGCAATGAGTACATCAAAGATAACTTGACCGGAGCGCGATTATTGATGCGGCTTGAGTGTTGGAAACGTCTCGAGAGGATGTTAAAGTGGTTTCGATGCGACCGTTGAGGTGGGTCCTGGAGAGAGTGTTGAAGAAGGATTACTCAAGCGAACGTGGGTCTCAGAGAGAGCTTTGCGGCGGCTCTTGAATAGACCATTGAAGCGCCTTCTCGGCTGGAGGGAGCGTTAAGTGGCTTCCTCTTGATTCGATTACCCTTGCGAATCCATGATTCTTGACCGACCATCTTTCTCATGTTGAAGAGGTCCTTGATCGACTTCCGTGAAGGAACTTCATGCCGAGCCTCGATCCCCCAAGCGTGGTTTTACATGGTTTGTCCGTAGTGGTTGTTGTCGAGCCAGGTATGGAATACCTTGGACGTTGTTTCATCATTGTGGGATTCGTGCACGTGGTACTCGGAGTTGGAGTTGATGGACGCGCATGATGTTGTATCTTGGTGGTTTTCCTCTTGCTCGCTTCAAGGAATCACTTGTAAGGCCGAATGTTGTATCGCCCGTTGGTGAGATATATGCCCCTACAAACATTATGAGGCTCTTCCCGCAGGCCTCGGTTCTTTCTATCGTGGCATATGTTGTTGTAGATGAGCGTTCAACAGCTCCAGAGGATGACCAAAAGCGCGGATTCTCCAATATAGCGTGATAGACATGTACCGCTGCGATAAAGTGACTCACCCGGATCTTGTTCGACCACATGTCGATAGAGTAACTCGCCTTAGGATCTCTTTCGATATGACGGTTGGACATCGTTATCTTCTTGAGGTCCGCTCCCTTGAGGTATCGGCTCCAGTGGAAGATTACCGTCATAGAGCGGTTATACGTTGAACCGCACTCTTTAAGCCAAATGGCATCATGGTATAATAAAAATTTCCGAGAGGAGTTCGAAAAGATATCTTACTTGCATCATGCTCGTACATCCTTATCTCTGCTTGTAGCCGCTACATCCATCCATGGAGGAGAACATGCCGTGTCCGCTGGTTGTATCTATTAACATGTCGATGTTAGGCGAGGGAGGATCGTTTTTGGAGCAAAGACTGTTCAAGTCTCTCGAAGTCTATGCAACACCCGATCTATCCATTTTCCTCATGTATGAACTACAAATTGTTTAACCGACTTGGATACATGTATGACATGTATATGATGGGTGACCAATTTTCATCCGGCATTTCTTCATATCTCCAAGCAAATATGTCTGGTACTCTTTGAGAAGTTGCACGAGCTTCGTGCGTTTATCCGTACACAAGGTTGAGTGATGGAGATAGGCCTAGGAGATTCCTCAACGATTTCAATTTCATCGATTGTAGAGTTGGTGCCATCTTGCAGCTTGTTGTGGAGCATCTAGCACTTGCTCTTGTGGTTCGTTCTTTGTTGTAGCATTCCATTAGGTGGAGAGACCGGGTAACAGTCTCCTCTGTGATAATGGCAATCTTGCATATCACCGTTTTCCTTTCCTCGGGTCACGACTCGCCATAAAAGTTCGTTCCCTCCTCGTGTGAACGTGGGTTTGTGGCTTCACAAAGATGGAGAAGAATGCTTCGTCAAGAAAGATGCATCGTGGGTACTAGCCTCAATGATGCAAGTCGGTCTTCTTCCCCGAATTGACGCCTTACATGGGGAGTGGGATGCAACGAACTTGTCTGATTCTTTCCACGGAGCTTCTCCCATATGTGCTAGTTTGGTTTCCCTCGAAGTCCGTCATTGTGGTAGGCTTCCGTACGACCTTGCCTGGGAGAGCCTTGGATGTCCTGAGAATCTTGAGAGTAATGAAGACGATCCCTGTAGATAAGGGTCGTCTTGAACTCTTGAATCCTTGATGCGTGCGGTGACATGTAGGTCACGGTCGTGACCTTCCTCTGGTTGATAGCAAGAAACGTCTCCGCGCCGATTCTTCGAGAGATGTGAAAGTTTACATAAACTTTCCACTTAGAGAAACCGCTTCCCGATCCACCGGTCTCTCGGTTCATAGTGAAACTATTGACTTGAGGAAGATCGTTGTGAGGATCGGTCCCAGTGTAGGAGCCTCCATGACAGACCGTCAACCAGTGAGTGAAACTATTGACTCGAGGAAGATCGTTGTGAGGATCGGTCCCCGGTGTAGGAGCCTCCATGACAGACCGCTCATATCCGATGTCGCTTCTTTGATCGAGTCCATGTAGGTCCGTGCCATTGAAGTACCTTCTCCTCCTGCGTTGAATTCATTCCTTGTTGGCTCCGGGGCTGTTGCGGGTCATGTGGAAATCGATCGGTTAATGTCTTAAGAAAAGTGAGTACCTCTTTTCCGAGTTGCGGCCATATCCGTTTGAGTCTTGACAAGAATTTCCTGCTTTTCCATCAAGTCTCGCAATAATGGGAGATGGTCCTCCTCTCGCCCCTCCGGTTCCTCGTCCCGATGAAGGAGTGGAAGTTGTTGCTCTGGTGACTACCGGAGGTGTTACACTGATGAGATGCCGGGACTTGCAGTTTGCTCCGCTCTGTGATGGGAGGTGTTGTAATATCACTATTGAGTGATCGAATTGAACGTTCCCATCCTCTCGTACTCACGTGTTACTTAATTGATCTCTCCTTCCTCAAGCGTTTCTTCACGGCTTCGACAAGGGTCTTGAGATGTAAATCTTCCAAAGAGGGGATCCGTAAGCTGCAGGCTCCATTTCTTTATCCGGTAGACGTTGTAGTACTCCTGACAAGTCCTCTCCTCTCAGGAGTTGCCTCGGTTCTTCATTGTTGACTGGACCATGTTGTTCATCTTTCCCGAGTCACCTGCGGTTAAACGCTCTTTGCCTCTCCACCGGTAAAGGTGTGACTCCCCGACTAAGGATTCAAAGATTTCTTGCACTTTGCTGAGTAGATGCCTGCCGATCCTTCTTGTAATTGTGCTTTTATGTCATTCAAAAGGCGAAATGTCTCGCTCTGTCTTCTCGGTGATGCCAGCTTGATTTGCCAAGACATCCTCCAAAGATTCTATCTACACTTCCCATGGTATCTGAACCGCCATGGTTTCCTGATGAGGATGCATCGTGAGCCGAAAACCGAAGAATTGAGAATTCAATTTTGTGCAACCAGATAGATCAACCTCCCACCGTGATCGCCAATTGTTGATGGGTGAAAACTACTCCTGCAGAATTTGGTAATTTGGGGTGTGGATGAGGAATGAATCTAAACCTTCAACAAATGCACGCGGGTGAGTGCTTGTAGATTCGAGAGATCAATGCACGGCAAGTCCGGCCTAAACCAAGAAATGGCCGTTCCAGACTTGTTTCGGTCACAAAGTGAAGGAGATGGGGTTGATCTTAGGGAGGGAAGCGAAGAAGGTGTTGAGATTGTGAAGGTGTTGGCTTGCTTATGACTTGTGACAGAAGATGGTTGAATATGACGGTATCAACACTTGGTTTGAAATAGGGCGGAGAACCTATTTATACAAGTCATTGAGCCTCATTCACGTTTCTCGTGGGAAGTGGAGGTAGTGGAATGATGGAGTAGTGGAGTTGTGTGTCGGTGATACACGACCAGTATTACCCACTTCTCCTGTTCATCTCTAACCGCCCATGACTTCCTAACACGTTCTTGTGATGGCGCGTTGCACGCTGCACGCCGTAAACCGCCGCACCAATACCCCCAAGATGTATCCCCCAGTTTGTGACATGATTGATGTCTCTGAATGTGGATCGTGGATCCACGAAAGATAGCATGTAATGTCAATTGAATAATCGCGTTATTGAAAGTCGATACTTGTGAAGTATCGTGTGTATTTCATGCGAGTGCACCGCATTGTGGTGTGGTAAGGTGATGGGTAATGACGCCTTCGACCAATTGACTCTGACCAGGGTTGTATAACCAAGTCTGGTGAAGTTGGACGGATGAGATGAGCCTTGAGACACTCATCTCACCGTTAATGAATATTAGGGTTTTTTGAAGAGGTGCGCAAGCATCACTCTCCATCTTGGTCGAAACCAAGCATGGGAAGGATTTTGGAGAGGACCGACCATACATGCATGTTGACATCATGATGGTGTAGGTGCCTGTATTCCGTTCCCTCATGAAAGCGCGATCTGGGCCACTCAATTTGACCGTCAAAGAGGAGTGGTCGAGATTGATTTTGTGATAGAAGTTTGATACCGCAAAGAAGCCGCGCACACACTCTTTTCCTCGGCTGCGTTTTCCAAGACGACCTAACTTGGTCGGTCTTGGCCGGTACTGGTTTGACGTGAAGATGGTAGGCCGGGGTGTTCACGCCTATACCCGACTATCCCATGAAAACGTGATCTAAGCCACTCAATTCGTCCTAAGAAGTTGAGCGGTCGAGATCAATTTGCAATTTGGGAAGTGTAACCACGCATGTTTGGGCGCGGGCGTTTTGGATTAGACGGGCATGATATGCCTTGGCCGATTGCATGAGGGGGTAGATGGGCCCACGGTGGTCATCTTTGGTATGACCGGACTTGCTCGATTTGATCTGTGACCCTCCATTCGTGCTTGGAGAAGATGGACGCGCGTGATGGCTTGAACCCTAATTTTGGCTTTCAAAGCCGTGCGACCATGCTCTTTTAGGCGGACCAATTTGTTGTAACCAATCGTGGTTGGTTTTGACCGATTGGTCAAGTGTGTAGGCGGTCACATGGTGATTGTGTCGACATGCTCCGGCCCTTTGAGTCTACATCTACACCCTCCATCTATACTCGCGAAGATGGATGGTTGAGACTGTTTTTGCGGCACATGTAATATGCCGCAAACCCTAATTTAGGGTTTTTCCGTCCATAATGCTTGGTATGGACGATTTCTTATGCGAGGCCAATGGTCGACCATGCGGGGTCGGCCGTGTGTATTCCATACCTGCTTGGGGTGATGGAATTGATCTGGGGTCATCCAATCATGCTTGTGGAGTTGGATGACTGCGATCGAATCATATCCGACCGATATGGTCAAAGTCTTAGATGCTCAATCGGCTAGTATAACACACCGAGACGGCTCAATCGGGCTAGTATAACACACCGAGAGGGCTCGGGCTAGTATAACGCACCGAGAATCAACCTGTACGGGTATTTCGTACATGGTTTCATTATAGTGCTTGGAGGTTCGTGTTACTACGTAAGAGTAACACTCAGTCGTCATGCCACACTGATAATGAGTACTGGAAATACAAGGTTGATATGAAATTCACGTAATGGGACCGTTGCTACAAGTTCCATTCTTGGTGAATCAAGTGAGGGAGTATCCAACACTTATAGATGGCTTTATCTTTTACAAGATGTCGTAAGCATGATTTTCTCTGGTTTTTACAAATATAACCTTAAACGAAAATCCACCATCAACACATGGACACTTATGTAGCACTTGGAACAAGTTTCATTACCATAGTTTTTCCGAACTATTTTATCTCCCTTTTTAATTGAATGATGTTTCTTTTGAGACTTTCTTTTACTCTGTCTGAGAGTCTTCTTTAACTGTTGTATAAACAGTGAAAGAGTAGAATTAAAGCAATTCTCATCTCTTGAATCAATCAATTTAGGATGTCGAGAATTTTTATCAGATGTAGCAACAAAGTTGACTAGGAAGTGACGTTTTTCTCTTTGACATAGTTCAAGATCGAAAATATTTATCTTTCCAACAAGAGTATTTTTGGAAAGAGTATGAAGGTTATTTCCCTCAACGATGGCATGCTTCTTAGAATCATATCTAGATGGCAGCGATTTGAGAATTTTCATCACAATGTCCTTTTCAGGAATAATCTTACCCAACGCAAAAGATGCATTAACAGTTTCAGACACTTTATGATTAAACTCATCAAATGAATCTTCATATGACATACTAAGGTTTTCCTAATCATAATTTAGGTTTTGCAGCCTAGCTTTCTTTTCACAGGTATTCCCTTCAAATACGGCTTCTAAGATATCCAAAGCATCTTTATACCGAGTGCACGTAGTCACATGGTGTTGAAGATCTAGGGTAATGACAATGATGATAGCATTTAACCCATCAGAATTTTGCTTTGCAGCGAAAATCTCGGCAGGTCATATGCACCAATATCCTTAGGAACAGTTGCATCGCCTTCTGCAACAACCGGAGGATTATAGCCATTAACAACATAAACCCATGATTGAAAATCACGCGCTTGAAGAAAGGCACGCATATCGATTTTCCACCATAAGTAATTTGAGCCATCGAAGACTGGTGGTACGTTTATAGAGATAGCACTTCTGTCCATATTCATATCGCTATAAACACAGACTTATAAGGTCTTTAATGTGTTTGCCTGCTCTGATACCAATTGAAAAAGCGGGGGTATAACAACCACACCTAATATTTCGTTTGGCAATCTGAATAAACAAACTCCAATATACTTTCAAGGGAATCAACTAGACAGACAGACTCAATCTAGAGAAAAGTATATCAAAGAGTTTTGTATCTCTCTTTCTCAATTCAATCTGCAATCAGCAAATAGGAATTTGCGAGCCCGATTGAATATAAGAGAAGTAACTTGAATGGTATCAAAGACCAATGTTCAAGGATCAATCAATTTCAATCAACAACCAAAGGTTGGATTTACCAATTGATCGATTCAACGCACAACCTGTGATATTTCAATTATATAACAAAATATAATGCGGAAAAGAAATAACACAGACGAAAGATAGATAAGTATGCTATGAGAGTCAACGTTTGGTAACGGCGAAGGACTCCTTGATCATCCCTTTCATCTTTTTATTCTTTTTATTTTAATTATACCAATCCCATTTTATTATATATTTGTTGATTCAAATAACTCATCAATTACACAGCTCTCTGTGGGAACGATCCTTACTACCGCTATATTACCAGTTAATTAGTGGGAAATATCTCGATTAATTTGTTGTGGTTACGACACACTTCAAATTTTGTCGCCGCTGCCGAGGAGCAGTTGCTAATTGATTTGTTATTTGCTGAACTTGTTTTTATTTTTGTTTTTATTTTTCTTGGTGGGTCGTCATGTTTCCTTACGGAAATAACATGTATGGAGCACAAGATCATTCATATCACAGTGGTAATCAATATGGTTTTCAATCTCATTCATATGACAACTACTAACCATCCTATGGGTATAATCAAAACCAATCTTTTGGCTATGATCAATATCCCACGGAACCTTACGGATATTCTCATACATGTCAACAACCTTATGACGGGCATGTAAGTGAACAATCACAAGGATGGGAGGATAGTAATGCCTTTAATCCTATTTCTTCAAGTGTTGCAGAACAAATGTGTACCATGATGGAAGATCTTCATGTGCAAATAGAAAAATATTACGAAGGATTAGAGCAACGTCAATTGTAGGATCAGAATATCTCAACATCTATACTTCGCGAGATCAATAAACAACGACATTGCGAGGGCATCGCAGAAGATTAATATAAATGACGCAATGAATGACGACAGCCAGAACACGAGAAATGTGTGAAGACTTAGCGAAATATAGGAGAGCTACGAGATTATATGTTTGTACACTTGCGATATTTCGCAAGTCATTCCCGAAAATAAAGGACAGCTTAGCTGTCATACCTTGTGTACTACCCTATACAAAGAGTTGAATAAGCCTGTTGAAGGGGAGAGATCTTTTTTCGGAGTGTTAGACAAGTCATTAGGAGAGAGAAAGTGCGTGTTGATTGTAATTTCTTTAGCTCTTTTCTATCTTACCTTATAAACATTCAAGGATATAATCAATAAAATCAGTGTTATTCATCTTCAAATGTATTAGTTGTGTGGATTATTGTGAGGGGTGTAGTGTAGGATTTCCTGCAACTACATCAACAAAGTGCTGATCAATCACTCCAAGAACTTCAAGAAGGCATGAAAAATTTAAGAAGGGACATGAATCAACTTAAGGAGGAAATGGAGAAAGATGAGCAGCCTTTGGAAAGCCTTTGTAACAGTGATGAAGTTAATCCAGCTCCGGATCGTGATAATGATCATTCGCCTATTCAAAAGGAGGAGCCTTGGTATGACTGAACCATTGTTATGAACGATGTAACATACTCGAACGCATATCAACGTTATGAAGAATATCCGGATTACAATGTTTTTAGGCCGGTTGATTTGCAAGAAGTAAACCCAATTATTCCTTTGTCGGAGACTCATATGGAAGACCCTAGGATTTGCACCAATGAACTAGACTTCTTGGGGAAGATTCCGATTTCGATGATGAGAATGTTGAAGAGAAGAAGATTGAGAATGAAACCAAATTGATTGAATACGTGGAAGACCCAATTGAACTTGTCAAAGAATATAATGATGATGAGATTTCGTTTGAAGTAGAAACTAAGAGTTCGATAGAGGACCACGATATACTTGAGGTAAATAATTCAATAAAGTTAATTAAAGATGAGGATCGCGAACAAGGTTTGTCTAATCCTTTGCATAATTCTATATCTATTGATCATTTCCATCCAATTGAAGTATATTTTCAAATAGTTGTTAACCCAGCTTTTAGGAAAATAACTCACTTAGGATTGGAGTTGTGTGCTTCCAAGGTTTTAACGGATTATTTTGCTTCTAAGTATCCACCAATTGATGTGTTTGATTCTAGCGTTGTGTAGGTTACCCAAGAGGAACCTTTTGAAGTTCCCGAATTCTATGTTCTCTATCCACTTTCGAGTGTAGAAAGGACTAAGTGTGGGGGAAACTTCCAAGCTATAACAATTTCATTATTCATATATTATGCTAATATTTTTGTGAAGTTGTTATTAGAATTTCAAATTATTTTCTGGGCAGACTACCAGATTTTCAAATTGTTGGTGTATGGACGATAACTAGAAGGTCAGGCTGAGGACGTTAAACTAAGCGTTGCATGGGAGGCAACCCATAGGTTTTGTATTTTCTATCCTTTTGTTTTTAGTTTTCTTCTTTTGCATATCATATTAGGATTTTCCACCTTGACTTTACTTAGGATGAGTCAATTACATTGAGGAAAATGTAGAGTTTAAGTGTGGGGGAGTGTTTGGATATTTTGCATATAGAGTTTTTAGCTTTTTTAGTCGATTTTTCAAAATTTTGCATAAAAAACCTCCAACTTGTAGAGATTTTAGAGTCACTAGCATACTTCTAGGTATGTTTACATAGAGAACTCTGACCGATATAACTGAACTTTGAAGTGTTAGGGAACTACGTTCAGATTTCTTGCTTGTTAGAGTGTTAAATAATGGATTTAATCATGCCGGTGATGCAAATGAGGAGCAGAGAGAAATGCATTATTAGAGTTGCTGATCAATCATTAGTGGAGACTAACTATTTTCAAATCAACAGAGGCACCAGACCAAATTTTCTTTGTAGTTGACTAAATAGCTTTCTTTTGAGTTTGTGTCACCGTACGTTAATTCCGGGTAGAATGGTGAGCTACCCAACCTCCCACCAATAGAAGCACTACTCTTTGATCTCTTGAGTGCTAATTTTGTCAATCATGAGGGTGACGTCTTTGATGAAAACCACCTTCTTGTAGTTTGATTTGCAGTTAACACCATTCTATCTCGCCAACAACAGGTCCATAGAAACACCATCATCATCAACAAGTGGAGCGACATAACAATATGCAAGGAAAGTTGAAGACGTTCAAGGTTTACAAGCAACAATACAAGGAATACAAAATTTCATATTCAAGTAAAGAAACATACAATGAGCGGATTTATATATACATGTTGAAGACTTACATATAATGAGCAGAATTTTATATCAAAGTGGAAGACTAAGTACAAGAGCAAGGAAAATCAAAAGGTGAGAGTTATTGAAGTTTATGATACGAGACAATACAAGTTGTGAAGAATCAAGCGGTAAAGTACTTCACCATGACCATTTTCATTGTTATTTTTGTATTATTTTTCTTGTCTTAAGAAAATCGAAAAAAAAGAAAAAAAATGAAAAAGACGAGAAAAATTTTGTTAAATTGTTTTTATTTATTTAATAAGGCCGTGGGGAAGGAAGAAAAATCTATAAAGAAGTTTCAAACAATAAGGAATTTGAGGAAAAGAGTTACAAATTGTCGAAGTTCTACGAAAGTTCAAGAGTTTATCATCAACCGTTGAAGACCGAAGACCAAGAAGATGAAGAAGACGAGCCGAAGGAAGACGTTTCTATTGGATGCTGTGAGAGTGGTGCTTTAATCATTGCAATCGGATGTGAAGGTGGTAAGTACTCTCATCCTCGTAATAATGGTTGATTTCCTTTCTTAGAGATCATCAGAAAAATATTTTTATTTACCACGATCTTGTGTGGTCTCTAGAAATAATTCGGAAGGTTTCCTTCCCACCATTCAACGTGTGTAGGATTTCTCTCTTCATTCCTACCTGCACACATGTGAGACCCATAAAAAAGTCGTCTTATTGAGTGCAATCATCATAAAATCCTTTTAAGTGAGGCAGAAGTCGAGGTGAAATGCTTATTGATCGCTCTCAAACACGCGTTCTCTCATTATGGTGTGGTTATTTCTCACTCAACATTTAAGAATGAGAATATGTTCTTTGGTATTTCTAACTTCTTATTACTAGCATGCAGAAACTATATGTCCTCATAGCTATTTGGATGATTGGGAAGCTGGAACGCTTTGAAGTTGGAGTAGGTTTTGTGGGTATATCTCTTGTAAGCCCTCACGAGACTATAACTCGTCCACTAGGGACACCGAGGGGTTTAAAGGCATGTTGTATTTGCTAAGTGCATCCATATCCTCGACAACATGGAGTTGTTGTACTTTAGGTAGTTTGCTCTAGGACTAGCAAAAGCTAAGTGTGGGGGAATTTGATAAGTGCTTAATTTACATGTTTAGAATGCCAATTCCATACTTGTTTTAACTATAATTCTTGCATATTACTTGTTTTTATGATTATTTTCTAGTTTATGTGTCATATCAGGTGAATCATCCTAAGAAGAGTGAAAAGGTCTACAAAGTAGCTATAAAGTGAATTTCTCAAAGATCCAAATGTCTAAAGCGGAAAGAAGTGGAAGAAGTGCGAGCAAAGGAGAAAAAAAGTCGAAAACATAAGAAGGACTAGAAGACCAAATTCAACTCATCCAAATTTAGGATTTCTTATCACCATATTGAATAGAATTCAATTACGAAGTGAAAGGCGAGAGAATGAGGTCATTCCGAGTTTGGACGAAGAAGTTACGGCCAAAACAGTCGAGACGAAAAATGGCGATCTACAACATAACTTTCGGCATTGCTAAAGCAATACCAAAAGTGGCCATATTTCGGGCAGAATAGGTGTATTTTAGACCCCAAATTTCGGCATTTCTTTGGGGTATTCGACAATGCCGACTGAGACAAACCTATGGGGTCCCTTTTGACGTATTTTGACTTCCAAATCAAGGAAACTTGGTCCCGGATGGATTCTAATACCTAGATATCATGAAAACTATATAAGAGGACTTCCACAACAATTAGAAGGATAACATCTCATATTATACTTTTGTTCTTCATAAAATATTCTATGGTTTACCCCTTTAGGGGAAAACCGGGTAATTGTGTAATCATGAGAAGATAAAACTTTGTTGATTAAGGATGAATTCAATGTGCTAGCGTGAAGCTTTATTAGTTATATAAATCTATATATTGAAGTTTTAATCATCATCGATTGTCTTTTCTATATTCAGGGTTTACGAATGATTCTTAGATTGATTTGGGATGCATACTAGATTAGTCTATTTATTATTCTATTGCTACTAGAGATTTGGAGCGATCCGTAATTGTCGTGCATCTCCTACACAAGTAGAGAACATGAGACCTTGCAGAGGGATTTTGTGAAGCAATCATGTGTGAAGACAACACCAGTAAGTGAACCGAGCGTACTGAGTTTAACTTCTGGGATCAAACCTAAATTCACAAAGCATAAAGCGTTCGATTGAGTTACACTTTGTAAGCGTACCTCAAGGCGGCTCAGTTGGATAGAATCCGGTGGCTAAGTGTACATGTTATCCGGTGATACGAGGAGTTTTGGGGATAGCTAAGCGTACCTGCAATCCTACGGTTGGTGATGAATGGTTATGACGAAAGATAGATAAGTATGCTATGAGAGTCAACATTTGGTAACGGCGAAGGACTCCTTGATCATCCCTTTCATCTTATTTCTTTTTTTATTCTTTTTATTTTAGTTATACCAATCCCCTTTTATTATATATTTGCTGATTCAAATAACTCATCAATTACACAGCTCTCTGTGGGAACGATCCTTACTACCGCTATATTACCAGTTAATTAGTAGGAAATATATTGATTAATTTGTTGTGGTTACGACACGCATCAAATTTTGGCGTCGCCTATAGGGAGAAGTTGCTAATTGATTTGTTATTTGTTTATCTTGTTTTTATTTTTGTTTTTAGATTTTTGTTTTGATTTTTCTTGGTGAGTCGTCATGTTTCCTTACGGAAATAACATGTACGTAGCACAAGATCATTCAGATCACAGTGGTAATCAATATGGTTTTCAATCTCATTCATATGACAACTACCAACCATCCTATGAGTATAATCAAAACCAATCTTTTGGCTATGATCAATATCCCACGGAACCTTATAGATATTCTCATACATGTCAACAACCTTATGATGGGCATGTAAGTGAACAATCACAAGGATGGGAGGATAGTAATGCTTTTAATCCTATTTCTTCAAGTGTTGCAGAACAAATGTGTACCATGATGGAAGATTACTTCTATTGACAGATATTATGATAACAACTTCGAAGAGTTAGACTTTAGACTTCTACTTCAGAGGTCTAAGACGAGTATAAAGGTAAAGCGTGGTGCGGCTATGACGTTTACTTCATCTTTGCCGAAAGCTATTAAGTATGGGTCGATTTATAGATATTACTACAAAAATTATTTGTACGTTTCTCTTTTTGATCATCTAAGAACTATTGTTTTTGTAAACTATAGATGAAATTTCGATACATGAATGTTGTGATGGCACATAATCCCAATACTTCAAGGGGAGCACTTGGAATGCTTAAATATTTGACCATTCCCACCTATGTTGAATGACTTTTACGTGCAATACGCTCTGGAACTAATAATTAAACAGACAAGTAGTGTATCACCCTTGCTTGCGGAAACACATTTCGATACACTGCCTTAGTTCTTTTCTTTTATTTACCGGATCATCAAAGTTTATACACTTCAGATATTGCTATTTTCTGCAGCCACAATGGATGGCTCCTGAAGTTACAATGGATGAGAAGTAGGTTCAAGTTCTTTAGTTACTTTGTTAGTTATGTAATTTGGTTGTTCAATTTTACCTTTGCATATTACTTTAATACGTAATACATGGAGAAATTTCTAGATCTGGTGTATATAGATTTGGAGTTGTATTGTTGGAGATTGCTACCCGAAAACTTCTTTGAGACGGTTTGATCCCATATACATGTATGTTTTTTCACAAAAGATTCCTCTTATGCCTATATCGAAATTCAAAACTATTTACGAGTTTCAAAGGTGCATTATGCAGGTAATTTCCGTGGTAGGGTTCATGGACCAACTACTTGAAATCCGAAAAAAAGATTGGGAAAACAAGTACAATCTACTGACATTAGAAGATGATCCATAGACAAATTTTAAAAAGAAATAGGTAGTTTTTGTCTCTCCAAAATTTTGTTGTTTATGAAGGTTAAAAGAGTATGTTCTTTCTGCTTGATATATCTCAATCTAATTTTTACTACTAAAAACTAATGTTTTATTTCAGGAAATTACCTTGGCGTATTTCACCAGAGTTGATGGCAGTTGGATGGATAGTACGTAAATTAATAAAAAATGTTTTTGTAGTAATCAACTGCTGGAGTTGTCATTTGACACAATAACGACAAACATCAAATTCCAACTTATTGCAGAGAAAAACAAAACTAATCTTGCGCAGGAAACAACATTCCCAACAAGCGAAACTAATCATATCACAGGAAATCTACACTGTTAGAGCATTGCTCGGTCGAACTCGCATGCGTTGCTATCTCAAGCATGTTTGTCAATGTTAGTGATCAAAACTATAAGTCTTGATTTCTAGTCTACTATAGCTAAGTCTTGGACTAGGATAGAAAGTGTAGTTGAGCTCAAGAACTCCATGGAAATCATCATACAAGACGAAGGGCTACTCAAGGAACTGGTGGATCTTCATCGACTAAAAGGTATGTGGAGACTTGAACTTATCTATCACTCAAAAGTCTATCTACTCTATCTCCTATTTTGAGACAAAAGTCATTTTGCTATATAGAATTTGATTATACACATTTTCTATTTTGAGCCGAGTTTAACTCACCTATCTATTTCTCGAAATATGTGTTGGTAAGCTTTTGCTTTGGCCAAGTTCATCTTTACCTAGTGACGAAAGTCATGACACGTTTCACTGACTTTGCAAATTGCTTACTTTGACGAAATGTCCTCTAAGAATGTTTCAATGATTGAAATGAGAGTTTAGATCATATAACCAATGATGGATATAAGCATTGTGTGGCAACACATACATGTATAAGACCTTTTTCCTTGAACCGAAGTTTGCGAAATTTGTTGATCAAGAGAACAGGGAACAAGAGCGCGAACCCGATCCATGAATCAGCGGAAGTTCTCGACACGAGAAAATCTCTTTGAGTTTGAGAAATCCTTCCGGGAACTTAAGTTCGCGAACTAAGTCTGAACTTAAGTTGGTTATATCTAAATACGATTGTTTGTGAACTTATTTATATTAACTAAGGAATACAAAATGCAAACCGTGGCTATATAGTTCATGAACCGATTCGAGTGAATCAAATAGTTTTTACTTCGATTGTGTCTTGTGTAGTTACATAAGATTTCCTTGACATTGAACAACTCTCTAATTAGTTCATTTGATTCATTTGAACTAGTTATGGTGAAGAAGAACATGGTTGATATGAAAGTGCTCATATGGCTAACCATTTGGTTAACTATTATTGAACCAACAAATGTTCATGTTTGGGTACGGTTACATAAACCCAAAATAGTACATTTCATTTGTATGTAACAAGCTGAGTTTTCGATCCAACGGTTGAAAGATATTAGCTTGAATCTAATCAGGTTTTCATCTAACGGTGAATATTGAATGATTTGTTACCAAGCTAACATTGATTGCAAACCCTGATTTGAAAGAATATATAAGGGAGAACTCTAGCAACTAGGAAACCTAATCCCCACACCTTCCGTGTGATACTAGTTGTATTAGCTAGAGTCGATTCTCCTTTAACCTTAGGTTTCTTCTTGAAAACCCGGTTAACGACTTAAAGACTTCATTGGGATTGTGAAGCCAGACCGATACTACTTTCTCGTAGTTGTGTGATCTGATCTTGCTGATTCTATCGTTTTGAGTACAATCGTAACGATTGGCTTGAGATTTATATCTCCGATAGGCAAGATAGAAAAGTAGTCACAAACATCGTCTCATCGTTTGTGATTCCATAATATCTTCTTTCGCCGCGTCGATTAAGATTATTGTGAGGTGATTGATAATACTAGGCTATTCTTCGGGAATATAAGTCCGAGTTATCAATTGGTTCCTGTTCACCTAATTTATCAAAAGACTAACAAAACTTGTAGGTATTGCAAGGGAGACAGATTTATCTATTCCTATAGACTTTTCTATGTGATACAAATTTGTTTATTAAAGTCTTCGACTTTGGGTCGTAGCAACTCTTAGTTGTGGGTAAGATCGGCTAAGGGAATCAAGTGTGTAGTATCTTCGCTGGGATCGAGAGACGTAAGGAGCGCAACCTGTACCTTGAATCAGTGTGAGATTGATTGGGGTTCAACTGATCCCGACCGAAGTTAGTTTGTAGTAGGCTAGTGTCCATGCAGACTTAATACAGTGTGGTGTTCAATCGGACTAGGTCCCGGGGTTTTTCTGCATTTGTTGTTTCCTCGTTAACAAAATTCTGGTGTCTGTATTATTTCTATTCCGTATTATATTTTGTTATATAATTGAAATATCACAGGTTGTGCATTTGAATCAATCAATTGGAAATCCGACCTTTGGTTGTTGATTGAAATTGGTTGATCCTTGAACATTGGTCTTTGGTACCGTTCAAGTGATTTCTCTTATATTCAATTAGACTCGTGATTTCTATTTGCTTGAGAAAGAATTGAATCAAGAAAGAGAGATAAAACTCTTTGATATGCTTTATTAAGATTGAGTCTGGTTGATTCTCTTGAAAGTATATTGGAGTTTTTCCATACAAATTTCTAAGCGAAATATTGGATGTGGTTGTTGTACCCCCACTTTTTCAATTGGTATCAGAGCAGCCAAACACGTTCAAGACCTTATAAGTTTGTGTTTGTAGCGATCTGACTCTATGGACAAGAGTACTATCTTTGATAAACGTGTCACCAGAAATAAAAGTCCTGCCTCGTCTATCTCTATTAAGGAGAAAGATTCTTCAATCTAAAATATAGACGAACCCTATGTTCAGACCAGACAGACAGGCTCCGACATGTGTTATTCTGATTTCTCTTCAAAAGAGTCTTTTTCTCTAAATGAACGGGAAACAACTAAAGAGAGTGAACTGATGTTAAATTATGTTAAAGTTCAAAATTTGATCGGTTGAAACAACATGTCAAAATTCTTCTTGGGAAATAAGAGACTACAATTCCAAAAACTCTGAAGCTTTGCCTTTATCTCTTCTTAAGGCAAGTCTTGAAAGGGATATCTTGGAAATTAAACATCGCTTGAACAAGCTCTCAATTCAAGGATGTTTCAGAAAGCTCTCTAGACCATCTTCATCAACTACTACTGTGACTGAGGAAGATCCAGAAGAAAAATCAATATCCTCTTCTTGTGGAAAAGACGTGCCTATACCCTCTTGTCAAAAATGGTGCACATCACATGAAAGGATGAAATATCCACAGAGTGTTAAGATAGTACTTTCTAACGTTCAGAAAGTATGTCCTTTTTATGATTCAAAAGTCTTTGGTCGAGCAAATGAGAAACTCTAGGTTGAGTAACAATTCCCTTGTTCATCTTCAACCCACCTTTGCCGTAATATTCAAAGGAATAACTGACTTTCATATGTCTAAACCAATTGGTTTCAGTACTTACCCTGTGTATCATACCAGGAAAGTCAGTTTTATGAGTTCCTTAAATGTTCTGACTCAGAACAAATGTCTTAACAATCTAAGAGAAGATCAGAAACTTTCCATCTTCAAAAGGGGAGTTAATAATACTTTTGATGTGAACAAGGTATCAGGAAGAAGCCGATTTCCTTCAGGTAAGAATCAATTCTCTGAATCATATTTTTGTATGGATAAATTTTATGATTACCTTTCACATCATAATGGTTTTCCTCTAACATTTCGTAAGGAAAAGGATAACTAAAAGAAATGTCCATTTAATGAGCCAATGGCTCATACTTGTGTTAAATAATCACAAGGTTGAAATCTCACTTTTGAAATCCTAACTGAGTGAGAAATGATTAGGTATACTTATTTGTAAAGTGTCTCTGATTATCTAACTAATCTCTTATCGTTCTTAGATGGATCATCAGGTAGCACCTTTACATAAGTATTTGTTGTAAGTCTGTCCTTGTTTATTGTTTTTCTCTTGACTCTATGCCTTCAAATTGTTTTTGAAAAATAAAAGCATGGACTTTTTCAATCAACAAAGTGATGTTTCCAAACAATCTTTTTGGAAGAAGTTTTATGGACCCCTCTTACGGGTACACGTACGGTTTTGGGTTCTCTCACAAACCAATCCTGTAAACCCTAAGTCTCTCAAAACTTGTTTATATACATATCCTATTGAGTTGAATATGCTCACTCTCTAGGCTTTTTGTTATCAATGGCTTCTCCCTCCTGCTCTTGGGATTTACGAAGACTTCGTTGATAATGCGGTATATTTCGAATTCGATAAAGAGAATGGAACCTTTGTTGAAGTTGAAGGATCTTTTCCTCAATCTCCCGATTCTATTCGGATATTAAGGAGGTTGAAGAGATTTCATCTCAAGTAGTTCTTGACTTCCTCAAAAACCTTGAGGATGCAAAGCAACAACTTGTTGATACAATGAAGTGTCTTGATGTGGTAAGAACCGAGTTGAAAAAGGTTAACTCGACCTTGTTCTCATGAAGACCCGTGTTAAAGAAATTCCCAATAAGGATATTCTCTCCAAAGTTGCGAGAGGATGTTGTCGTTCACAAGCTCAAAGACCTCATGACTCATGAGGATCCTGAACCGTCTATTTGACTTCTGTTCGTGTCCGGATTTGGCATAGGTGTCTGGTTTGGATTTAGCTTGTTGATTTTATTTTCCTAGTAAATCTTCTATTTTCTCGTTTTGTTTAGAAGAATAACTAGAGTTTGGAATAGCCATTATTGTGATTACACATAGCTATGTCCAACGTTTTCATCTTCATGTTTTTAGATTTATTGGTTTAAATTCTAAAATTGTTTGGGAGATGATTTTTGCGGTATTAATCTTTATGGTTTTATATATTGCAATTTGTTATGGGATATGTGTGTTTGCATCCGTGAACTATGATTTTCCCATACCTTGTCGAAAGTTAAGTCCTTTATATGTCGATATGCATGTGTTGATAAAAGAACGAATGAACTTTTGACAAATACAAAAGTTAAGCCTATTATGTCAATTATTGACGGAAGATAGGTTAAAATCTTTTGTTTACAAGGATTATGTCTATTGTATGTCATTGTGCAAATGGTGATGGAAAATAGAATGAATCCTTGCTTATTCCAAGTATAAGGTTGATCTCCGATCCATAATTTTTGTGTACATACTGTGTTGTTCCATAAGGTGTCTTATGTTGAGCACAATCGACTGAGTTATTCTTTGGCATAGTTGTTGCTCCATGAGATACTTTGTGTCGAGCATGTTCAACTAAATTAATCATCTTTTTGGTTATTTAGTTGTTGCTCCGTAAGTTCTCTTATGTCGAGCATGACCAATTAAATTGATTACTTTTGTGGTTAATTTGGTTGTGTAGTCCGATTAGATTAATTATGGGTTCTCTTGTGATTAATCTAATTGATTTTTTTTTAGTCTCCATAAGTTCACTTATGTTGAGCATTTCCAATTAAAATAATCATGGGTTCTCTTGTGGTTAATTTAATTAAGTCTTTTAGATTCAAATTCATACTTGTATGTGATTTGTTATGTCCAAATAAATCCTCTTTTCTTTTGAAATTAAGGTCGCTCTTCTTGTTCTTTCGGGAATGACATATTATGGGGGGAGAGTTCTTAATTGAATTTGTGCTTAATTGCCAAATCTTTGTGGGGAGTGCGGCTGTGGAATATTATAGGGGTTATCTTGTATCTTTATAAACTCCTTGATGAATGCATTTAGCTTCGGCTATATGATTGCATCTAAATAAGATGATATGTGCTTTCTTTTGGTCATGAAAAGTCTCTTTTGGAAATTTCATTATGATCCCGTTTTCGTACCTTTGCCAATTTTATTGACAAAAAGGGGGAGAATTAATATGTAGTTCACGCTACAAATACATATGGTTTTTTCGGATCATTATGTAAGGGGAGTGGTTTCCATGTGAGATGGAGTATTGACAAAGGGGGAGTGATACATATAACCATAGTACTGTTGTCGAAGTTGTGATGCAATTGAACTTTGATACTATATAATGATACTATGACACTGTATAACAATGATTGAGAACTCTTGTTTTCTCGATTTATAGCCACGGATTTTCAACAACGATGATCCTGAACTTACAACCTTTGGGATCACTGGAGTACTTGGAAGTGATGAAGATTTCGAGTAATGTTGAAGATTAGCCATGTGGAATAGGAGCTACAAAAGTTAATTCATTTATTTTTGTATTCCATATGTATTGATAGTTTTGTCACTAAAATTAACAAAGGGAGATTGTTAGAGCATTGCTCGGTCGAACTCGCATGCGTTGCTATCTCAAGCATGTTTGTCAATGTTAGTGATCAAAACTATAAATCTTGATTTCTAGTCTACTATATCTAAGTATCGGACTAGGATAGAAAGTATAGTTGAGCTCAAGAACTCAATGGCAATCATCATACAAGACGAAGGACTACTCAAGGAACCCAGTGGATCTTCATCGACTAAAAGTTATGTGGAGACTTGAACTTATCTATCACTCAAAAGTCTATCTACTCTATCTCCTATTTTGAGACAAAAGTCATTTTGCTATATAGACTTTGATTATAGACATTTTCTATTTCGAGCTGAGTTTAACTTTCGCCATCTATTTCTAGAAATATGTGTTGGTAAGCTTTTGCTTTGGCCAAGTTCATCTTTACCTAGTGACAAAAGTCATGACACGTTTCAATCACTTTGAAAATTGCTTACTTTGTGAAATGTCTTCTAAGAAAATGAAAGTTTAGATCATATAACCAATGATGGATATAAGAATTGCGTGGAAACACATACATGTATAAGTCCTTTTCCTTAAACCGAAGTTTGCGAACTTTGTTGATCAAGAGAATCGGAACAAGAGCCGCGAAACTCGCCCTCCATGAGAACCTAGTCCGCGAACTCGGGAAGTTCTCGACCCGAGAAAATCTCTCGGAGTTTGAGAACTCCTTCCGGGAACTTAAGTCCGCGAACTAAGTCTGTGAACTTAAGTTGGTTATATCTAAAGACGATTGTTTGTGAACTTATTTATATTAACTAAGGAATACAAAATGCAAACCGTGGCTATATAGTTCATGAACCGATTCGAGTGAATCAAATCGTTTTTTTGCTTCGATTGTGTCTTGTGTAGTTACATAAGATTTCCTTGCAGTTGAACAACTCCCTAATTAGTTCATTTGAGTCATTTGAACTAGTTATGGTGAAGAAGAACATGGTTTATATGAAAGTGCTCATATGGCTAACCATTTGGTTAACTATTGTTGAACCAACAAATGTTCATGTTTGGGTACGGTTACATAAACCCAAAATAGTACATTTCATTTGTGTGTAACAAGCTAAGTTTTCGATCCAACGGTTGAAAGATATTAGCTTGAATCTAATCAGTTTTCATCTAACTAGTGAATATTGAATGCTTTGTTACCAAGCTAACATTGATTGCAAACCACGATTTGAAAGACTATATAAGGGATAACTCTAGCAACTGGGAAACCTAATCCCCACACCTTCCGTGTGATACTAGTTGTACTATTTAGAGTCGATTCTCCTTTAACCTTAGGTTTCTTCTTGAAAACCAGGTTAACGACTTAAAGACTTCATTGGGATTATGAAGCCATACCGATAATACTTTCGTAGTTGTGTGATTTGATCTTGATGTATCTATCGTTTTGAGTACAATCGTAACAATTGGCTTGATATTTATATCTCCCGATAGACAAGATAGAAAAGTAGTCACAAAACATGCCTCATCGTTTGTGATTCCACAATATCTTCTTTCGCCGCGTCAATTAAGATTATTGTGAGGTGATTGATAATACTAGACTGTTCTTTGGGAATATAAGTTAGGGTTATGAATTGGTTCACAATTCACCTAATTTATCAAAAGGCGGAACAAAACTTGTAGGTATTTCTATGGGAGACAGATTTATCTATTCCTATAGACTTTTCGTGTGATACATATTTGTTTATTAAAGTCTTCGACTTTGGGTCGTAGCAACTCTTAGTTGTCGGTGAGATCGATAAGGGAATCAAGTGCGTAGTATCCTGCTTGGGATCGAGACGTAAGGAGCGCAGCTATGTACCTTGAATCGTGTGAGATTGATTGGGTTCAACTCACATCCAGGACCAGTTAGTTTGTTAGTAGGCTAGTGTCTGTAGCGGCTTAATACAAAGGTGGTGTTCAATCCGGACTAGGTCCCGGGTTTTTCTGCATTTGCGGTTTCCTCGTTAACAAAATTGAATTATGCAGTGTTATTTATATTCCGCATTATATTTTGTTATATAATTGAAATATCACAGGTTGTCGTTTTAATCAATCAATTGGAAATCCGACCTTTGGTTGTTGATTGAAATTGGTCGATCCTTGAACATT
>JAJJWW010001951.1:0-11445 GCA_023531295.1 Papaver armeniacum | reverse complement strand
TTTGACTTATCAAAAAAAAAAATAGGGTCAATTTTGAGATGCCCAAGACCGTAGGTTTGTGCTTTCATGCCCATGCCCAAGATTTAATTTGACATGCCGAAGTTTAATTTGAAATGTGTAGGATCAATTTTGAGATGCCCAAGACCGTAGGCTTGTGCTTTCATGCCCATGCTCAAGATTCAATTTGAGATGCCTATGATCAATTTTTAGATGCCCAAGACTGTAGGCTTTTGCTTTCATGCCCATGCCCAAGATTAAATTTGACATGCTTAGGATCAATTTTGAGATGCCCAAGACCGTAGGCTTGTGTTTTCATGCCCATGCCTAAGATTCAATTTGACATGCCCAAGTTTAAATTTGACATGTCAAGGATCAATTTTGAGATGCCCAAGATCGTAGGCTTGTGTTTTCATGCCCATGCCCAATATTCAATTTGACATGCCCAAGTTTAAATTTGACATGTCTAGGAGCAATTTTGAGTTTTACAAGAAGCTTGTGGTCTTGGGCATCTCAATTATGTCCGGTTTTTTCTCTCCTAGGCGATTTTTTTCTTCAACTTTTTTTCACGCCTAGGTTTTGATTTTATTCACGTTTTGATCATCAAAATCAGCTAAGGTTGGTTTAGGATGATTGAAACATCAAACGCTACAACATCAGGGACTAAAAATCCTGATGGTAGTCATGGTTCTTTTGCTGATATACTCAAAGGAAAGAAAACCCTAGTTCCAACTTCCGTTGATCTTTCCAAGTTACCTAATCCAACTCTAAAAGAGGGTGAACCTGCATTAGAAATCCCTTTGGATTTGTTTCAAGAGGGTTGCATCAGATTTCAACATAGTTTTATTGCTAGGTTGGATTTCACGGGTTTGAAGTTTTCAGAAGTTAAGAAACAACTTTTAGATCAATGGAAACTTGAACGTATTAAATTTCTTCCAATGGCTAAGGGTTTCTTCATTATTATGCTTTCGTGTGCTAAGGATAAAGAGATGATTCGTATCTTGGTCCGGTTCAACTGTTAATAATCACTTGTTAAAGCTAATAGATTGGTATCCAGGTTTCAATCCAAACAAACAACGTTCTTCCCATGCTGCAGTTTGGGTTATGTTTCCAGATTTACCGGTTGAGCTTTGGACTGAAAAGGCTTTGCTTTCAATTGGTAAGATTCTAGCTTTGAACCTCTAGGGTTTCGGATTTCTTGTAAACCAAGTTTTTTGTTTCTTGTAAAACAATTAAACGCATAAAAGGAATCCTCCCATAAATAAAACTCTTAAATAAAAACTTGCAAAAAAAAATTTTGTGTAGACACAAGGCTTGGTGCGTGATTCATGCGCATATCGCATGGGTAAAAATATGTATTTTCGGATTTCTGTGAACCCTGAACCCTGAACCTCTAGGGTTTCGGATTTCTTGTAAACCAAGTTTTTGTTTCTTGTAAAACAATTAAACGCGTAAAAGGAATCCTCCCATAAATAAAACTCTTAAATAAAAACTTGCAAAAAAAAAAAAAAATTTGTGTAGACACAAGGCTTGGTGCGTGATTCATGCGCATATCGCATGGGTAAAAATATGTATTTTCGGATTTCTTGTGAACCCTGAACGCTGAACCCTGAACCTCTAGGGTTTCGGATTTCTTGTTGTTTTTGGGTGAAAACTACTCCTGCCGGATTTGGTAATTTGGGGTGTGTGGATGAGGAATGAATCTAAACCCCTAAAAAAATGCACTGCGCGTTGAGTGCTTGTAGATTCGGAAATCAATCTGTGCAAGTCCGGCCTAAACCAAGAAATGGCCGTTCCAGACTTGTTTCGGTCACAAAGTGAAGGAGATGGGGTTGATCTTAGGGAGGGAAGCGAAGAAGGTGTTGAGATTGTGAAGGTGTTGGCTTGCTTATGACTTGTAAGAAAGCTGAAGCCGAAACTACGAGGATGCAAGCTATCGATTCCTGTTTTGTATTAACACTTGGTTTCGTATTTTGTCCGGACTTGCCCCTTGTTGGTGGAAATAGGGAGGAGAACCTATTTATACAAGTCATTGAGCCTTATTCACGTCTCTCGTGGGAAGTGGAGGAAGTGGAGTGACGGAGTAGTGGAGTTGTGTGTTGATGCTACACGATCAGTCTTGCCCACTTCTCCCCGTCATCGCTAACCGTCCATAACTTCCTAACACGTTCTTGTGATGGCGCGTTGCCGCACGCCGCACGCCGTAAACCGCCAGACCAATACCCCGATATGTATCCCCAGTTTGTGACATGATTGATGTCTAGAATGTGTGGATCGTGGATCCATGAAAGGTAGCATGTAATCTTTGAATTGAATAACTGCGTTATTCGGAAAGTTGATACTTGTGAAGTATCATGTGTATTTTATGCTTGCACTCATCATGGTGTGGTAAAGTGATGGGTGGTGACGCCTCACCGACTAATTAACTCGACCAGGGTTGTATAACCAAGCTGGTGAAGTTGGACGGACGAGATGATCTTTGAGACACTCATCTGTGACCGTTAATGAATTAGGGTTTTTGAAGAGGTGCGCAAGCATCACTCTTTAGCTTGGTCGAAACCAAGCATGGGATATAATTTTGACAAGGCCGACCGTGCATGTGTGTAGACAACATGGCGGTGTAGGCGCCTATACCCATTACCTCACGAAAGTATGACCTGGGCCACTCAATTCATCCGGTGAAGTTGAGTGGTCGAGATCAATTTATGACAGAAAACTAGTGCCGCAAGAGCCGCGCGCCACGCTCACTTCGGGCGCCCGTTCCAAGACGACTAATCTTGGTCGGTCTTGGCCGATTGGTCCGGTGTGAAGGTGGTAGGCTGGTGTTCACGCCTATACCTGAACATCCCACAAAAACATTATCTAAGCCATCCAAATCGTCCGGCGAAGTTGAGTGGTCGAGATCAGTTTGCGGTTTGGGAGGTGTGACCACGCTAGTTTGGGCGCGCGTTTTGGAATAACCGGCATGGTATGCCTTGGCCCGATCGGGTGAGGGAATAGATGGGTCCACGGTGGTCATGCTGGTATGACCGGACCTGCTTAATCTAATCTTGGACCCTCCATTCGTGTCGGAGAAGATGGACGCTCGTGATGCTCAAAACCCTAATTTTGGGTTTCAAGGCCGTGCGTCATGCTTGATTCGGGCGTTCGAATCGAGATGACCAACCATAGTTGGTCGTGACCGATTGGTCAAGTATGTAGGCGGGCCCACGGTGATTGTGTTGACATGCTCTGGGCCCTTTGAATCTACATCTACACCCTCCATCTATACCTGCGAAGATGGATGGTTGAGACTGTTTTGCGACACATGTAATATGCCGCAAACCCTAATTTTAGGGTTTTCCGCCCCATATTGCTATGGTTTGGACGTTTTGGCAAGCTAGGCCAATTCTGGAGGGAGGCCGACCATGCGGGGTCCGCGTTGGTTCGGCAGTGGATATTCCATACCTGCTTGGGGGTGATGGAATTGATCTGGGTCATCCAATCATGCTTGTGGAGTTGGATGACCGTGATCATATCCGGACCGATCTGGTCAGTCCGGATGCTCAATCGGGCTAGTATAACACACCGAGAGGGGCTCAATCGGGCTAGTATAACACACCGAGAGTCACCTGTCACGGGTATTTCGTACATGGTTTCATTATAACGCTTGGAGGTTCGTGTTGCTCTGTAAGAGCAACACTCAGTCGTCATGCCGCACTGATAATGAGTACAGGAAATACAAGGCTGATTGCGCATTAATTAATAATGCTAGAAATTCACAGGGTATATGGGATTGTTGCTACATGCTCCAATCTGGATGAATTTCGTGTATTCACAGAATGGGATTGTTGCCACATGCTCCATTCTTGGTGAATTAAGTGAGGGAGTATCCAACACTTATTAATGGCTTTATCTTTTACAAGATGTCAGCGCATAGTTTTTCTGGTTTTTACAATTTTAACCTTAAATGAAAATCCACCATCAACACTTGTAAACCAAGTTTTTTGTTTCTTGTAAAACAATTAAACGCGTAAAAGGAATCCTCCCATAAGTAAAACTCTTAAATAAAAACTTGCAAAAAACAAATTTGTGTAGACACAAGGCTTGGTGCGTGATTCATGCGCATATCGCATGGGTAAAAAATATGTATTTTCGGATTTCTTGTGAACCCTGAACCTCTAGGGTTTCGGATTTCTTGTAAACCAAGTGTTTTGTTTCTTGTAAAACAATTAAACGCGTAAAAGGAATCCTCCCATAAATAAAACTCTTAAATAAAAACTTGCAAAAAACAAATTTGTATAGACACAAGGCTTGGTGCGTGATTCATGCGCATATCGCATGGATAAAAATATGTATTTTCGGATTTCTTGTGAACCCTGAACCCTGAACCTCTAGGGTTTCGGATTTCTTGTAAACCAAGTTTTTGTTTCTTGTAAAACAATTAAACGCGTAAAAGGAATCCTCCCATAAATAAAACTCTTAAATAAAAACTTGCAAAAAACAAATTTGTGTAGACACAAGGCTTGGTGCGTGATTCATGCGCATATCGCATGGGTAAAAATATGTATTTTCGGATTCTTGTGAACCCTGAACCCTGAACCTCTAGGGTTTCGGTTTTCTTGTAAACCAAGTTTTTTGTTTCTTGTAAAACAATTAAACGCGTAAAAGGAATCCTCCCATAAATAAAACTCTTAAATAAAAACTTGCAAAAAACAAATTTGTGTAGACACAAGGCTTGGTGCGTGATTCATGCGCATATCGCATGGGTAAAAATATGTATTTTCGGATTTCTTGTGAACCCCGAACCTGAACCTCTAGGGTTTGGTTTCTTGTAAACCAAGTTTTTGTTTCTTGTAAAACAATTAAACGCGTAAAAGGAATCCTCCCATAAATAAAAACTTGCAAAAAAAAAATTTGTGTAGACACAAGGCTTGGTGCGTGATTCATGCGCATATCGCATGGGTAAAAATATGTATTTTCGGATTTCCACTGACCCCTGAACCTCTAGGGTTTCGGATTTCTTGTAAACCAAGTTTTTGTTTCTTGTAAAACAATTAAACGCGTAAAAGGAATCCTCCCATAAATAAAACTCTTAAATAAAAACTTGCAAAAAAAAAAATTTGTGTCGACACAAGGCTTGGTGCGTGATTCATGCGCATATCGCATGGGTAAAAATATGTATTTTCGGATTTCTTGTGAACCACAACGCTGAACCCTGAACCTCTAGGGTTTCGGATTTCTTGTTGTTTTTGGGTGAAAACTACTCTATAGGATTTGGTAATTTGGGGTGTGTGGATGAGGAATGAATCTAAACCCCTAAAAAAATGCACTAACGCGTTGAGTGCTTGTAGATTCGGAAATCAATCTGTGCAAGTCCGGCCTAAACCAAGAAATGGCCGTTCCAGACTTGTTTCGGTCACAAAGTGAAGGAGATGGGGTTGATCTTAGGGAGGGAAGCGAAGAAGGTGTTGAGATTGTGAAGGTGTTGGCTTGCTTATGACTTGTAACAAAAAGTTGAACCGGCTTACAGGATGCAAGCTATCAGTTCCGGTGTTTTGTATTAACACTTGGTTTCTGTATTTTGTCTGGACTTGCCCCTTGTTGGTGGAAATAGGGAGGAGAACCTATTTATACAAGTCATTGAGCCTTATTCACGTCTCTCGTGGGAAGTGGAGGAAGTGGAGTGACGGAGTAGTGGAGTTGTGTGTTGATGCTACACGATCAGTCTTGCCCACTTCTCCTGTCATCGCTAACCGTCCATAACTTCCTAACACGTTCTTGTGATGGCGCGTTGCACGCTGCACGCTGTAAACCGCCAGACCAATACCCCAGTATGTATCCCCCAGTTTGTGACATGATTGATGTCTAGAATGTGTGGATCGTGGATCCATGAAAGGTAGCATGTAATGCTGAATTGAATAACTGCGTTATTCAGGAAGTTGATACTTGTGAAGTATCATGTGTATTTTATGCAGGTACTGCATCATGGTGTGGTAAAGTGATGGGTGGTGACGCCTCACTGACTAATTAACTCCTGACCAGGGTTGTATAACCAAGCTGGTGAAGTTGGACGGACGAGATGATCTTTGAGACACTCATCTGTGACCGTTAATGAATTAGGGTTTTTGAAGAGGTGCGCAAGCATCACTCTTTAGCTTGGTCGAAACCAAGCATGGGATATAATTTTGGGATATAATTTTGGCGGTGTAGGCGCCTATACCCATTACCTCACGAAAGTATGACCTGGGCCACTCAATTCATCCGGTGAAGTTGAGTGGTCGAGATCAATTTATGACAGAAAACTAGTGCCGCAAGAGCCGCGCGCCACGCTCACTTCGGGCGCCCGTTCCAAGACGACTAATCTTGGTCGGTCTTGGCCGATTGGTCCGGTGTGAAGGTGCTAGGCTGATGTTCACGCCTATACCTGAACATCCCACAAAAACATTATCTAAGCCATCCAAATCGTCCGGCGAAGTTGAGTGGTCGAGATCAGTTTGCGGTTTGGGAGGTGTGACCACGCTAGTTTGTGCGCGCGTTTTGGAATAACCAGGCATGGTATTCCTTGGCCGATCGGGTGAGGGAATAGATGGGTCCACGGTGGTCATCTTTGGTATGACCGGACACCTTAATCTAATCTTGGACCCTCCATTCGTGCCGGGAGAAGATGGACGCTCGTGATGCTCAAAACCCTAATTTTGGGTTTCAAGGCCGTGCGTCATGCTTGATTCGGGCGTTCGAATCGAGATGACCAACCATAGTTGGTCGTGACCGATTGGTCAAGTATGTAGGCGGGCCCACGGTGATTGTGTTGACATGCTCTGGGCCCTTTGAATCTACATCTACACCCTCCATCTATACCTGCGAAGATGGATGGTTGAGACTGTTTTGCGACACATGTAATATGCCGCAAACCCTAATTTTAGGGTTTTCCGCCCCATACTGCTATGGTTTGGACGTTTTGGCAAGCTAGGCCAATTCTGGAGGGAGGCCGACCATGCGGGGTCCGCGTTGGTTCGGCAGTGGATATTCCATACCTGCTTGGGGTGATGGAATTGATCCGGGTCATCCAATCATGCTTGTGGAGTTGGATGATCGCTGATCATATCCGGACTGATACGGTCAGTCCGGATGCTCAATCAGGCTAGTATAACACACCGAGAGGGGCTCAATCGGGCTAGTATAACACACCGAGAGTCAGCCTGTACGGGTATTTCGTACATGGTTTCATTATAATGCTTGGAGGTTCGTGTTGCTCTTACAGAGCAACACGCGATCGTCATGCCGCACCGATAATGAGTACAGAAATACAAGGCTGATTGCGCATTAATTAATAATGTTAGAAATTCACGGTGGTATATGGGATTGTTGCTACATGCTCCAACCTGGATGAATTTCGTGTATTCACAGAATGGGATTGTTGCCACATGCTCCATTCTTGGTGAATTAAGTGAGGGAGTATCCAACACTTATTAATGGCTTTATCTTTTACAAGATGTCAGCGCATAGTTTTTCTGGTTTTTACAATGTTAACCTTAAATGAAAATCCACCATCAATATTAAGTCCCCTGCCTAGCACATAATGGTTACACTATTGTGGGGTAGGCATGAGATGGTGACAAATTTTGTACATTGAAATGACCAAACTAAGGTGAATGTATATTTACCTGGATAAAGCCGACATCGTCAGGCGTTGCCCTGGAACCGGTTGGTCCTAATCGAAGTTGTGAAGGAAGTAGGACTTGATCTGGTGAGTCGCTTTGGTTCCCCTTGTGTATATCCGAGTTTGGTCCCTTCCTTGGGTCAGGTGTACTCCCTTTCATCACACACATCTTTCCTCAGATGTATCTGATAAGCATCGTTGATTGTTATCCCGAATTGGTAGCCTTTATAGGTGGTAAGTAAAGACTTCTTTTCTCCTAGGATTCTTTCGACTTGCGAGATTATAAAGAATCATCTCACACAGTCATTTATTCTATATCTCAGGTACTGCTCCGCACTTATCTGATCTCCTGATTGACTGATCGATTGATTGATTGATGATTTTTTTTTGTGTGCTCATAACCTCTTCTCCTTTGCGCTTTATCATGGAAGCGGTGGACAATCATTCATCACTTCTCCGGAAAGAAGCTTCAAGTTGACAAGCCCGAAACCCATGCGCATGAAGAAGTAATGGCTAAGATTGATCTTCCACTTCGTGAAGTCGGCCGTGCTATACTGGGGGATGTCTATCCCGCACCTGCGTATTGCCAGGGGACGCATCTGTGCGCTTTCAGCTGCGATTGACATGGAGGAGTGGTGGAGGCGCGAGGAAGCGTTGCAAGTACTGGTAAGCGCAAGGGAAGAGAGATATGCAGCGCGGTTGAAGAGGCGGAGGGTTGAGCATAAACATCCTCTGAATGAAGATAAGTGTGATTACCTAATCCAGGACGGCGTGATAATTCTTGACTCTGACACGGAGGAACCTGAACATCTGAAAGCAATTGGTACGGCTCCTAATGTTGATGCGCTCTTTAATGCTCCCGCCGATGATGTTGGGATGGAGTGTCTTTGCTGGAGATGTCGATGCAGAAGTTGAGGTAGATTCGAAGGGAGGAGCATCAACAAGTGATGGCGCTGAAGCAGAACCTGACAGTGGTGCAGGCGATGTCGATCCTCTTGACGACTAAACCTCTTTTCTTCTTTTTCCGTTTCCAAGTATATTTCGTACGTTTGAATATCTTCCTTGTACTCAGTGGCAGCCGAGTTCGAGGTTTTCTTCCATTTGATTGTTTGAATAAAGTTTTTTTTTTTTTTTTTTTTTTTTTTTAACCCTTTGTCAAGACTGCAACTGATCCTTCTCAGGCGCAAGGGTGCGCCTTTACACATATCGCTTTGTGATAAAAGAAATAATGCCATAATGAAATATCCACGGACCTGTGTTCCTGATGCAAGATCTTCCTGTCCTTGCTGGGGCAGATGGCTCAAATCATTTTCCTTTTGCGCACACGTTCTGTTTCCTTCTTCCCATGAGATGTTTGCTTAGGGTTTCCTTTCTTGCTCTAGTGGGTTGATTTAGGCTGACTCAGGACTTTGTGTTTTTAGGGGTAGAGAGGTTCTCAGATGGAAATAATGCTTCAATTAAATTGGAAATTGAAAATTGAAACCCTAACTATGAATGCAAGTATTGCAATCATTTTCTGGGGGAATTACAAATATGACATGAAATTGTAAAAGGAAACACGCTGGAAAAAATAGCACAGCGTTTTAAAGGGTGGAGGACGCTGGAAAGTGGTAGCACATCGTCTTAAGTTCGGTAGGGTTTGAGCCATTGTGAGTGAATTGTCATGCCTTCTAGTTTATCAGCGTTGATGAGCTTGCAGTAGCCGCCTAGGATAACATCTGCTACCAGGTACGGTTCCTCTTCTCTTTCGGTGGGTGAGTCAGGTGGAGTGATCATTTTCATCGTCATGCTCCCAACCTTGAATGTAGTCGTCTTCGTTACCAGGTCTCCAATTCCAAATGGGTTTGGGCGTGCAGATACTTGGACCTTGGCCTTATCGTCTTTGACCAAGACAGCCTCTACACTCTTGATAAAACGTTTGAAAGGGCCGGCTTCCCATTCACATCTCCTAGCCGGGGTCGGTTTGTTGGTTGGAGCCAGTCCCCAGGACTTGTCAGAATGAGGGGAGGTAGGTTGCAAAGAGATTTGCGCGATGAGACTTACTTGAGATCGGAACCTTTCGATGTATGCTGACAGGCTCTCTCCGGGAAGTCATGTCACGTTGGCAAGTTGCTGGTGCGGTACCAGACATCCATCAGGTCCAGAAGGCGTGTTGGAGATTCTTTCAGGTGTCGAAACCGGTAGAGGATAGCTTTCTAGTATTGCTTTGTTGTCATGCATCCAAGAGCGTCCTAGAATCATGTCGTAGTTGGGATGATCTTTGACTATGTAGAACTTTGTTTGTGTCGAGGCATCACCCAATTTGACTTCAAGATCGATATATCCATATGCATTTCCGAGTTCTCCTTCGAATCTTTAACCACAAATTGGGTGACGAGTAGCTTCCGCTTTGAAATCTTGGCCGCTCTCAAGGTCTTGACAAGAATGATGTTAAATTCGGAAGCCGTATCAATCAACGCGCTATCGAACTCAATGTCTCTCAAACGAGTGACAGGTTAGGAGTCCCAGTCTCCTTTGCTCACGTCCTTCGGGAAAGACCGGGTTCTGGACTGCTTCTGGATACAAACGCCTGCCTGACACAACGTGGTTGAGGGCTGTAAATATGTCTTGACGCTGTCCTTTGGAGAAGTACAAGATTTCACACAAGTGCTCCATCATAGATTGTACAGTCTTGCGAACAGAGTCCCCAGAAATCATGCAGTTCCTGATAGGGAGAGGGTCTCTACGAACACCTTCGTTTCCAAGCTGGAGTTCTCCTGTCTCTATCTTTTCCCTGAATATTTGTTTCAACCTGTTACAATCTTTGGTTGGATGATGAACGAATCTGTGGTAGCAACAGTATTTGGGATCTGCCATGTCTTTCTCAGTTGGAGGATGCCTGATAGGAGGCAGCTTGACGGCATCGTCTTGGATCCATGCTTCCAAGAGTTCTATCACTTCATTCATGGGGAAAGGAAAACCTGTATCTTCAGTGTCTTGTGCAGGAGTTTTGTCCGCTCATTTTCGAGACGAAGTCTTGTGTGCCGGGGATGTCCGCTTGGTTTGTTGTTCCGTCACTGGAGCTTTCCTTTTTTCTCCTCCGCCCACTACACTCACAGAAGGACCAGTGTTGTATTGCTTGTTCGTGAGGCGCCTGCTCCCTCGAAAAGGAAAGAAGATGAAATAAAAGGAAAGAAGGATTTTCATGGGAAATTCTCCCTTAAATAGACAGGAAAAGAGTAACCGGATAGCATTAAAAGCTATCGGTAAAAAAGGGAATTTTAGACACGTGTAAGCGGTCATCCCTAAATGCATGGAAGCTTGCTGACAAAAATTTTTGGTAAGAAATAGACGATCGCGATATTTCAAAGTGTAATATCGCAAACCCAAATATGACTTCGCAGAGCATTAAAAGAATGATGTAGCATATGATATCAGTATAATTCATGAGGAAAGTATGAGCAACTTGCGAAATTATAGAGTGAACCTGCGAGAGTAAGAGCTCATAGTATGAGGCAAAGAACATGGAACGAAGGTTTCGCATGATGGATTTGCAATACTTCTTACATTTGGAGGACTAAATGTTCCTTATATTTCTTTAAGAATACTTCATATTTCGTATACTACGGGATGATACTTTTAAAATCACTTTCCAAAGCTTCGGAATCTCGCAAAAGAATAGAGGCAAGTACGTACTTTTCAAGTCCAATATTCTTTCGCTCGTTGCTTCATCAACAAATATCAAAAGACTATTACAACAACAGATTTTTTCTTAAAGATCGCTCTTCAAGCAATATTCAAGAAAAAAGAGGCAAGATGTAGGATCG
>JAJJWW010001950.1:0-14287 GCA_023531295.1 Papaver armeniacum | reverse complement strand
TATCGTTGTAGAAATCCAATGGTTTCTATTTTGCACTACAAACATACAAGTTTAGAGTCAACTAAAGTTAGACGGACCAAATCGGTTGTCCGTCTAGTTATTTTAAGTTTGGTTTTCTTTTTCCATATTAACCCCTCAACCATAGTTTAGGGGCCAACCGTAGTTACTCCTTGAATCGAGAATATGGTTAGTTTTTATGACCCGTATCTAAAATGGATACTGCATATATATATGGAAGATTAATATTTTCTCTCCAACATAAATCACCAATCTCCGCAAGGAGTACTGATTGGCAGTGGATGGAGCATTAACAAAGAAAATTGTAAAGAAACCCCATTCTTAGTTTGGTTTATTGAGTGCTGCAATTTTCAATTCTAATTCCGTAAGTTACTTCAGTTGATTTCTTTTGATTATCTACTGTGTATTTAGTTGTTAAGGATAAGATTTCTAAATTTTCCCTTTTTGCAATAAGGTTCAATTAGAGATTTATAATATTTTTGTGTACTAATTTGCATTTTCACTTTGTTGTTCAATTTTGTAGGGATTTGAATACGCAAGTATTGAGGAGATTATCAGTCTTCTTCCTACGAATTTGGTAGAATCAAAGAGTTCTGAAGAATAATGGGAGATCCTTTAGATGGATTAAGGTCTTTAATGGCTTCACATAACCCTCCTCTTCATGCTATGATTGTACCTTATGAGGATTATCATCAGGTCAACTTTCTATCACCTTTTAATAGTCTTATTTGATTTCACCTATTATACATAGATCACCGTTTGTGTATCGATCTCCGATTGGTCAAGTCATTATTGATGATTACCGACTAAAACCCAATTGAGTGCATACGATGTTTTACACAAAGTTTCAATCTTTTTGATGTTTTTTCTAATGACGCCATACTAATGTAATAAGGAAATTATAGTTGATTTCTTGCAGAGTGAATATGTTTCTGCCAGGGATAAAAGGCGCGAATTTGTTTATGGGTTCTGTGGAAGTGCTGGTTAGTATAATATATTGATTTTACTTCAATCCCAATCAACATATGTTAATCTTTATAGCTTTGGGTATCTAGAAATCTTGAAAAGTTCATGTTTAAGTCTGATTTTTTGAATTTTTCTAGGTTTGGCACTTCTGACAAAGGATGATGCACGATTATGGACTGATGGACGGTACTTCTTGCAAGCAACACAACAGCTGAGTGATCGATGGAAACTCATGCGTATTGGAGAAGATCCAGCTGTCGAGACATGGTTAGCTGATGTGAGTAATTGCTGCTGCACTGAGACGTTTGCAGTGGAATATATAATTGAGTATGCTGAAAATATTATGATTATTTTGGTGTAGATATGTGTTAATATCTAATTTTTATCTTTCCCTATATCATTAGAATCTTCCAAACTATGCCACTGTTAGGGTAGACCCGTGGTGTGTATTAGTAGATACTGCACAAAGATGGGAGAATGCTTTTGCTAAAAAACAACTAAATTTAGTTCAGCTGGGAACAAACTTGGTAGACGACGTATGGGAATTCCGCCCACCTCCAGAAGTTAATCATGTTATTGTACAACCTCTAGAATTTGCAGGTCGTTCTGTTGCAGAAAAATTGAAAGACCTGCGAGAAAAGCTCCTAAAGGAAAAAGCTCGTGGTATCATTTTCACAACACTGGATGAGGTAATGCACAATTTGGTGGTTGGGTGAATGGCTTTCCCGTTGGCCATGTCGATTTCAGTTTATTGAGCTTGATTATATTTCATTTTGGAACTTTTGCATCTATTCAGGTAGCTTGGCTATACAATGTTCGAGGAAGTGATGTTTCCTACTGTCCCGTTGTTCATGCATTTGCTATTGTGACAACAAATTCGGCTTTCTTTTATGTGGACAAAAGAAGATTTCTACTAAGGTCAGTAGTTGATAATGTGTTTATACTGTGTTATTATGGAAGGAAGACTTGTTCAATTTGATTTTCATTTACAATATACATTGTTGTCTTAGCACAGAATACATTGCCCACGATTTTAAAGGTCCTATTGTTAGGTGATTCTATTTGTGGATCTGTTCACTAAAAGATCCCATCCTTATTTTTGTGGAATTCAGACAACTGATTTATGGTGCTTCTTTTTCGATACACAGGTGCACGCCCATATGGAAAAGAATGGAATACAAGTCTGTGATTATGAATCAGTAAGCTCAGATGTGGCCTTGCTTGCATCTGGTCAGCTCAATTCTGCAATGAAGCTTAGGCTTTAGTTAGTCAGTGGGCTATTTGAACTCAATGGTTAAAAGACATTTCTAGACACGCACATGTGATTCTGGCTTCGCAAACTGCATGTAAGCAATTTGAATTGAATATAGTCATCTTAGCATGTACCTTTTATTCTTTTCGAATAATTTATCCTTCGTAACTCAGCTACTTGTTATGTATTATGGAAATTTCAGCCAGTGCAAGGGAAGTTGAAGCGTTATTTGAGTTTTTCAAGAGTATTAGTAGTTCAATGATTGATGATAGTTTGATTTATTAAGGTATGAACTTATCATGGCTCTCATTGTCTTTTTTAGACTTTTGATGTCATTTGTGTTGTCCTTGTTATTGCTACAATATGAGTTTATTCTCTAGTGTATTTGCTCATGTCACACCCTTATGCAGCATGTTCATTTCCTTTGTTTTCCTTCCCTCTAGGTTATGTGTTGTGTTTATGTTGTAACCGTTTTGGGACATAACTCTTTTAGTGTTACTACATTTTACAGGGTAATTGTTGGTTGAGAGTTCGTAGAGCTACTAAATGTGCAACTTGGATTATTTATGATCTAGCTATTGGTTTAGCTTATTAAAATAAGGCCTACTTAGGAAGATGAATAATCACCATACCAACTTACTAAATCCCATTTGACCTGTCTAGCTGCTTGGGTTTCATCACTTTGAGGGTGTGAATGTTATAATAAACCAAACCTAATCGGCTAATTTTACTTTAAGAACTTGTTTTATTAACTTAACCTAATAATTTGTCTAGAGTTTGTTATTCTTTCTACATTTAGGCGCACATGCTGTTGTTGATTAATCTCATATTATAAATGAGTTAGTTTTTAATCTGTCATTTATCGGAAGTCATGGGCGTCTCATATTGTATATGATACTTAGGTAGAACTTGTGAATGATCAACGGAATTCACCAGGTAATTTTACAAGATGAACACCACCTTGTGAAAATTACCTTCCATGAGAAAATTCTCTCTGGACTTTGTTTGCAAGTTGCTATCATTATCAAGAGAAATGTTTGGGTGACCAGACATCACAATTAATTTGTATTTTAGAAATGATTATCTTTGTTGTCCGGCATTTGTTGTTTATTTCTTAGTATACTAGATTGTTCATTACTCCCTTCTAGACAAAGGTATATGAGTCTCACCTAAGGTATATGGCACGAAAAAAATAGACATATATTGTTTCTAACACTGTCCGATAAAATAAATTGGGTAGTGTAACACAAATGTCGTAAATAATAAACTGGTATGCACTTAGTTGATCATATAAAATAAATTGGGTCGATTGGCGTATTAATTTATTTGGATTTTGTTCTCACAGATGACTCATGTGAATTTGAAATGCATGGAGCTCAAAAATCAAAGACATAAAGTCATTGTGAATAAGATAAGAGCTTTAATTGTGATAAAGACATAAAGTCATGTTAGATGTGATAATGCTAACGCAGTTTAAGCTAGGAAAAATGATATTCTTCAAGCGACTAGCTTCATCTTCAAGTAAAGCTGTAAAGATAAATATATTTTGTTTTTTGTATGTGGCACTCCTTCGTTTTGGTGTCTATATATATTGGATGGACTGGTTGATACATACGGAAGAGCTTTAGGGTGTTAGAGAAATTATCATACTGGAAGTGCTTTGGGGTGTTGGCTAAATTTTAGCTGATCTTGAACTATATGTGCTTTTTCGGTTTTAGTTGCATTCCGAACTCTGTAGGTAAAATGTACTTCATAAGAACAGTTTACAAGTATTCTTTCACAATTTGATCTATTGACACTATATGCAAAAATATGATTGCACCAACACTTGCAATCAAAATGCTAACTATGTAAATGGACTCAAAAAGGTAAAATGTATATGTTAACTCCCAATCATATGTTACTCTAGGTACTGAAAAATAAATCACAGATTACAGGTGCAAGGATAAAAGATAATATGTCGCTGATAGATCCAGCACAAAGAAAGCAAACATTGAACTCATATTTTTGCTGAAATAAAAAAGCTTTCATTTCAGCAAAACAAAGACAGGATTCATCAAGCCATTATATCCTCAATTGATCTCTAAAGAAAAACATCTTGAAATAAATTAAATATTGCAGTATCTAGTATTGAAAGAGTGATGTACAAAATATATACCATCAACTTATTCTAGACCTTTCAAGATTTTCGGAACTCCCCCTCCAATCCAGGCACGATTCCGGAAATGTGTTCAGAAAACTTATCCGGGAGTAGCAAATTACTGTGAATTAGGACCTTTATGTCTGTTATTTACATCCATTTCTACCATCAGCTTGGATCAGTTTGAGCAGCGCAATGCAACAAAAATACTTGTGTAAGAGCATCGTTACAAGTGCAACTGTTCCCATCTGTAATACAACAAAAATCAACAATATAAGTACGAAAAAAAACATACTGATATATTGTACAACCATGAACCTCTCGATTAACAGCATATAAACCTATCAATGACATCAGTAGTTCATAAACAACCAAATAAACCTAACACCATTTCTAACAACCGGGAAACTTAATCCAAGAAATCTATCAGCATCTCTAAAAACCAAAGAAAGAAAACCTTAATTCTTATGTAGAAACTATTAACAAAAATTCAGGAAAATTGTATCGAACACCGAGCAACCTTCATAGTTTTCCTTCTGAATATATGTATGTATAATCTCTATCTAAAATTTCTTCAAAATTTAAGAAATTATTATGAAAACTAGCAAACTTAGTCCAAGTAAAGAACAAGAAAGAAAACCCTTTAATTGATTTTAGACGACTATGAAAACCTACACAAAAATTAGACTATTACGATATTCATAGAACTGATTAAGATGAAAAAAAAAACCCTTTCTCAGACAATAAACAACAAATTATAATGAAATCTCAACTGATTATAAAACAACTTACAAGATTTACCTCTTACTAGTTCTTATTTCATGTTGTCCAGTGTGAATTATGATTGGTATGCAAGTAAGTCACACAATCTTATACCAGCCTCAAATGCATCATGAACCATCTGGAGTCCCTTTCTTACACTAGCCTCACCTTCAGCAGCCTATGAGAACACAATGGGTCCTGCAATATGAAATCAAGAGAGCACTAAGATTTGTAGATGCCACTGAAATAAGCATGTCTTAGTTTATTCTACTGCGAACTCTATTTCTTTTTTCACTTACAAGTATGCCATGGAAGATCCTAGAGCTAATGCTCTGAAAATAATTTCACATGTTCTGTAGAGTTTAAATTTCTGACTACTTGCTTTTCTCACTCATTTTTATTTACTGTCCTGCATCAATATATCGCAAATTCAAATAGATTTAGTTTCTGCTTTTTCAACATTTGAGAGCATCAACTATTATGAACGCTTAGATGTACCTCCTTAAGACAAAATGGCATGAAAAGAAAAACATATATTGTTTTTCAGACGATCGTATAAAATAAATTGGATGCTTCACTAATACAGTCGTATAAAATATATTAGGTTTCAGGGGTGCTGGTCGTATAAATTAAAATGGGTAACTAGCTGATATGGTTCTATAAATTAAAATGGGTAACTGAGTTAGATTGTAGTCCAAAGAAAAGGGGTAATTCAATCAAACATAATGCTAGATCGCCAAATCCTAACACATAAAGATGCTGGTGATCCATTACAATCTCCCTACACACGCACAATTCAATTCTATTACTATGGAAAGGCTAGCATAAAATTACAATTCCCACTATTGCCTAACAACAGAGCCGACATGCCCCATTTGTTACACTTCTCGTTTCGCAGGACACAATGTCCATGAATTTGGTGTCATACTCATTGAACCAAAAATTCCTAAAGAAAACGCTAACTTTCTTATGAACCATAAAGGAAATACTCCTAAAATCACAGAAAAAAGATTAAACCCTTCTGATGAATAATATAAAATTGAAAACCCGTATCCTAAAATCATCAAACAGGAACCACAGCTTTATCAAAATCCCCAAATTCAAACCATAAACACAAAAGAATAAAAATAAAGATTTAAACCTTAATAGAAATAACAAAATTGCCAACACTAATTTTTTATCGAACAATTAAATTGAAAAAAAAGATATGGGGTATGATTGATTTACTTACCAGAACCCATAGTTTCTCTTTGGGATCTATACTGCCATGGTAAAGAAAGATATCAAAAGCAACTTCTAATGCTTCGTATGCATTTGTTTGTCAGCAATCATGCTTTCAGAAAGCATTGGGTTGTGGTGATTAGTTTTGAAGCAAAAAGAGTTATCAATGGTAGAGTACCATAATTATAAGAAGAAAGCAGGAGTAATCGAGTGATAGACGAAGAAACAAGCTCCGGTCTGCACTCATCATCGCTACGGTTTTCAGCCCGAAGGAAAGAAAATGAGGAGAACAAAAGAATAAGAAGAAAGCTATAGACTGATAGGGAAGTTGGATATGGATTTAGATAAACGGGTATAGGCATAGCTTACCCATGATGGGAGGTTTGGTTAAAAGTTAACCATTTAAGGGAGGGACTACAAAGTCATTTTACACACGATTTTGAGTTAACCAGGAGTACCTTTTTGACTCTGTCCGTCAACTTTGGTTGACAGAAACATGGTCGTTTTGTGAGGGTTGACCCAATCCTTTGGATTTGCTTGACGATGGCTCATGATTCTAAGCAATATCAAAATCAAGATTTGTTTTTTATACAAAGTGAACAAGTAAGCTTTACCCTTAAGGTACTTTTGTTGTTCCTTTCCTCACTATTATTAGGAGGACACGTTCTAGAAAAATGATGTATATAAGGAAGTCCTCCTCCTTACTTTTTTGTGTAAATGAATATATTTGATCGAAAATTATTGAACGAAAATTTTGATTTGTTCTGGAATGGAAATGGCATGGGCATCGCGCATGCGTCTTGACTAGTTACTATAGTAAAGAGACTTGTTGTATCTGAAGTTCTCAAGTAAAGCTGGAAAGGGGACAAAATCCAGCAACAAAAATTTAAGACATGAAAACCAAAATGAGCATGTAATATTACTACCAACATAAATTTAGAATCTTAATCCTCCTGTGAACTGATAATTAACCCAGAGCAAAAAACTATGATGCGTTGTTGTTGCTGCTGATAAAAGTATACTTCCCACATGCCCGAAAAGGCCCAGGTTGAGGCAAAAGTTCCTCCAGAAAGATGTTCATAATTTCCATATAATGAGGCTAAAACAATCTTATCTCCAGGAAATGATTCCTTCAAAGAAAGTTATCATCATACTAGGAAATTATTACCTTCCCCATCTGCCTCCGCCGCCGCCACCTCCTCTTCTATCTCCTCCCCAGCTACCGCCACCTCCTCTTCCACCGCCGCCACCACCGTATCCTCTACCGCCACCACCATATCCTCTACCACCACCACCTCTAAATCTATTGTTGCCGCCTTCCTTCTCTTGCAACTTAGGCAATTCTTTCAGAACTTCAATACTCACATTTGCTGCATTTTCCTGACCAGCAAGATATGCATCTAGATCTGCAGTAGGGACGTCAAACACTGCACCCCTCCCATCTGCTGTAAGAGTTAGACCTTTCACAGCTTCAACCTGATTTTCGGGCAAGAATCTCCTCAAAACGCCGAATACAAACCTGGGAACAAAAATGGGTCAAACCGATTGGTCAAAACACTGATTTTATCAGCAAAAAAGCACAATTGATAAGAAAAAAATAAATAATAATTGGTAAAACTGATCATTTTAGACTATTACAAGTCGTCGGAATCAAACTAATCCATATAGTAAAGTAAAGGACTTGGGAGCCGAAGTGCATAAAGCTGAAGTGTACTCACGATGGTGAATAGACTGGTTTTCCAGCGTCGAGTTGTATGGTAACATAGTTTTCCATGGAATTAAGAAGCGACCTACTCTTTATTTCAGTATACCCCTGCATCAACCCAGTAGTTACAATAAGATCATGCACACAATGAAATACGAACATATAAAGTGAAAATTGAGAAAGTTGTCGTTGCATACAGATGCTTTGGCAAGGGCCTTTGAAAGAAGGTCAACGGGAGAGAGTCAGAGGTCTTAATGAGCTGCTCAGCTGCTGACTGAAATGCTGGAATAACACTGCATTCAAAACGGTACATACATATAAGCAGATATTCCAGAAATAAACTAACTGAAATTAAACACGGTAGCATCAGAAGAATTGGCCAAACAGTAGATAATATATATACATGTCGGAAACTTCAAGGATTGCTGCAGATATCTCATGAGCAACAGAAGTTGCGATATCGGTGGCTTGAGGAGCTGATATGTGCTCAAATTTCACACCAGCATCTTTTTCTATTCTAGAGATGTTGTGCTTCCTTGGATCATAAAGCATTACAGCAACTCCAGTGTTGCCTTGGGAAAGAAAAAAAAGACAATAAGTTATGCTTGACTTGATATCGATGTAATAAATAAATATGAACACAGCAAGTTTTATATACATACCAGCCCTTCCAGTACGTCCAGAACGATGAATGTAGGCTTCTACATCTCGTGGAGGTTCACACTAAAGAAAAGCAATGAAATATCAATACACGAGATTCAACAAACGAGTCTATATAAAAGAAAAAGCAAATACCTGAATGATTAACTGGACGTCATTGATGTCCAAACCACGAGCCGCCACACTGGTGGCTACTAAAGTCATGAACTTGCCGGCCCTGAACGCAGCGATTGTGACCTGCAATGCAACCCTTCAAATTAGAGAAAGAGAATGATATTGCCAGCACAAAGAACTGACTTGACAAAAACAAATTATCATCGACAGCTATCAATATTATTGGTAGAACTTACCTCACGGGTGGCTTGTTGAATATCTCCATGCAAAGCACGCGCTCCAGGCAATATCCCAGAAAGGTCAGAAGCACAACCCTTGGTCTCAGTAAAAACTATTACCTTGCCACCACTGAAATTATAAATGATTAAATAACTCATTTCAAATGTTTTATAAATGAATATTCACTTCAACGAAATAAAAGCAAGATAACCATTGCATAAGAAAGGAAAGAGGAAACTAACCTGCCATAACAGCGAATTACATCAGGAATGACTGTTGCTCTGGCATCTCTAGAGCATGGCATGACAATATGCCTAACATTTACACTGGCCTTTATTTTCTCATTTCCAACAAGATCTACAATTTTCTTGTCGGGTTTCAAAAACCTAGTAGTAATCTGGCAAATAACAACAAGAGCATGAATAACACATGTAATGTTAAAAAAAATTGAAGTATTAAGATCGTACATGGTTTGAAGACCCACATTTTTAATCCTTGGTGGTAATGTAGCACTGAAGAGGAGTGTCTGGACTGTCTTCAAATCTTTAACCTTTCCTGCAATACCAAATTGAAAGTTTTTTAACATAAGTGCACAGTGCAAATTCAACAACAACAACAACAACCATGAATGCTTTCAGTATAAGCCACAAAGCCCAAAAATAGTTTTTAACATATATAAACTCATAAAAACACACAGCATCTAGCTTTGGGTTACAGATTCAAAATCCTTCAGTTCAGGTACAAAAAACCTACTCGCCGAGCAAAAATACAAGATACATGAAATATTACTCATAATCACAGAAGACTTTCCATGCTTTTCAAAACTTAATTATTAGAAGAGTATACAATTATCATCATTGTAACACGTACCGAGAATAAGTTCAACGTCGTCAAGAAAACCCATGTCAAGCATCTCATCAGCTTCATCAAGTACACGGAACTTTAATGAGCCAAAGTCAAGGTTTCCCCTCTCGACATGATCCTGCACCAGGATTTCATGAAGTCAGCATAAGACAATAACGATACTACACAAATTTTCTAACAAAATTTATATAACGTCGTATGTTGAGATCCATCATGAGCAAATAAATACCTTTATTCTTCCAGGAGTTCCAATAACAATATCAACCCCCTTCTCAGTGCACCTTCTTGAGGACCGTAAGGAGATCGACCATATACACAGCAGGTAGTTAACCCCAAGTGATTTACCATATAACTCAAAGTCAGCAGCCACCTGAAAACAAAAGATAACAAGATAACATTAACACAACATGATGTTATATAGGCTAGCAATAAACAATACTTTATTTAATAATGATATTTTCACTGTACCTGATGTGCCAATTCCCTCGTGGGTAAAGAACCAGAACACTTGGGGACCTTCCGTAACCTGTCCTCCGTGAATCTTTTGTGGGACCATTAATTAAGGATTCCAATATTGGCAACACAAATGCAAGAGTTTTCCTATCAATCGAAAAGGTAAAGACAGGTTTAATATAGGTGGTGTGGTATATCAAGAAACAGGTAAACAATAAAACCTAGAAGATTTTCCATCTGTACAGCAAACAACTAAACTAAAACTATATGGGTATACTGCAGAATCCATGTCAAAGAAATTAAGATGCTCCAGTATGAAAATTTCACATAGGAGCATCAAATTAAACATTGAACCAATAAAAACCGATAATTTGCTAAATCAAATGCGCAGCAGCGATTAGTATCATGTTAAACTAGGATTTCACATAGACACATCCAAATAAAAACCCTATATGTTACAAAATTAAATGCCAGTGAAGTGTCAATGAAGTAGTGTAATCAGTTTCACATATCTACTGAAAAGATTCGCACCTTCACCTACAATTCTAACAAGAACAGATACAATTGAGGTGTTAAATTTTAATAAATCATACACAAAATACATCAATATCTGACTAAGAATGACATATGTATATATACCTGACCAGTACGAGCTCTACCGACTAAATCAAACCCATCAAGAACATCATTAAAAGTCATAGTTTGAATCTGAAAAAGTGCTTTGATATTATTAGATTCCAGCTTAGCTTTCAATGGTGCAGAGATCCTAAAATTCTTCAGTGCATTAGGATCCTCTTTTTCGACATCATCTTTAACAACAGCAGCTCCATCATTCCCTTTCTGTTTCTTAGATTTCTTAGCAGTTCCATTCTCAAAAACAGACCCAGACCCATTTTCAATTTCCACGGCATCCTCCTGCTCTTCTTCATCAGCTTTCCGCTTCTTCTTCTTTTTCTTCTCTGTAGATGCCCCTTTCATGGAATCATCACTATCATCAGAAATTTTCTTACTTTTCTTACTTTTCTTCTTCTCTGATGAAAGAGAAGCTGCTGGGGTTCCATTATCGGTGCCGCCATTTTCTAATTCTAGCTTAATCTTCTTCTCTTTCTTAATCTTCTTCTCTTTAACTTCATCCATGAAGTTGATATCAGAAAGTGCTATTGAAGGCATAATAATATTAGACTGAAGAAAGATTGATAGAGATGAATTGAAGCTAGGGTTTCTGCTTGTTAATGGAGAAAAAGTGCGGCAGTGAAAAACACAGCGCGCAGCGAAGAGAAGGAAAAATTGTTAGTTAGGGTTAGGGTTTTATAACGAAGAAGAAAGGTTTTTCGGGGTTCTATTTTTCATTACCGATAATAGCCTTGTAGGAATATGCGGTTCTGAAGAGAGAACAAATAGCCACACTGACCGACTCCTGGCAAGTGGCGGCACTGCCAATATTTTGGGAAGTGTCTAGGGCTTCCTATGGGCTGATTGAAAAATTAGGGTTTATGAGGGGTAAATTTGGGTGTCCTCTGAGAAAAGTGAAGGAATTCAGGAGCTCGGTTGAGTTGAGTGGACGTCAGTAACAAATCCACCTGTCCAAAAAAAAGTGTTAGTCACGTGCATATGTTGAAGATATTTTTAGTGTGCTATAATTGAAAAATTAGCAAGGCTGTTTGTTAGGCCTAGCTCCATGGTGCTGCTAACATTCTGTGAACCCTCGCCCAGCCCCTACGGCGGTTCAACATTTCCTCTAAAAAAAAAAGTCAAATATGAGCTTCTAAGCGAATGCGGTCAAAGCGTCAAACCATTGGTCGTTTGAGGATTACCCCTTAAACTAAGAGAAAATGGTCATTTGTCCAAAAAAATTTAAAACACGGTTCAAATGGACGAGTAAAAAAAAAATACGGGTGAAATAGCCAAAAAAAATAGCAAGGATGAAACTGGATTCATCCTGGCTTATAAAAAAAATAGCAAGATGAAACTGGATGCATCCAGTGTAAAATAAAAATAAGAAAAAAATATTTGATAATGGACGGGATGAAATCAAACCTACATCCCGCCTATTTTTAAATTTTTGTCCATTTAAACAAGATATCTTTTTAATTTTTGGCTATTTAAACAGTATCAAAACCTAAGTGTCTTTTTCACCCAGGAAATGTTGATTTTGGTCTTTTTGACCAATTTTGTGTTAAACTAACAGCAGAATCTAGTTTTGCATGTTCGATACTTATAATGCACTGAAGTTTTCTGAAGAAAAATCAGAAGGGGTAGTCGTGATTGTGGTTCTTTTGAGCATATTTTTCACGATTTTCCTCAAAAAAAAAATGTGTGTGGAACAACTTTGAGTTGATTATTTTTTGTGTGTGATTTTTGATTTCGAATTAGAACTGTGTGTTGCATATGAGTTTTACGTAGTGAGTGGCTCCCTTTACGGTTTGAGGAAAAGAAGTATCGGGATTGGGTGCTTGGAGTCGACACATCAATAAGTGATTCCAAAATTCATTTATCACTTTTTGTAAACTATATGAAGGTGAGTGTCTCCTCATCGATCCTTCATATCCCGGCCAGAATACGAGATATCAATGAGAATAGGAATTACATCATCTGAGTGTCAAGGGAGTGTAGCTTAAAAAAGGTCAAACAAATATTCTAACTTGAGCGACCAATGGTTTGGCGCTCATGCAGGCGCCTAATGATTAGTTGTTCGACGGCTAACCATTAGTCGCTCTAGAGCATGTTCTCTCAGAATATTTTATGAGTGCCAAACCATTGGTTACTAAAGCGGTTTTTGAGCGCCAAATCATTGGTCTCTCTATGTTGATTCAAGACTACGTTCAAGCAAATGTTTGAACCTTGTGTTGAATCAAGTTTATGGAAACGCTTTAAATAACGTTTATTTAAGTTGAATGTTAAAGCACCATAGAGATTCTAAAAGGGAGAATAATATTTTCGAACATCAAGATCTTACATCAAGATTAAAAGTTGCACCTAAAAGTTCAAACGTAATGTCTCCTCAAATATGTAAGAATGTTGAAATCTTCAAGGGAAGAAAATTCAACAAAAAGGTGACAACCTAACCGAAGTTATCATTGATCCTTACTTGTTACTCCTCAAAAGTATAAAGTAAGGATATAAATGTAAATATTTGAATAAAAATATTTCTAAAAATGATTTTTTCTATAGAATTTAATTGAAATAATATTCTCAAAGATTTTGAGAAAAAGTTCTAGAACTTATAAGAGGGAAGACCTATTACTTCATTTTTATAGAGATTTGACACAATGTCTACCTCTAGCTGCAACTCTCGCAAAACCGAAAAAGTCTGGACTATATTGTTTCCTAACAAGAAACTTCGTCTCGAATCTTCTGATGGTGACTCTGATTCATCTCCAGAATTTCCAGCAAGATGTTCCTAATGAAGAAATCTCTTCGATTAATGATAATCTTCTCAAGAACCTCTCACTAAAATTAGATCTAATTTTGTGTGAAGTAAGGAACATGGAAAAGGATTTGCGAAAGTAAGTAAATGAAGTCAATGACAATGTTGATAGTCTTGAATCAAGACTAGTAATTATAGAAGATGATTGGAATCCAGTGAAATCTTCCGATCCGGCTTCACTTTGAAGGAAACCCTAAAAGGTTGAAATTAGAGTTTCATGTAGGGATCGTAATATCGCGACATCAATACTTCGCGAGATTAATAAATGACTACATTGCGAGGGAGTCGCAGGAAGTAAAATAAATGACGCAATGAATGACGACAATGGTAACACGAGGAATATATGAAAATATGGCGAGGTTTAATAGTGTCGCGAGATTGTATATCTTGTACGCTTGCGATATTTCGCAAGCCATTCCCGAAATAAAGGACGAGCCTTAGTCGTCATCCACCGTGTACTACCCTATATAAAGGGTCGAGTAAGTC
>JAJJWW010001949.1:101889-161755 GCA_023531295.1 Papaver armeniacum | reverse complement strand
AGGATATAAAACGAACATCAAGAAGTTTGTTAGCTACTAGATCACGAACAAAATGATAATCAATTTCTATATGTTTCGTCCGAGCATGAAATATAGGATTAACTGTGAGATAAGTTGCACCAAGATTGTCACACCATAATATTGGAGGAGAGCATGTAGATATACGAAGCTCAGAAATTAGTGACTGAATCCACATAATTTCAGCAGTAGCAATAGAAGTCCCCGATACTCAGCTTCAGTACTAGAACGAGAAACTGTTTTCTGTTTACGAGCACTCCAAGAGATAATATTGCCACCCAAATAAACACAATATCCACTAGTAGAAGGACGATCATCAAGAGAACCAGCCCAATCAGAATCTATATATGCACTGAAGGATAATTGTAAAGAAGGGGATGGCCGAAGAAGTATACCAAAAGTACTTGTATTCTTGAGATAACGAAGAATACGCTTAACTAAACCCAGTGAAACTCGGTAGGAGCATGCATAAATTAAAAAACTTTATTGACATCAAATGAAAGATATGGATGAGTAAATGTTAATTATTGCAATGCTCCAACAATACTACGATATTCAGTAGCATCTGTTAATAAAGTACTACGATCAGAAGAAATATCACCAGAAGTACTCAGTGGGGTGGTAATTGGTTTAACTTCATCCATTTTTGCTCGAATAAGAAGATCATGAGCATAACGTTGTTGAGAAAGAAATAAACCCGAAGAAGTACGAATTGCCTCTATGCCAAGAAAATAAGACAATTGACCAAGACCTTTAATTGCAAATTCTTGTTGTAAACGAATGAGAATAGAGGCAATACCTGTAGTAATGGAACCAGTGACAATGATGTCGTCAACATAGACCAACAAATAGATAACACCATGAGTCCCATTGTAAATAAACAATGATGTGTCACACTTTGAGGTAACAAACCCAATTTGTAACAAAAAGGTACTAAGTTGGTGGTACCATGCACGAGGAGCTTGTTTAAGTCCATAGAGAGAACGATGTAGCTTGCAAACATGTGTAGGAAAACGAGGATCAACATAACCTGGAGGTTGTTTCATGTATACTTCTTCTTGAAGTTCTCCATGTAAGAAAGCATTCTGAACATCAAGTTGATGAATAGGCCAATTGGAAGATAAAGCCAAGGTAAGAATAATACGTATAGTACACGGTTTGACAACCGGACTAAACGTCTCAGAGTAATCAATCCCATCTTGTTGATTGTAAACTTTAGAAACTAGGCAAGATTTGTGACGTGCAATTGTACCATCAGGATTACGTTTGATTCGGAAAACCCATTTACATCCAATAACATTCATAGAAGGATCATATGGAACGTAAGACAACGTACAATTTCGAAGCAATGCATTGATTTCATCGTCGGATGATGTACGCCACTGTGGATCTTTAAGAGCTTTAGAGATACGTAGGTTCAAGATTTGAATCACATACGAGAGCATATTTTGAATTTGGCTTAAAAATACCATCTTTAGCTCTTGTGACCATTGGATATGTGGTAAGAACAGGTGATGTTTCAGACGTGGATGCTATTGTGATTTCTGATGCTGGCACTGAAACATTTATAGGTGCTATCGGCACATCATTGATAACAGCAGGTGACGGCTGATTAATTACATCAGGTGACGGCTGATCATTGACAACAATTGTTGGCTACTGTAATTGTGACTTACCAGGTCCACGTGGAGGAGCCGTCTGTAGAATCGATGACCGACAAAGATCTCGACTTATCATTGAGAATAGGTGTTGTCGGCTGTTGTGGAAGCTGAAGAGGCGTAGGAGAAACAGAATAACGAGGAGAAGAAAACAGACTTCAAGAAGTTGATAAGGATGAAGTTACCTGTGAAGAAGTCGACGCCGGCGAAGGTGATGATGCGGATGCAAAGGGAAAGGTAGTCTCATCAAAAATAACACGATGACTGACGTATATTCGGCGCGTAGGAATATGAAGACACTTATAACCTTTATGAGATGGACTATAGCCAATAAAAACACAAGGAGAAGACAAAGCATCCATTTTATGAGACCTATATGGACGCAAGTGAGGATAGCATAGACAACCGAATACACGAAGAGAAGTGTAATCTGGTGGTAGACCAAAAAGAGCTTCATATGGAGAGGAATTGTTAACATAAGTCGAAGGGACACGATTCATCAAATAGCAAGCAGTGTAAAACGAATCATACCAATATGAGGACGGTAAAGAAGCCATATTTAAGATAGTAAGACCAGTTTCACGAATATGACGATGACGACGTTCAACCAAACCATTTTGTTCAGAAGTATGTGGACATAAAAACGATGAAAAATTCCAAGGTTTTGGAGATGAGGAGTGAGTTTACGATACTCAGCAGCATTATCAGATTGAAATATTCTAATCTTTCGATGAAAAAGATTTTCAACATGCTTTTGGAACAAAAAAAATATAGAGAAAACTTCAGATTTTTGAGACATAGGAAACATCCAAGTGAAACGACTATACGCATCAATAAATATGACATAATATTTGTAACCTTCATTAGATAAAATATGAGAGGGTCCCCATACATCGGAGATAATTAAATCTAATGGATTCAAATAAATAGTTGTACTGGATTTAAAGGGCAACTTATGACTCATATGCTCATGACAAAAGGAACAAAAACTAATAGTTTGGTTTTAAACTGGGAGAGAAAACTGAGAAATAACTTTGCGAACTGTGCGCATCATTGGATGACCCATTCTAGCATGCCAGGCTTGTAAACTAGCACATTCTGCTATGCAAGCTTGAGGAGATTGATATGAAACATCAAGTTGGTAGAGACCACCTTTCCAACTGCCGTGAAGAAGAACCTTCCCGGTACGTCGATCCTTCACAAGACAAAAATTAGGATGAAATTCAAATAAGACATCATTATCAGTAGTGAGACGAGAAACAGACAAGAGGTTATGGGAGATTTTGGGTGCAAAGAGAACATTACGAAGCTGCAACTTACGATTGGGAGTTCCTAAAATAGAGGAACCAACATTAGAAATTGGTATAGAAGAACCATTACCCAGCTGTATTTGATCAGGACCAGTATACTCAGTAGGAAATTGAAGACGATAAAAATCATTGGTGATATGGTCTGTAGCACCACTGTCAGGCATCCATGAAGGTGATGGTAGAAATCCAGGTCCATAAGCAGCATAATCCCTTGGTACAGAGGATGGTGGTTGACGTTTGGGAGGACGGAAGCTTCTGTCATATCGATTCCAACAATTTTGGGCTTCATGATTTTTACGCCCACAAAGTTGACACTTAATAGTCGATGTTTCAAAACCGGGAGGCCCATGTTGATGTTCAAAACGAACAGGCCCATTTTGATTGTCATGTTGGGTTTGGGCTTTGTTGCTACCACTTCCATAAACACGAGACTGAGAATAAGAAGCAGGTGATGCGTACGAACCAGCTGTTGAAGAAGACCGCGATAGATTTTGTCTAAACTGTGAAGCTATATTAGCAACTGGCTGAGAGTTCATCATCTTTGTTTGTTGATCGATACGTAGTTCAAAAGTCAGAAGAAAAGTGAGAAAATCTTCCACAGTCAACGAGCTCATTGTGGTAGTTAACGACGTAACAATAGCATCATAGGAACCATCCAATCCAGCGAGAAGACAATGGCGGAATTCCTTGTCTGTAACTGTGGTGTTGGCAGCAGCAAGACTGTCAACTAAGTCCCGAGCATGATCAATGTAGGCATGCATAGTTTGAGATCCTTTCTTAAGTGCACGCAGTTCACAGTGAAGGTGATGGATTTGAGCATCGGATTTAGATGCATACAAAGATTCAAGGGAAGTCCAGATTTCTTTTGTTGTAGTAAGATGATGAACATGACGGAAAACAGAAGATGTAATAGAAGAGAACAACCAACTTACTAGGATTTTATCTTGTTTTATCCAAGAGAGAAACGCCGGTGTAGGGATTACACCATCAACAGGAGAAGGTGGACAAGGTGTTGTACCAGTAATATGACCATCAAGATCATAACCTTGGAGATACGGTAGGAATTGAGCGCGCCACAATGAGTAATTAGTTTCATCTAGTTTGACCATGATGATGTGATGAGGTTGCGAAAACTAGATTGACGACATAACAAAAGACTGTAGAGAAGAGATACTAGAGTTGATAACAACGGAAGTAGTTGATGACATTGTAGAAGAGATAGTTGACGATTTTGTAGACATAATTGAAGAGGATCGGCTTACCTAATGATACGAAGATAAAACTAAGAACTTAGGGTTAACAATAAGAGAACTTAGGACTAACAAGAAGAGAACATGAGAGACTTGAACGTTTAGTTTTTATTAACTGTTTTTGTACAAAATACAACCGAGACATAAATAGTTTATATACTCACACTTACTTGAACTACAAGGAAAGGATGTTTCCTAACTAAAGTTGATTTCCTAAAATACAAATTGCTTGAGAAACAGGATACATGTGTTATTTTACACACGTATCATATGTTGAGTTAACACTCCTTGATCCAGTTCCCATAAAAAATAATAATAATAATAATCCAATTCCCATACTCCTTAACCCAAAAAAATGAAAATACCAATTCTCATAATCCTTAACCAGACAAAGGACAAAGTAAATTCAAACTTTGTGAAAGGCTCCCAAGGGGTGCATGTGGCACCTAGCTAATAAAGCGCCCAAGGCGCCAAAAACGTGAGCCATTTCCTTTTCCATTTTACTTTTCTGGCTTTCTTAAGCGCCTTAGGGCCCTATGATAATGACTAGCTTCCATGGTAGAAACATAGCACAACTGATTCTGGATATATCTCTATATATCTCCATGGACACCTTCCAAGCCACTTTCCTTTGTATATGAGAACTTTAATTTTTAATCAGGTATTGCTTGAGCATTCCATGTGCAATGCAATAATCAGTTCTATTTGAAGCATCGACTCAGTCTGCCGAATAATAAAGATGGTTGTGGCAAGCGATTAACACATTATGAGCAAACAAACCTATATACAATATCTATTCTTGTTTCAAAACTCAAGTCTGTCTAGCCCGACTAGGATTTAGTTACCCAGTTTGCAAGTCAACTTTGTAATGCAGATCTAGTAAGTATGTAATGAATTTAGTTACCAGAAGTTCTTCAATTCTCATCCGGCATGTTATACTAAGGCTGGGAGTTCTTCCTTTCCCATATATGCATCCCTTCTTTTACGGCTTGGAATCCCTCAGTTCCCAGGCGTAATTCCGTTTTTTGTCCTGGTTCGAACATTATCCCAAAATTTAACATCAAAAACTCAAATTTACCCCTAATTTTTGACGGATTTGAATCGATAAAATTGTTACCGGGAGTTGATTATAAGATTTCCCCTAAGTATTTTGACGAGGATTTTATCATTTTTCTTCAAAGATTTTCAAAAAAAAAAATACCAAAATCATCCTCTTACAAAATCAAGAAAAACATTGTTTTGATATTGAAAAGATTTAGTAATTGATTAGTTTAATCCATTCACTAATAGTGATTAGTTAACTATTAGTACAGTACACTACAGGGACCTGAGTTCAAAACTTGCAAGCACCAAATTCTATACTAATTAAAAAACACTAATTAGTTAAATGAATCATCTTAATCAGCACTAATTAAAATAAGGGTAAATTAGGTATTATATAAAATAACATGCATGATAAGGGGTTATATGGATTATTATTTCATGATCTTGGGCATCCCCCAAAATCGAGCCGTCTGTAGCCACAATAATATGATTCTTCATATATATTATTCTTTACCTGATTAAAAAGAAAAACAAAATAATTATCAATCCAAATTTGGAGCTCAGTTCTCCTTCACATATAAGATCATCGTTTTTTTTTTTCTTTTGGATCCGCAAAGTTTATATATATTGAACAAGAACTGAGCATGCACATAAAGAGTTATAAGATACTACCCCAAGAAAGAGCAGATTCTCCAAACACCAAACACCCAAACACAAAATAAATAAACTACATTGTAAGATAACTATCCCAGTTTGCAATTGTAGTCAGGGAAAAAAAATATTACTTATTTTTCTTCTCTTATCTTTTCTTTACTCCAACCAACGTCAACCCGTTTATGATTTTCATCGTCTTCGATTAAATGTACTACGATTTGCAAATTAGTGAAAAAGAAGAAAAAGAAGTTGAAGTGGAAATCGAATTCGAATTCGAATCGAATGAAGTTGGAGAGCAAGAACCAGATCCTCGAAGCAAGGAAATATACAATAAAAAGTACCCACAAACCGATATCTTATTTTCTTATGTTTGGTTGATAGATCAGGTTTAAATCGAAAACACTAAGGTTTTATGGATGTTACAGAGTGAAGTTAGGCTTACAATTGACAAGAATTATCAGAAGATCTACTCATTATTAACATCAAGTTTGAAACACCCCCTCGAACACGTCTGAAGATATTGACCACCCTTTGGGCACCCACACGGGTGGCTTTTTAGGAACCCAAAAGGACTTGTCAACATGGAAAATTCGAGATGCACCTTATTAGCCAAAATTCTGGACGCTTCCTCAGCGATATGGGACTATTTCACCCACACCCACAAGAGAGTCGTCCTCGGCTCTAAAACCAAGTTTGAAAGACCCCCTTGACTATGGACGAAAATATTGCGCTCCCTTTGGACACCCACGCGGGTAGGTGGTTTTGTTCATGGGGTTTTTTGAGGACCCCAAAAGGCCTCATCAACATGAAGAATCCGAAGCGTACCTTATTAACTCAGGCTCTAGACGCTTCCTGAGCAATGTCGTACTATTTCAACCATGCCCCCAAGACCATCCAATCTTTAATTATTTTATTTATTTTTACCTAGTTGGGTGTTGCTAATTTTGTAGATAATTTTGGCATGAACACGAACATGAGGTACCTGGGTCCAAAGTATGCTTCTAGTCTAGATTTAATTATTGGGCATACATAGATCTAAGAATGTAGTTGCGATTTGTCTGTATATAAATATCTAGGATTAAAGGATGTTAGTTAAGAATTTGCAATTTAAAAATTATTAAGAAAAGTGATTAGAATTTTAGAACTATGTTCTGGAGACATTGTTTGATCTTTCACATTTATAATGCGATAGAGTATTTATAGCATTCACACTTTTGTCACTAGTATTCTCTTGATTTTGAAGAATAATTTGTTCATCTCCTTTTCATAACTTTCTCCTTTTCGTAACTTGTGATTCTGATATATGTAATTTGAAAAAGGTAAATTATTTATGATATTATGATCAAGAATATGATTGGATGCCTTTACCTTTACAGATTAAGAAACAAATGTCTCTAATTTCTATCCTTTAGTATCTTTGGTTTGTATTTTAGACTTTATACCGTAGATACCCAAGATGTTTCTTGTTTCTATGTGTTTTTATTAGTGATTAATTTCAAATAATTGATGAATGGTATGTTGTATTATCACCTTGACATAACATAATGCTCATTTGAATTGCACAATGATCCTTATGTATAGAGTCTATGATATACGTAATCACTAAGAATCATAGTCGATATATTAATGACTTTTTTTATCCGCTAAATATATAACGGATCAAATAACATATGAAATCCGTGATAAACAATATTTTATGATAGATTTATGTTGTTATTAATAGCCCGTTCTGACTAGTGAAACCCTATTAAGGTTTAGCTTGATTCGATGCAACCAGGACATTCTAAAGTTTCTCATACAAATGTTTCAAAAAAAACACCAATGGTTATAACAATAGTTATTGAATTTACAATGGAATCCTATAATTTGCGAAGATTACATCATATTACCAAATTATTCACGTTAAATTCATAATAATTTGGAATTGATCAAATTCAAAGCATAATGAAATCCATCATAGTATCATACATATTTATAATTTTTGATAAGATTATAAATCATTCTAGCATTATTAAGGTTACCAAAATCGTTCAAAACCATGTTAGAACGAAACTTTCCAAAAATTTCAGAAATATCATCCAAACTAAACCAAATATTCAATGGTGAATCAAGGGTACATTATCCTAGAATGTTAACCACATATTCCTAAAAGTTTTATTTATGAGTATTATAAGTCTGATCGTCAATTAGATGCATAGACATGCACTGGATAAATTTCAAAAACTGGACGATTATAATCAGGTATAATGAAAACTCGGGTACAAATTCCTTTTGATTATCCTTACTCTTCTTCTCCAAAATACCCTAAGTCCACCTCCTTCTGATATCTCTGCTAGTTCAATTTTATGTTTATACCTTTATTTTCTGTATCACTTTAGTTCCTTTTATAAACTATATATACACACTAATGCATACTAATATCACTCATACTATTTGTTAGAGCACTGCTCGGTCGAACTCGCATGCGTTGCTGTCTCAAGCATGTTTGTCAATGTTAGTGATCAAAACTAGAAGTCTTGATTTCTAGTCTATTTATAGATGTATCGGACTAGGACGTAGTTCGTGTAGTTGAGCTTAGTTTTCACGGCGATCATCATTTGAAGATGAAGAACTACTAATGGGAGATTGTGGAACTTCTTCGACAAAAGGTATGTGGAGACTTGAACTCATCTATCACTTGGAAAGTCTATTTCTACTTTATCTCCTATATTGAGACATAAGTCGTGTTACTATATAGTTTTCTCTATACACATTTGAGATTTCGGGCTGAGTATATCTCGCTTATATATTTCTCGAAATATGTGTTGGTAAGCTTTCGCTTTGACCAAGTTCATATTATATCATGAGAAAATTTTCAAGTAACATCTTACATGGTTTGTGTGATACAATCATTTGATGTAGGTTTGGAGTGTGTGAAAACGGCTATTGTCATCCTCTAAGAATGTTTCAATGATTGAAATAAAGAGTTTAGAATCTTGTAACCATCTTTGGATATAAGCATAATGTGTTCGCACATTAGTGTATAAGTCCAAAACCGAGAACCTAAAGTATGCATACTTGTGTGTATACAAAATGGTTGTAGGAGACTGGGTAAGTATGCATACTGGCGGAAGTTCATGTCCGAGAATTTCTGCTGAGTTTGAAATAAAAAAACAAACTCATCCGGTTACCAAAAGCACGCGAACTTGTACGCATACTAGCGAAAAGTTTACGTCCGTGAATTTCTGCTGAGTTTGAAAACTAAAACAAACTCAAATTCGGTTACTTAAGTAAGCATACCCGTACGCATACTTAAGTGTGTTACTTTCTAAAATCGGTTGTACATGAACCTAAACATTTATTAATAATTAGGAATGCAGTCTTTGCAAACAGTGGCTATAATTAATGTTCATGTATTAATTTGAGTGAATCAAACCGATTTTGCTTCAATTGCGTTCTTGTATAATTCTATGAGAATATGGAAATTGAATAACTCTTAAACTAGTTTCATTTGAGTCATTTGAACTAGTCATGGTTAAGATGAATAAGGTTGATATGGGAGTAATCATATGGCTAACCTCGGTTAACTATTTGTGAACCAACATGGTGTACACGTTTAGGTACTGTTACATAAACCTAAATGAGGGTACATTTCATTTGTGTGTAACAAGCTAAGTTCGATCTAACGGTTGAAATATATTATCTTGGTTGAAGCAGGTTATTCATCTAACAGTGAATATTAAATGCTTTGTTACCAAGGTAACTTGGATTGCAAACCCTGATTTGAAAACTATATAAAGGAGAACTCTAGCAACTGGGAAACCTAATCCCCAAACCTCATGTGTGCTACTAGTTGCATAACTAGAGTCGTTTCTCATTTAACCTTATGTTTATTCTCGAGACCCTGTAGGTTAACGACTTGAAGACTTCATTGGGATTGTGAAGCCAGACCCAACTATTATCTTTGTAGTTGCGTGATATGATCTTGTTGTTTCTATCATGTTGAGTACAATTGAAATAATAGGCTCGAGATTTATATCTCCGATAGGCAAGATAGAAGATTAATCACAAACACCTTCGTCTCATCATTTGTGATTCCACAATATCTTCTTTCGCTAGTCGATTAAGATTATTGTGAGGTGATTGATAATACTAGGCTGTTCTTCGGGAATATATGTCCGGTTTATCAATTGGTTCTTGTTTACCTTGATTTATCAAAAGACGGAACAATAACTCTTGGGTATTTCCGTGGCAGACAGATTTATTCAATCCTATAGACTTTTATGTGTGAGACAGATTTGTCTATCAAGTCTTCGACTTTGGGTCGTAGCAACTCTTAGTTGTGGGTGAGATCAACTAAGGGAATCAAGTATGTAGTATCCTGCTGGGATCAGAGATGTAAGGAGCGCAACTGTACCTTGAATCAGTGTGAGATTGATTAGGGTTCAACTACAGTCCAGTCCGAAGTTAATTGCTAGTAGGCTAGAGTTTGTAGTGGTTAAATACAGTGTGGTGTTCAATCTGGACCAGTTCCCGGGGTTTTTATGCATTTGTAGTTTCCTCGTTAACAAAATTCTGGTGTCTGTGTTGTTTCTTTTCGACATTATATTTTGTTATATAATTGAAATATCACAGGATGTGCGTTAAGATCAATCAATTAGAATATCCAACCTTGGGTTGTTCATTACATTGATTGACACTTGAACATTGGTTTTTGGTACCGTTCAAGTTGTTTCACATAATAATCAGGCTCACAGATTTCTATCTGTTTGATTTGTTGATTACATTGTGAAACAGAAATATTAAACTCTTTGACATACTTTACTCTAGATTGAATCTGACTGTCTAGTTGATTCTCTAGAAAGTGTATTGGAGTAAGTTCTCTCAGATTGCTAAACAAATTGTTGGGTGTGGTTGTTAGACCACCGCATTTTCATTATTAATAATTAATGCATCATATTTATCATTTTCCTTAATTATCTTATTTGTCTTTTCATTTTTTATCAATCAAAATACTTATTTTATTGTTTATTTAGTTTTTCTATAATAATTATTTATCTCTCTGAATCAAATTACCATAACCATTTCTAACCAAAGGTCACTTGTTATTTACTAGATGAAGAAACCCATAAATACCAAGGTTAGCTAAGTTGGGTAAAAGTCATTTCGAAACGATCAATCTTGGTACGTGAACAGCGGTGTAAACGCTAAATACCAGTAAATATGATGTGTGTAGTGATATGGATGGAAGAGGTAATTACTCCTCTTAAGTCTAAACCACGTCATAGAATAAGGAAATGTAATCTCCATCTCCGAGACTTATAAAGAAATTTTACTTTTACTCTTCCACTGGATTATGAACTCCGATTTTGAATGGATATAGAACCTTGTCATTTTCTCAATCAATTTATGAACCCAAATCTAGAATGGATAAAGAAATTTATCATCACAGAAGTTCCAAAACATTCTTCAATGGAGGATTTTTCATCTTTCTCCAATGATTAGAGGATATTGTTAAATAATCTTCTCATACGTTAAACCAATCAACCAGTTATTTCTTCTCAAACCATTCTCCCTTCCAAGTATAGTAAAAAAACTAATTTATGTAAAGTGATTGAAGTGAATAATAATATTTTGAATCTGGTCTGACAAGTTTTTGTTATGTGAAATTGAGAATAAGTTTTGAAATTAAGAGTCTGTAAAATTTTCGTTAGATTTTTAATTGGAATTTCATATGTTTTGGATGAAAAATCATCATGATGCATGAAATAAAGTGAAAGACTATTTGATTCGTTAGTTGTTCATGATACTTAGATTTTTGTTAATTTGGTGGGAAGTAGTAGACAAATGATGGTGTAAGTACTCTTTCTCATGAATCATGGTGATACAACATTTAATTTTTTTTACACGAATCATAGCATTTTCTTGTTATCACAAAAATCACAATATTTCATATATTAACATACAAAAAGTAATACATATAAAGCGTAAATAAGAACCTGGACTATTATCGGATTTGTATTCTGTAATATGTTTCTTATATAAGATACAAAATGTTATTATAAGTAAAATCTAAGACCAATACTGGTAGTACTACCAAAAACTAAAATAGAAGAAAAAAAACATTAATAATGATATTTTCTCATGTTTTTTTTTATCTTGACAATTCAATTTTCATAATATTTCAAAGATGAACTAAGACAAAACTATTTATACATATGTATATATAGTGTTTTTTTTTCTCTTTTTTTTTTCCCTTTATATTTTAGGCCATAGGTGGTCGACCATTCGGCTCTTTCTAAAAGACGACCCTGTTTTTTCCCTACCTATTTGAAAACAAAGTTTCATATGTTTTGTTCTTTAAATATATTAGAATCTCATTGAAGAAGAATAAGAATACATGATACGAGTTAATAATATCACGAACCTCTAGAGTATCTTATTTCTGAAGATCAATCAGACATACCACGGGGACTAAAACCAAGGAGCAAGTCACTTTGTCCGAGAAAGGGAAACCAAGTAGGAGAAAAGAAGAAGAAGGAGGAGCAGGATCCATACCCAAGTGAATTTTTCAGACTCATGTATCCCAATTTTTAACTTTATAGTATTGGTGTTCATATTTTCTTTATGTAACAATCAAATTCACTGTGACAGCTTTTTGATGATAATAATGAGCTTGTTAATGCCCTGGTGTTTGATGTTCACAATTTCACAAGGGTATTCAGATCTTTCCGGGTACCTACTTCTTCAACCCGGAATAATAAAAATTAGCATTATTATTGGAGATCGCCGTGAGCATACTTAACTCTGTAAAATAGAAAAATTAATTTCATTACAGTGAGTGAACAATATTACCTGTAGGTTCTCTCATTTCTCGCTCTAGCAGTGGCATGCTCTGCTGCAGCCGTGATCAACTATTTTCCAGACTTCAAGGGATCCATCAGATATCAATCGCAGCGACATTGGTGTTTTTCACCTTGATTGATTATTTCACTCAATGTGAATCTGTTGGTCATTTGGGTGATTAAAAATAGGCATTTGGGACTGATTTTTCTAATGGAAAAGTGAGAACTATTAGTTCTTGTCACTCTCTATTTGTCATTAACCTTTAATTTGATATCTTTATTACAACTCTATTACTTTCTCTTCCTTCTGCTTGGTCTATAAAAGATCTCACAGGACAAAAGGTGTGGATGTCTAACATCCACTCATTTAGTTAACACATAACTAAATATAAAACTTAAACTTCAATTACAATAATTTTGCAATAGTTTTTCAGAGCGGTTCTCATCAATTGTAACGATATATTTTTACTTTTCTTATATGTATAACATGGATGCATCTACATTCATGAGTAGTTAAATGCCCAACTAATTGAGGATGAATTCAAATTCTAAATATGATTTGATTTAGTATATGCATTTATTTTTATTTCTTCATATGATTATTGATTATCTTTGCTAATATGAATGTTTACGCTAATAATAGGGATTTTGATTCCATTGTTTTTTGTTTTTTTTTTGTTGAAGTATCTCTGATTCAATTGTTTCCTTGTCTTTGATTGCAGATATTGCTATGGTCCATAATTCTTAGACTCAAAAGAAGAAGAATGAAGATTATCAAGAAAAGGTTATTCTCCATCATTTTTTCTTTCTTTATTGTTCTTTCTCAATGGAGTTATAAACTGAATTGGTTAATGGGACTGTTTTACATGGTTAATACAAGTGAAATGCTTTCAGTGTTACATATTTTTCTCGGTTTGTTATTGGATGTATTTATAAAAATACCAAAGGTTTACAATCTATTTCCCATGAAACGTATTATTTAATCAGCTTCCCTAATTTTAGTTCTTCCATATGCAATGGTTTCTTTTTTTCTAGTGTTATTTTCTTTGTTGCATCACAGTATTAAGAATATATGTTACTGAAAACTTCGAAAGTACTTCGGTGCAGAGGTATTTGCTAGACGAGATTCATGGGAGTAGTTTCTTTTAGTTTTTAGTTCAACTTTTCCTGCTCTGATAAGTTTTAGAGCGTATGTTGCTTAATTTTATACTCATGCTAGCATAATTGTGCTATTTGTGATTTTATGATCTATCTTGAAAATTTATTCAGTTAGTGTGAGAATAACTGGACATGTCTGTATATGTTCCAATATTCGGACTTGAGATTACCAAGGGTCTTTTGATGCGTTAAGAGTATTTGGATGCTCTCAATATACCATTATACTACTCCTCGAGATATTGTTCTTGTTCGGTTATCTTGCATTCTTACTTGGAATTTTAACAAGATAACTTCAGTTTCTATTAGTAGTGTTGTCCATGTAGATTTTGTTAACATGTTCTGCGGAATTGGTGGGGAATTTTTCTTGTTAAGAACCTAAAAGTGTTCTTGTTTACATGTGCAGTATGTGTAAACGGAGTTAAGGTTTTTGGCGTCTCATTTTTAAACGGAGTTGATGTAGTATATGGACAAGCATATTACATGTGCTTATGTTTTTTTAAAGATTCATTGTAATGTATCCAATTAAAAAAAAAAAGGTTCAGTAACATGTTTTTGCCGCTTCTCATTTTATTTTTTTCTACCATGGTTGTAGTTATGCTTGTTATGTTAATACCAACATATAGGTTATTGAATCTCTTATTTAATCAGGTGGAAGATAACGTTCTCTAATATTAACGTAAATTTGAGATATCTTGCTGAAGTCCAAGAAAAAGAAAATGTGGACTTGGTAACTTTGGACCTCCAGTTCGTTTCTACACTCCTGGTACGGTTTAAAAAAAATTGCTTGATGTTCAACATCTTAGAAGTATATTATGTTGTTGTATTGATTAATATGCTTGTCTTGTTGTTTTCTTTGTTATGCCGAGTTTATGAGCTAAACCCTAACATTTCATTTTCTTTTGCGAATGAAGGTGATGCGTTCTACATTCAACTCATTGAAGACGAAGCACCATTAGTTAACCTGGTTAAGCCTCCATTTGAGGCTCGCAGATCCTAGGTATGTAACTTTCTTAATGTTAGAGCACTGCTCGGTCGAACTCGCATGCGTTGCTATCTCAAGCATGTTTTTAAATGTTAGTGATCAAAATTATAAGTCTTGATTTCTAGCCTATTTATAGATGTCTCGGACTAGGACATAGATTGTGTAGTTGAGCTTAGTTTTCACGGCGTTCATCATTTGAAGAAGAAGAACTACTAAGGTGAGCTTGTGGAACTTCAACGACAAAAAGTATGTGGAGACTGAAACTCATCTATCACTAGGAAAGTCTATTTCTACTCTATCTCCTATATTGAGACATAAGTCGTATTACGATATAGTTTTCTATATACACATTTGAGATTTCGAACTGAGTTTGTCTCGCTTACATATTTCTCGAAATATGTGTTGGCAAGCTTTTTCTTCGACCAAGTTCATCTTATATCATGTGAAAATTATTGCGTAACATCTTACATGGCTTGTGTGATACAATAATTTGATGTAGTCTTGGAATGTTTCGTTATGATTATTTCAATAACTTGAAAATTGCTTTGATGCTAATAGTGTGTGAAAACGACTATTGTCATCCTCTAAGAAAGTTTCAATGATTGAAATAAGATTTTAGAACACTTAACCATTATTGGATATGTCATGTTGTGCACTGTTGCACATATGTAATCCATGTCCGGGAACCATAGTATGTGCACCCGTTCGCATACCTGTTGGTTGAAGAAATCCGGGAACCTAAGTATGCGTACCCATTTGCGTACTGGCGTACAGGTTCATGTCCGAGAATTTCTGCTGGGATAAGTTCGCGTACCTGTTTGCGTACTGACAAAACTCAATCTTTGTCCGGGTATTTCAAGTATGCGTACACGTTTGCATACTTGAAGGTTAAAGTTCTAAAATCGGTTATGAACATGAACATACATTTATATAATAAGGAATACAATCTTTGCAAACCGTGGCTATAATGTTCATGATTGATTCGAGTGAATCAAATCGATTTTGCTTCAATTTTGTTCTTGTATACTTATATGAGAATATAGAAATTGAACGGCTCTTTAACTAGTTTCATTTGATTCATTTGAACAAGTTATGGTTAAGATGAATAAGGTTGATATGAGAGTAATCATATGGATAACTTTGGTTAACTATTTGTGAGCCAAACATGGTGTACACGTTTGGGTACGGTTACATAAACCTAAATGAGGGTACATTTCATTTGTGTGTAACAAGCTAAGTTCGATCTAACAGTTGAAAGATTATAGCTTGGTTGAATCAGGTTTTTCATCTAACGGTGAATATTGGATGCTTTGTTACCAAGGTATCCTGGATTGCAAACCCTGATTTAAAAACTATATAAAGGAGAACTCTAGAAACTGGGAAACCTAATCCCCACACCTCCTGTGTGTTACTAGTTGCATAAACTAGAGTCGTTTCTCCTTTAACCTTAGGTTTTTTCGAGACCCTGTAGGTTAAAAAATTCAAATACTACATTGGGATTGTGAATCTAGACCTAACTATTTTATTTGTAGTTGCGTGTTCTGATCTAGCCCGTTCTATCGTATTGAGTACAATTGAAATAATTGACTCGAGATTTATTTCTCCGATAGCCAAGATAAAATTAATCACAAATACCTTCGTCTCATCATTTGTGATTCCACAATATCTTATTTCGCTAGTCGATTAAGATTATTGTGAGGTGATTGATAATACCAGGCTGTTCTTCGGGAATATAAGTCTGGTTTATCAATTGGTTCCTGTTCACCTTGATTTATCAAAAGACGGAACAAAAACTCTTGGGTATTTCTATGGGAGACAGATTTATTCAATCTATAGACTTTTCTGTGTGAGACAGATTTGTTTATCAAGTCTTCGACTTTGGGTCGTAGCAACTCTTGGTTGTGGGTGAGATCAACTAAGGGAATCAAGTGCGTAGTATCCTGCTGGGATTAGAGACGTAAGGAACGTAAATATACCTTGAATCAGTGTGAGATTGATTAGGGTTCAACTACAGTCCAGTCCGAAGTTAATTGGTAGTGGCTAGAGTCTTTAGTAGCTTAATACAATGTGGTGTTCAATCTGGACTAGGTCCCGGGGTTTTTCTGCATTTGCGGTTTTCCTCGTTAACAAAATTCTGGTGTTTGTGTTATTTCTTTTCCGCATTATATTTTTTTATATAATTTAAATATCACAGGTTGTACGTTAACATCAATCAATTAAAATATACAACCTTTGGTTGTTGATTTTAATTGATTGACACTTGAACATTGGTCTTTGATACCGTTCAAGTTACTCCTCTTATATTCAACCGGGCTCATAGATTTCTATTTGTTGATTGCAGATTGAATTAAGAGTTAGAGATATAAAACTCTTTGATATACTTTTATCTAGATTGAGTCTGACTGTCTATTTGATTCTCTAAAAAGTATATTGGAGTAAGTCCTCTCTGATTGCCAAACGAATTGTTGGGTGTGGTTGTTAGACCCCCGTATTTTCACTTAAAGTCCTCCTCGTCTCATTATTTCTGCTTTCCAAACATTTTATTAAAGGGTTATTTGGTTTTTGGTAATCAGGTTTTGACCAAAACCTGGGTTTGGTTTAACATTTGTCCATCCTTTGTGTTTGGTCCAAAGACAAACGTTGACCGGCGTTGACTCGGTTATACGGTGACGTATCTAACTATTTGACTTGGTTATGTTTTTTTGCACCCCTTAAATTATTATGTATTCACTACCAGAGCCTCCAAAAAATTATGACTCCCCCTTTTATTCTTTTCTCCTTCTCTTTGTCTGCTACTGCACCACCAATTAAGATTGTTACCGAATTGTTGTCATGTTTTTCGTTCTGTTTGCATTGATGGTTGTCTAGAATTACATCCTGAGAAGATATTTGATATGAGAATAGGTTGATAGGGGAAGATCTGTGCTAAATGATTCAGGAATATGAAAAATTGGGGTCTCTGAGTTCAAAGTATAAATGTTTGAATCGGGAAGAAATCGGGGTTCATATGTGTGGTCTGTGTTTAAATAGAAGATGGGTTTTTGTTGCATTGAACATTGAGACTATAATTAGTTATATTCTCAAGTTTCAAAGAAGAAATAGACGTGATGCAGCTACCAGAGATCGAGGAGATGATGTCTGAGATCGAGAAGATGATACTGCTGGTGAAGATTAAAGAGGGATAATGCAATTATAAAATGATTTTGCTGCTGGTGAGGAATGATTCAATGATAAAGGAGAAGATTCAGATTGATGGGTTTTGTAGTTAGAGTCTGAGAATGGGTTTTGGCTAAAACTCGACTTGGTTTGGATTTTGGGCAATTTGTGGAGTTTCTTGAGGTGAAAATAAGTAGAACTGATGTTGTTAGCTAAGTTTTTGAGTTGATCTGTGTTGGTGAGTTGTTTCTGCTTGATTGCAGTCGATTAAGTTGAGGTCCTGAATTAGAGAGAAGAACATGGAAGTAATTGATAACAGAAGCTACAATAATGGATGAATGGGCCTGTGATAAGTTTGTATGAACTGCAGTTGACGGTGGCATATTTCAGGTGGTGGTGACTCTGTAGTGGTTTAGAAGAGGAAATCAAGGAGATGATGTTGATGTTGTGTGTGTTGGTGGTTATTGTTTAGTTATTGCGTTATATAAAGAATAAGGTTATGATGTTTTGGGTTGCTTGTTACTGGAAATTGCAAGAGGTGGCTAGGCAGTATGTTGGTGAAGGAACAAAAGATCACGGGATATAGATGCATATGAGAAAGATGTTGTGGTTATAGGTGCACAAAATAGACTTGCCACGTGGTCGCACAGGAAGGCAATGAATAGAACTGACGAATCTCAGTCAAAGATCTCAGTCAGTGACTTGTCAAATAAAATGTCAGAGTTATCTCGTCGCGTCACCAAGCACGAAGAGGAGGCATCCTATAACGAAGTGACTTACAAGAGGAGTCTAAACTAAGAAAGATAAATTGGAGTACCCAAGAAGATATCGACCACGAAATAAGGAAGAAAGAAGTAAGGTTACTTGGCTAGAAAGATAACCTACGAAGTAAGAAGATTATCGAGCAAGAAAGAGATATCTGTCCCGACAGAAACGAAATTTGTCAGCGAAAGAAGGGGAGAAACTTTTTGTAAAATGGTCTGGGCGAAGGATAAAGCACCTCCACGAGAACGTTGCGAAGTAAAAATGAGTTGTATACCACTAGGGTTGATTGGACTATAAATAGAGGTCCTTGGGAAAGGTTAAGGGATGGGATTTTAGAGAGAGAGAGAGAGAGAGGAGAGAGATTAGCTTAGAGAGTGAGATTAGGGTTTCCTTGTATTGAAGAACTTGTATTTTCACTCCTTGGATAAATAAATAAAGATTTTCTAATTCCAAAAACACTTATCATGTGGCACGTCTGTTTTCTTATTCATTTGGGTGTGTTACTGGATTTCCAGTAGTTACATTTTGGCGCTAGAAACAGGGACAGAGATAGTAGTCTTTGGGTACTGCATCGTGAGTGGAGGTATATTTGGAGATATCGAACCAGAGACTAGTTGATGGCCAGAACTCCGGATCGAGAGAGGCACTTAATAGCAACAAGGAGAAGCAAACGTCTGGAGGCGAGAAGAAGGGGAAGAATGGAAAGGGGAGAAACATCAGTTGCAGGGGAGAGACAAGGCGCGAACCGACGACGGAATAAATCAACCGGGGAAGATGACTTTAGAGAAAGATCGATACACACTTCGACATGGATACCGCTGCGGAGGAAGAAATGACCAACGAAGAGCTAGAGGAAAATATCGGTGAATAACACATGATATTAGAGCAGTTAAGGGAAACACTTCGCCTTGAACGAGAACGAGATGGGGACCTAGCACAGCAACACACCCGACTGATGAGATAAAATGCTAGATTGGTGCTAAAAAATCGCCAACTTAACGAAGAAACATCGGTTGACCCCATGAACTCGAAAGGAAACACGATGTCGTCAAGATAAGAAGAGCCATGACAGAGGAGAGCACCGAAGAAGACGACGAAGGGAAAGCATCGAAGAAAGGGACTTAAGGAGAGTATTGGAGGTAATGAGATGGGAAGATCAAAGGCGGAGATACGAAGAAGAAAGGAGGAACGAAGACGAAATGAGGCGAGAAAAGGAGAGGCGACGAGACATGAACCAAAGGCACGAGGAAGCAATACAACTTTGGGAAGGAAGGCTTGGTGTGATGAGAGGTTATCATCATGAATAAAATGGAGGAAACCTGAACCAAGAAGTCTTAAACGAAATGCGAGACATGAGGACATTGATAAACAATTCGCGAATAGGAGGCAGGGTACAGCTGGATGAGGCGATAGAGGAGGCAGATAAATCTCCATTCACCTATGAGATAATATATGCGGACATTCCTGAGAAGTGCGTGTTGCCGATATTCTCAAGCATATTTAGCGGATAGGAAAGTGTTGTGCAACACTTAAAATAATATACTCTATCATTGATGCAGTGGGGAAGAAACAAAGCAGTACTTTGTAAATATTTCCCGGCAAGCTTGACCGGCGAAGCGTTGGCATGGTTTGATGGACTACCGGAAAGATCGATTTCATCATTTAAGGATTTGCAGAGAATATTCCTGACAACATACATAAGTAACAATATGTTGAGGCCCGGAATCGAAACCTTGTTCAACCTAAAGCGAAGACCAACGGAAAGCCTGCGAGGACTGGTAATGAGATGGAGGACGGTGTGTAGTGAACTGGCAGGAAGAGTTGATGAGAAAATTTTTATCTTAGCCTTCCCGAACGCCTTATTCCCGACCGACTTGTTATACACATAAATATTCATAATCCGAAATTCCTTGACGATGAATGAATTAAGGGAATACCAAGAGGAATACATAGCATTGGAAGAGAAACAGAGGCAAGCCAGCAAAGTAACACCAATTCCAGTGAAGGAAGGAAATTCAAGGCTATTACCAAGGAAAGTACATGTCGTGGAGGATGATCCAAAATATGAGAAAGGGGAACCGTCAACTCCAGTTCCGGCGAAACTAGTAGCTATATCCAGTGGAGATCAGGAATGGATCGATCAACAGACATATGAAGAGTCAAGACGAAGGAGTTATGAGTCACGAAATCAGAACAAGGGATACCATCACAGAAACAATCAAGGGCCCAGGTTTGGAGAACGAAGACCAAATGCACCAGCTTTTGAAGATGTAAAGATACCTAGACTCAATACAACTGTGGAAAAAGTATGAGAAGCTATAGTGTTGACCGAAGAGATCCCCGCCACCACCAAATTTGGGAAGAGAACCACCGTCAAGTATAATAAGTCATGAGTTATGTAGGTATCATCGGTTTCATGGACATAACACAAACGACTGCCGAAAAATCTGAAGGATTATACTTCACTTACTGGAGCAAGGGAAGCTTGCCCATTTTCTGGAAGGTTACGTTACGCCACCACCACCCCCACCCCATGACAATCAACAAGTGTACCGAATCGAAATAGATCGAGGAACCCAAAAGTTGAATTATAATTCGATAATACATTTGGCCAAGAATATTCAGAATTTCCATGATAACATGCTCAAGAGAGTGCATAAGAGGGACCTCGAAGGACGAGAGATATTCAACGTAGCGAAAAAGGAGCCATTAGAAGAGTGGCAAAAGAAGGAGATAAAATTTTCCGCACGGGACGCACCGGAAGGAGGATCTTCACACATGAACCCATTGGTCATAACCTTGAACTTTTGGAAATACTCAAAGTGGGATGACGACGAAGTCAAAAAAGAGAAAATCTGGGCAATAGACAGAATCTTGGTGGATACGGGGAGCTTAGTCGACATACTCTTCTATCGTACATTTAAAACGATAGGGTACAAGGATTCCGACCTGGTACCCTCGACATATAACATATATGGCTTTAACGGGGTCGCATCCAAGCCAAAGGGAGAATTAGTCGTGAAGATTTTCGTGGGCGAATTAGAAACGAAGGTCACTATTCGTGTAGTGGATATAGATTCACCCTATAATGCTCTTATTGGCCGACCTTGGATACATGGGATAAAAGGGGTTGCATCTACATATCATCAAGCCATACGATTCTCTATGCCAAGCACAATAGGAGAAATCAAAGGAGATCTAAAGGATGCGCGAGATTGCATCGATAAGGATGTTCGCAATTATGAGGAAAAACTAAGAAGAACGATAAAACAAAAGAAGAAGGCATTCGAAGACAAAAGAGCAGAGCAGTTGATGGTATTCATGATTGGGATAAGCGAGGAGCAGACTATGACGCAAAAAGGCATAGAAGTAACGGACAAGATGACGGTTGTTAACGAAAGGGATCGTGAGAAAACTCCGGAGAAGGAAATCCAAGTTGAAATAAAGTAGAGTGGAAAAACGAGGAAAGCGAAAACAAAAGAAGGAAGCGAAGTAACGCGGAGTGAGAAAGAAACTCCAAGGAAAAACGAATTCCGCGAGGAGGATCCAAGGCAAGCATTCCTAAACGCAAAAAGGTATCAATACAAGAAACTGAAGAAAATGTTGAGCTGCTTGGTTCTGTTGATAGGGGAAATGAGACGTGTGACGAAGAAAAGGAAATGTCGCAACTAAAAGAAGAACTATACCAAGAAAGGCGAAGGAAAGAAGAATTGGTGAGAGAACGGATAAGGTTAGAAAGGAAGAACAAAAAACTTCTGGACAAGAACAATCACTTAAAAAAAAACAAGAGGAATACAACATGCAAAGAGGGGAAAATGCATCCGGGAGAAAATTGGCGATTGAAGGTCACCATGAAAATTGGCGAGAAATAAGAGGACGAGGGGAACGAAACGAGCGAGAAGATCTAAAGAAAGTCGTAGAAAGAAGCAGGAAGGAATTCAGATAGAAGGAATATCGAATGCAGAAATTGTTGGCACCTGAAAGAAAAGGGACGACAAGTAATGACATAGCGAAAGGAAGAAAATTAGGAATAATGGAGCAGCCAGAGATGGTGAACAAATGTGCAATAAATGAGCCATGCAAATCGGAAATATCAGCGCTATTCTCATTGAAACAAAGGCAAAATGAAAGCTTGCGAAGTTTTGTGGCAAGATGGGATACGATTTGCAGAGAACTAAAATGAAGGCTTTCAGAAGATGATTTAGTACGATCGTTCATCTACGCACTGTCGACCCGACAACCTTTGTTTTCAACATTGTTCAAGATCAGGAACGAGGTAAAAATGAAGGAATTGAAAATGTACCAGTCCAAGGACATCCTCCTAGAAGAAGAACGCTGATATCAAGGAAGAATCATAGAGACGATAAAATGTACTTGTGAATTATCATTTGGAAATGTATCGGATTTACAAAATAATAGCAATGATATTTTCAAGTTTGATGAATTGATTCAAAGATACGGATTTTCATATCTCTAAGACATTTAGAACGAAAGGAACCACAACACCAGCCGGTAAGACCTCATATTAGGAGGCGAATAAGATCCACGAAATGAACCGTTTCTAGGGAAACTTAAACCCTTCGCCTAGGAAAGCTGAGAATCCACGACATGCACCCTAGTTCGCATTAAAGTGCAAGAGGCAAGACCTAACGCATATCGTGAACAACTCTCAGAAAGGAAGTTAGGGGCAATGATAAGACCTATCCGCCGAGGGTCCCTTTATGATGGCCTTAGGTAAGGGGTCCAGACGTACGACCAAGACGCCGACGTATTCGGTTGAGCTGCGGGTGCCTGGGACGTCTGGAGAGTTACCATCCTTGACCGTATGGCAAGTCTTGGCTATAAATGCACTCGATCCCAAAGAAACCCCACTTAGGGTATGACTTCGTAACCCAAAGTCATATCGGCGAAGGGGATAAGAAGTCACTAAAACATCTGAATGTCATAATAACTGGATGGGAGGAGACCAACATGCATGTTAGGGTTAACCTCCTTGAAGGGACAATCAGGGGGGATATAAAGGGATGGCACCCTCCAGATTAGGGAGCTGAGTGACCAAAAAAGACGGGAATGTCATGGGGCTAACATTCATGGGAATGGCTAGGCCTATCACATTGTCGCGAAATGGAGAACAATACAACTGTTAAGAAGAGGTTGTTGGATTACTACTTGAAAGAGTAGTAAGCGCCTGATACCTCGTTGAATTAAGATCCTTCATAAAGGATGGGGCGCAATAAGACCTTATCTAGGAGGCACCATAATACCTCGAAAAGCAACATATGAATAAGAAACACAAGAACAAAATTATCATGTAACATGCAAAAAACAAATAAGAAAAGAAAAGGCAAGAGGCGTAGGCAAGTACTCAAGATAAGAACACGCAGTGAGGCAAACAACGAGGCTTAAAGCTTGAGCACGAAGCCCAAATTGTAAGATATCGACCTTTCATTTATACCTTGGAAATACACAGAAGAATAAGAGGCAAGTATATACTTTAAATTTTGTTATTCTTTTGAGTATTACCTCGGTAAGTATATACTTGGAAAAATGGAAAATCACAACATAAAGAAATGGAAAAATCATAACATTAATGTGGAAATCAACTATAATATTAAGGTTTTTTGCCCCCCAATCTTGGGTGCACCCAGAAAGAGAAATTGTTTCCAAAATAGTTAAGGAGAAGGCTAGAATACGGAAAAGAAAAACTAAGACTATTTTTGAACGCCATCAGGGATTTCATTGCTAGCACCAGTGTTTGCATCAAGACTCAATGGTTTCTCTGAAAAACTCGTAGAAGCATAGGCACCATTGGACTCATCGATCTTTCGCTTCTCGTCACCTGCAGTGAGCTTCTCTTGCTCACCTGAGATAGTTCTCTCTTCCTTTGGTTGCTCGTCATCAGAAAACACCTCCAGGGGAAAGGTAGGATGAGGAATGCCATGACCATCGCAGAAGTCACCAAAGACAGAGACCAAGTAGTTCTGGGTATTCTTGCGAGCTAACTTTGCAACCCTCGTGGCATTTATTATCATCTCGTCAATATCGGCATTCAAGTCCTTAGCCTCATCCCTGAGGCGAGAAACCTATCTGCGAGATTCATCCCTTTCATGGGAAAGGTTAAGGACACTACACCATATTTTGCGTTTTGTGACACATTATTTCAGTCACGAAATGGAGTTGTGACGCACAATGACCGTTACAACGAGGTGTGTAACAAATTTTCGTAACCAACATGTTGCCGTCACTAATTTGGGGTTGTGACACATTTAGTAACACGCAATAGACCGTCACCAAGTTAAAATTCGTGACTAGCAAGAGACCGTTTGAAATTTTTTTTTCGTTACAAATACATTGACTTAGTCTACGTTGACCGACTACAATGTTCTGGTAAAATTTTAGTAACCAAGGATTTTCCGTTACTAAATTTTTACCAGGGTGACTAATTTTTTGACCAGGTCAGCGTTGACTGATTCCTACTATCCTGGTAAAAAATTAGTGACACTTTTTTGCCGTTACGAATCCTTTTGTTACAAAAAAAAATTCAGTCTTTATTGACCTGGTCAATATTAATGTTTCCATCCCTTTCATTTTACCCCGCAAGTACCCTATCCCCGGAATTGTTACAATACAATCCAATTCCAACATTTCACATTTCAACATTTCACATAAGAAGTCATTCAATATAATTTAACATTCATTCCAACATTCAAAAGAAGTCATTCAACCAATTTATGTTGTGTTCATGAGCCATAATCGCCAAGTATACATAAATGCTATGAATAAGCATATTGTGAGCATTACCTTAGCCATTTATTATTAAGCCAACAAGACTTTTTTCTTCTTTTTACGAACTGCGTCGTCTCCGGTCGCCATTGCATAGGCATCATTCCTTTTGAGAACTCAATGCACATTCAGTGCCTGAACCCTGTTAAAGTAAACAAACGTGAAATAAGTTATCAAGCTTCAATAGATGGGGGCAAAAGAGGCCGCGGACTATAACATGTTGATTTGAACAAGGTTTAAACAAAGAGTATGAATGCATATCAAGTCGAGTATCGTATAAGGAATTAGGATGTGGAGATGACAAGGAGATAGAAACGTACATTGACTAGCAAAATCCTTGTGCTAGTACTTATTTTGTCTTTCCTAGCATTGAGCCAAGGACCTGCACATATATAACATAATGATTACAGATGAGTAGGAATAAGAGAAGAACAGTCGATGCTTATAAAACAACTCTGCCCTAAAAAGGAAAGTCAGCAAGGTAGAAGATGATCAAAATATTCGGTGATTGCATGTCAATACAGCAAACATAGTCCCCATACTACTATTAAAAAACAGATCAAAACATCATAGTTATATATGTGCACAATCTTAAACGAAACATTTTCAAGTAACGAAACATTTTCATAGTCTCATTTTAACATCCAATTTGGGAAGGCCTTAAAACTAATGAAAAATGATGCCGAACACTGTCCAGTTGAAAAAGGGACCTCAATTAACTAGAATTCTAGAATTTGAACATTCATCTCAAACTTCTATTCGTATGATAAATTACCTCCAAATCCTTAATTGCTTGTTCTCTTGTAGTTTCTTTTCATTGGAGATCACGTTTCAAAGACCCAATGCAGAGTAAACCCCCGCACAATCAACCAAGTCATAAAATTAGTAGGATCAAGCTACATCGGTTTCTCCGTAATGCATCGGTTTACGCCACTTTACCGTGTCCGATCATCCCGCAATTTTAACAGAGTCTGCCTGACATATATATGCCTAACATATCCAAAATTCACTTAATTCTAATGGTTGGATTTCTTTTTATGGTGTCAACATTGCCTGAGTTATAAATGTCAGAATATCAATACAATTCTAAGGTTTCATCACCCAAACAAAGTTTCATATTAACTCATCGCTACTCAAATACAAGCACTATTAGATGGTGGTCCAAGAGTGACTTACCTTCACTAATGCTTCACCAATCCATACGTCATGAAACTCATACAACAACCCTTGACAAATGTAGATAGTCTACCAGATTTTAAACGGCGACTCATCCATAGAAGCTCCATATGTTCGTTCTTGGAGAAGTTATGAGTGGTGTACCAGCATCACTTTATGAATCGACCTCAACCACTTTGGAGAGAAGAGGTTGAAAATGAATACTTCTGTTTCTTTGTTCCATCTCTCAGTCATTGCCGTAACGCTGAACCAGCCTCAACAAGTAGCATGATGATGTGTATCGGTACCACCACTTCAAATTGCAAGTGGATCAAAGACATGCCTACACATGAAAAAGATTTACTAAAACACGTTATATGGGGAAGAATGATGCTCCATGTATGAATACATTTTAACATTGACTACTGACTCATTGGTGTATAACAGATGCTCAATTTTGGACTGGCCAGTTTAAGTTAAATTTATGCAAAATTTAATTTGGGTGGTAGAAAATAAAGCGGTCTTCCTTATATCATGACCATCAGCAATTGATACAGTTAGCTAGAATATAAATCATACGTTCATGATTATCAATTTGTCTAATATGCATAAAGAAATTCAGTCAATGTTAGGGAATAAATGCACAACGCTATCGTACTTGAAATAAACTGCAATAATAATACTTTAAATGTCATAGAATTGTGCTTACATGATCTCCATAAGAACATCCATACTTGAAATAGCTGGACAACTCACTATGGCACCAAAATTGTAAGAGATACAAAAGAGCAGCCGATCTAATGGCAACCCCCTGTGCAGAACAATTCAACAAATTCAATAAACAGAAAAGAGGAAAGTATGAGTTGGAGAAAAATAAGTCACACACCTTTTCAATAGCTGGACAACTCGTCCTTCACAGCGTACAAGTCATAAACATAATCATCCATCATAGCTGCACATACAGAGGACACAACACATAATTCATGAGTTGGACAAGGATCATTATTTATAACATATTCATGTTCAATGAATGAAGGGATTAGTCAGATACGCCACATAAATATCCAAACATCAAGCACATAAAATGAGGAGTGGCCAGGACAAGAAGAGTGAATTATATGGGGAGCACCTTCACCGTTGTTAATGTATGAGTACATATCAGATTGAATCTCTGAGGCAACCTCCGGAAGATACTCTCTTAGAAGAGGCAAAAAGTTGCACAAAATTTGACTATCCTCCAAAGACATATCTCTGCAATACGACAAATGTAATTAGCAAAATTCCCCGAAGGCAAAAAGATAGATCCATACAGTGATGAAAAACAACCAACAAATATAATTAGAATCACATACTCATCTGCTTCCATCTATAATATAAAGAATTACCATTACCGTCAGATGAGTCAGCTGATTGAACAGGTCAAACACACTTTTGGTTCTGGTAAAAGTTTGAGTACCCTCAGCAGTTTGTTGATCATAAACCTTGCTAAAACTTGAACATCTAAAAATCATTATACGACCTCCAATTTTCCTTAAACATCTTCCGACTCTATACAGGACAAGAGCAAAACTCTCTCTAGCTTTATCTATTTATCTTCTACATCTACACCTTCATCATAGGGAAAAAATGAATATAGTAACGAATGAGATGCAAGTCAAATTAAGATCGTGCATCCTATTATCATAACTACTTAAGAAATTAAAATACATACTTCCACCATACGTACCTACGTCACCAACGTCCTGATTATAGATGTCCATCCCATTAACTTGTAGCATCAACTTAGAAGTCTGCATGGATTCCTAACTACTTCTAATTCGTTCAAAAGTCTTTGAAATTTTTCAAAAAAGCTCCAGAAAAACTAAAACATTCATCAAAAATTGATCAAATAAACAGAACTTAATTCCGTCATAAACTTCCATTTTATCAAGATACCTCCAACCATAAGTCATAAGTGAATGCAGCTTAAGATAGATGTACCTCTAAAATCCTTCACAATATTCCCGGCATAGATTTCCTTAAGTGGAGGAAAGATTGCAGGTTCACATGTCAACGCACAAGTGTACATCAAGGCACGAAAGATAGTATATCTATCTAATTAACATAGACTTCATAAGATATGGAAAATTACCTGAAAATGGAAAATAACCAGCAAACAAAGGGAGTATGAATTCAAGGTTCCATCCTTGGGGTTGTTGATATCACGTAACTTAGCCCATTCCTTGATCTGCACATATAAGTAGACATGTACAAAACCAGCACAAAGTTGTGAAATGAACATTAGAAATATACTTACAGAAGTATGCTGAGCTAAGGTCATAAGAGCTTTCATTGTCTTTTCTGCCTCGTCTTTGTGTATGGTATGCGAGAGTTTGTGAAATTAGGGTTTACGAGAGTTTGTGTATGGTAAGTACAAAAGGAAATATACTTACAGTATCTTTGGTGCCACTGGGGTCTTTGCGAGAGGTCTCCAAATCTAATGACTTCACGCGTGAAAATATTACATAACCATTCGATCGCTCTCTCTTTGCATCTTTGACTTAATCATTTGAACATGGTCACAAACTCAAAACCTTTGCCTCATCCATGCATATATCACCTAAGCAACATATATAAAGTTAGGAATTTCATCAAACACCTACAATACCTAAACAATTCATAAATTACTGATTTTTTAAGAAAATTTAATAAGAACCCATTAAATAAATTCTCAGACCAATGCAAGCATGACCAAGAGAGCGTTAAAACAAGTTAACAAATAGCAATGGGTTTACAGAACATCATCCAAGAACTTCACATTTGATTTCAACTGATGAGTTATTAGCATAGAAAACAATTGAACTTTATAGATCACCTGACTTATCTTTAGATTATACATCTAGCATAGAAAACAATTGAACTTTGACACTCACTGAAAACAAGTCAAAATCGAGAAAATTGGAAACCCAAATCTCAGTTATAACAAACTGACCTAAAAATTAAACCCAATAAATAAAACAAGGGCATGAAAAGGGATAATACTTGTGTTATTGTTTCATGGGTGGCCAAGGCCAGATCCAGGGCTTGATCTGTTGAGCAGCAACAGTATCTTCTTGTCCAATTTCTTGAACAGACCCATCTCAGACCTTCTCTTAAACCTTGATCATTACCAGCTCAAATTGAAGCCATCTCTCTACTAAACTCATAATAAAAAAAAACCACCTATCCATCTGTAATTGATTCATCAAATCAACAGCTCCAACACCCTTGAAATCTCAGTACCACCATCTTCTGAATCTTAATACCTAATTCTGTAATAACCCGTCCCTCCACCGATACTGTCCCCACTTAGCCACTGCGGTTATCCGGCAGTGTGGGGTTTTCAACGGGCATCGCTGCAGTAACCAACAGTAACTTCCCGGATGGTCACCCATCCCTGGATTGCTCCCACCCGGGCACACTTAACTGCAGAGTTTTCTGCCAACTCTGGAGCCAATTGTGCTGAAAAGGCCTCGGTGTTAAGAAAGGACAAACCATTACTTATATTCCATTTGTCAAACCACTACCGAATATCGGGGTATTACAATACCACCACCTTAAATTGGAGCTGTCCTCAGCTCCGGAATATGTATAAGCTCAGATCTCCGACGTTCCCTTCCCCTCATGGGAAGCACCTGGAACAACCCCGTCCAGCGTGCCTTCCCACCCTCGGCAGGTGTCCCGTCATCGACTCTGATACCATTTGTAATAACCCGTCCCTCCACCGATACTGTCCCCACTTAGCCACTGCGGTTATCCGGCAGTGTGGGGTTTTCAACGGGCATCGCTGCGGTAACCAACAGTAACTTCCCGGATGGTCACCCATCCCTGGATTGCTCCCACCCGAGCACACTTAACTGCAGAGTTTTCTGCCAACTCTGGAGCCAATTGTGCTGAAAAGGCCTCGGTGTTAAGAAGGGACAAACCATTACTTATATTCCATTTGTCAAACCACTACCGAATATCGGGGTATTACAAATTCAAACAAAACCCATTCGCAATCTCCTCCATATCTCATCTTAATCTGATTTCAACCCTAAACAGCCAACCCTAGCTTCTTCTCGATTTGCGTCAAACTCATCACTAAATAACCCTAAATCTTAATTGAATATAAATAGATTAAATTAGGGTTTCTGAAATTTCTGAAAGATAAAGAGAAGATGAAGATTTAAAAACACGAAGAAAAAAAGAGGTGTTTTTTGATTGACGGTGAGAACCTAACCTAATAACAGATGACAAATCTTCTTCTTCTAGACTTCTAGTGTGAGTCTGTCTTCACACAAAACGGATAGCGAGTCATAGAAGGAAAGGGATATGAAAGTCGCAAAAACTTCTATGTTTAGGATGGATAAATCGATCCTGAAGAGAGAAGAAGGGGAATGTAGGTGATGTTTGAAAGGTAGTGACAAGATTTTTGTGATGTTTCTCGGCCAAATCGATCGATGAAGACAAGATTTCTGTGATGTTCACTAAACCCTAGTTTTATCGCTAGAGCAGTAAAAGACGAAGAGAGAAGAAGGGGATAAGATTTGTGCGGTTTATTCACACGATAGGGTAAACTTGATAGAATGTACACGGTTCTTTCGCACGCTGCTCAGGATGGTGTTACTGAGTGTTACTCTGCACACGGTTCTTTCGCACAATTATTTTCCAAAGCGAGTTACTAATCGTGACACGGTCAAGTCACTAAACTGTAAAATTTCGTAACGGAACATGTGGTGTCACTAAATTTTCGTAACTGAAATTTTTAGTCACTAATTCGTGACGGCTACATGTTGGTTACGAATTTTAGTTACTAATCGCTGAATATGGTATAGTGGGACCTGGTTCTTGTAACGCTCCTCGAACTCTGCAGAGATGAAACGAGACTTCGTTAAAAACTATAAATTTGATATAAATGATGATATCTCGCATTGCACATAAAGCTACCTTCCATCTGTAAGATATAGTAGTGTTCAAAGTCTCTTGAATATCGGAATACAAATAATCCAACTTGGAGATTGCCAGATCCGACTCTTGGAGTTGAAAGCTTAGCTTGTGATAAGCATTGTCCCAACCTTTACCATGACCAGACTTCGAAGTATCTTTGTTGGGTTGAACGACGAGAGCACCCTTGTTCTTGCGAAGATCCACAGGCTTGGCTTGGGAAGAAGATTTGACCGGCTTCGGACGTGGGGAGTTATCCATCTGAGCTTGAAGAAATTCCACCTTTTTCTTCAAACAATCATTCTCCTTGTTCAATCCAGCTACCTTGTTACGAGACTTACGAAGATTAATTACCAACTGATCTTTCTTACTGATTACCCGCTCGTTACCTTCCTGCAGCCTCTTATAAGCTGCGCTCTAAGGATGAGGAATGAAGATTCCTCGAGGTAAGAAGGGAATTGCTAACTCGTTGAAGTTCTAACTTAAGACGCTCATTCTCGTCATGAAGATGAAGGTTCAGCTCCTCGTTACGAGCAGACTCGATAGACAAGCGATCTACTTGCGAAAATAAAGTTTCGACTTTCTCGTTCAAGGTCAGGTTTTCAAACACGTAGCTATCATTCTGAGTCGAGAGGTTCAAGTTTTCTGCACGGATATCCTCCAGCGACACGGACGCTTATGAGGCATCCAGTTGACGTTGCATGCATCGAGCTTGACGAAATATAAAATAACAAAATAACAAAAATAAAAGCAAAGGCAAGGAATGGATCTGCAAGGGGGGAAACTTACTTTGAAGCTTCTCAACCTTCTTGTTCTCCTTGATGGAGTATTCCTTCTCTTCTTTGAGCTCCTTCGTCAAATCCTTGATCTGAGATTCATCCTTCTTTGCTTTCTCGTGAATAAGTATAATCTCCACGAGGCTGGCCATATGACAATTGACCTCCTGCGAATTGAAAAATTATAACCAAGGAATAAATCTCGAAATAAGGGAAGGCACATCTAAAGGAGTGTAAAAGACTCACCAAGTTCATTAAGGAAGAATGTTGTTTGATGTTCAACAGTGTGGATGCATCTTGGGAGAGAAAATCATCACCACTAAGAGTCAACAAAGATTCAAGGGCACGAGATCTCATAGCAGGATCTTCGCGAGCCTTGTGGTAGATGTCTTGCAAAAACTTCATGTCAGGATCATAAAGGGGATTAGACGCCACAGGCGAGACCCGTTGCTTGACCTTTTCACGAAAGGAAGGATTTTCAGGGGATTCCTCAACATGCACCACCTTTTGGACAAGTAGTTGCACGAGGATGGGGAGATTGACGCTTGGAAAGAACAGAATGACTTGGAGAAGCAACAGAACTCCTGACAGCGATCAAAGCCACTAAGTCCAAGCCCGTGCGTTACCTTTTGGGCTCGCCAGAAGAGGGAACGGCTAAGGCCTCAGTCTGCGAGAAAAAACAAGCTTGATATAACAGATAAGAGGGACGAAGTATATAAGATAAAAATTTGGACAAGGTAAAGGTACTTGAGCAGGAGCAGGAGGCGGAGTAGGATGATCCCTCATTTTTCGTCCCTTAGTCACTAACTCAGAAGAGGAATGCTTGACAAGGGGAATATTATCCTGCGAAGAGTAGAGAGTTAGAGTTCAAGGATATCATACCAAGAAAAAAGTAACAGGCGAGGTAGCTACCTATTTGAGAGCAAGAGATTTAGTAGTAACGTCCTTTTCCTCTAGTGCTTTAAGAAGGCCAGCAACAGGCATCTCGTACTAAATAAAGAAGAAAAAAGGCATGAGAACAGGTTAAAACCAGGACATAGAAAGAGGCTATAAGATGAAACAATACCTCAGCTGGAACGGACCACCGAAGCTTCCAAGGATCAAAACCAGTAATATAATAGTGTTGGGTAAGAGGAACTCCACGAGGAACACCTTTCTCGTCAACACCCCAGATAAAAAAGGCCCCCTACCACCAAAGGGAACGTCGCCCATCCTTCATCTTGCTCCAATTTGAGAGAATCTATGTTTAAAGGAAGAACTTTGGACGAGGACGAGATAGTCTTCTGGATGAGCTCGATTCCCCATTCCTTGAACTTCCTAGTACTCATAAACCTTGCGGAATAACTAGCAGCGAAGGAGTCGGCACTGTAGTCACGCGGATTGAATTCCTTGGCCGTTGGTAGAACCTGCGAAGTACCGCTCCCTGAGCGAGTTGCAAACTCGCTGGAGATACGCATTACGTTACCAGAAAGCTGAAAGACCCCGCATTGAAGCTTGTTCAAGATCTCGAGAAAAATAGGGTTAGAAGGGTTGTAAAGGGGAAAAGACAACCCAGCTCTCAACTGACCCACAGTGATAATCATCTTGTCAATCGACCAATCATCAGATTGAATCCACCGGCAGTTAAGCTCCATGTATTGAGTAGCGATAACGGGAGGACTCACTGAAGAATTAATCGCAGGGGATAAAGATAAGCCCATCTTTTGAAAATGAGATTGGAAATCCTCTAAGGTCTTGAGTAAGGAATGCATTGAAGCATTCTTTGGAGCCATGACAGCGGAGGAAAGATGAGAAAAGTTAAGAAAAGAAAAGAAAAGGGTATTGATGAAAACAGAAGCAGGAGCAGAGAAAGTAATAACTTGAGTTCACGTAGAAAAGAAGGGAGAAGAAACCCCAACTAGGGCTGAAAAGGTATTTAAGGCAAATAGAGGATTACCGGTAAAGCAAGTGGGTCGACACGTTCGAGAAAACGTGACTGGTAATAGCCGGTTACCGAAAGAACGTGGTCGCATGGAAACCGGAAGATGGAGAACGTGGCAGCCAAGGAATTTCAACCGGTTCTTATTCCATTCTCGTGTAACTCGAACGAAATAAAAAAAGGCAAAATATAGGTGCACAAAATAGAATCGCCACGTGGTCGCACAGGAAGGAAATGAATAGACATGAAGAATCTCAGTCAAAGATCCCAGTCAGTGACTTGTCAAATCAAATGTCAGAGTTATCTCTCCGCGTCACCAAGCACGAAGAGGAGGCATCCTATAACGAAGTGACTTACAAGAGGAGTCTAAACTACGAAAGATCAATTGGAGTACTCAACAAGATATCGACCACGAAATAAGGACGGACGAAGTAAGGTTACTTGGCTTGAAAGATAACCTACGAAGTAAGAAGATTATCGAGCAAGAAAGAGACAGTTGTCCCGACAGAAACGAAAGTTGTCAGCGAAAGAAGGGGAGAAACTTTATGGAAAATGGTCTGGGCGAAGTATAAAGCACCTCCACGAGAACGTTGCGAAGTAAAAATGAGTTGTACACCACTATGGTTGATTGGCCTATAAATAGAGGTCCTTGGGCAAGGCATAAGGGATGGGACTTTAGAGAGAGAGAGAGGAGAGAGCTTAGCTTAGAGAGTGAGATTAGGGTTTCCTTGTATTGAAGAACTTGTATTTTCACTCCTTGGATAAATAAATAAAGATTTTCTAATTCCAAAAACACTTATCATGTGGTAGATCTGTTTTTTTATTCATTTGGGTGTGCTACTGGATTTCCAGTAGTTACAATACTGTTGAAACAATGAAATTTTAATGAGTTTATTGAGAAGAATAAGTATGTCATGGTTGAATTTTATGCACCATGGGTGGACATTGTCAATCACTTGTACCTGAGTATGAAATTGTTTTTATTGAATTGAAAGATGAAGGGGTTGTTCTTGCTAAAGTTGATGCTACTAAAGATAATGAATTAGGTCATAAATATAACGTTGAGGGATTTCCTACTGTCTTCTTGTTTATTGTGGGTGTCCATAAGTCTTATCCTGGTGAACGTACTAAGTAAGTATAGCTAATTCTTGTCGAGTATTGGATTCAACATTTTAATGCTGAGATTTTTGTGGATTTAGAAAGGAGTAACGAGAATCGAGCTGAATCTGACAAGGTTTTAGTTTTCGTTGTTGGTGGTGCTGATGAGGCGACGGAGATTGTGATTGAGAATCGAGCTGAATCTGATGAGGTTTCTGTCGTTGGAGGTGGTGGTGATGAGGCGACATAGGTTTTATTACCATAACATAAGGTAGCAGCAACAAACACATAGGAGGAAAAGGGAAGAAAAGGGGGAGTTATCATATTTTGGGGCCCCTGGTAGTGAATACGTAATAATTTTTTGGTCAAAACCTGAGTACCAAAAACCAAATAACGTTTTATTAAATTGAGTTTTGTTATACATTTGTTTGAAAAAGTTGTGTTTTCTATGCACCATATACTAGAATTCATTTGCCATAAAATGAGTTTATAGAGGTTTTATGAGTATGTTTTAAAGATTCGTGCTGTGACGAGGTCACCCTCGTGATAGCTTCCGTAAGGGCCCACCTTATAACCATTGGATATGGAATCTTAAATATGAACGAATCCCTAAATAAAAATTAGGTAATTAAATTATTTTGGTTTCTCTTTCATATTTTTTATATCTATATATTTTTTTTATTTGTTACTTCATCCCTCTAAATAACTAAACCGATTTTCTTCCTCCATAGATTCGGGATCAGATTATACTTATCCCTCTAAATGATCACTGCATCAGTTAAACATTTATGACTTATGATCATAATCTGAATACTGCAGTACCAATTACTTCAGCTAATCGTCAACATTATTCGTACGTCGTAAAGTACTACACATACTTCTAACACCAATGGAATTGTGGATGCATTGGAGGTGGCATACCTTCATATGCATCGTGAGCATAGTTCCTATATAGCTGTCGCAATTAAACATATGCAGTTCTTTTTCTTCGTCCATATTAGGAGAAGAAAAAAAAAAACCTAAGATTCATGCAAGAGTAGCAACAATGATTTGTGGTGACCATGAATGATTTGTGTGAAAGAAAAAAAAAATAAGAAAAAATAATTAAAAAATATTAATCTCTTAAATACTGTCTCGAGATCCAAATATATTGATGATGAAATATCCAATGGTTAAGAAGTGCACCCTTATAAAAGTTGTCACAAAGGTGACCTCGTCACAACACGACTCATGTTTTAAATTGACAGGGACTAAGAAAGAAGATTCTTGACACTGTCTCGTGTCAGATGACATCCGTCATTGTAATTACCATTTCTTCAATAAATATAAGAAGGGCCAGGGCCGGTCCTGGCTTTTTGGTGGCCTTAATCGAAAAATAATTTGTGGCCTCATAATAATAATAATAAAAAAAAATATAACAAAATAAAAAGTATCACCGCTAATCCGAAAAAAAATAAAAAAATAAAAAAATCACCATTAATCCATGATGACGACCTGTTGAAATCGGGTCTATCCTCTAATTTTTAGTAGCCAAATAGTAGGAAATGAGGGATTTTTCGTAAACAAGAAAGGATTTTTATCTTCTTGGAGCATTAAAAATTAGAATACAATATCGGCTCATAAATTCTTATGTACGAAAGCGTGTAAGTATTTATTTTATTATTTTTTGATACCAAAGATCATGTAAGTATCAAACGTAATATTAATTGGGAAGAAACAGATACCATGCACACAAGAATGAAACATAAAGGAATATCAAGTATGTATATGCATTAAAAAAAGTAATAATAAAAAATTCAAATCGTGTACATCTGATTTTCCAGAGCCCCAAGGTGTATCTACTAGAGTCTAGACACAACTCTCACGGCCTGCTCAAATATGGGCATGACACATCTACAACGTGTGTCACCAAATCACTCGTGCATTTATTTGGAACTCTTTATTTGAAATGTGATACGCAATGAACATAACACCATTTCGTTAAGGGGTGATTGAGTTTTCAAAATTTTGAGGCCCACTTTGATTTGTGGCCTCAAGCGCCGCTTGAGTTGCTTTAACAGCAGGGCCGGCCCTGAGAAGGGCCATCCATCATATCCATGTTTCCTGTATTGCAACCTGAATACCCTTCCTGCCATGGCTTGCTAGTGCTCATGCAACATGCTCATTACTAGAAGCAGGAGAGAAGACTTTAAGTTTCTTATTGACACACTTGTTGGTGCCAAAATTTTGTATAGGTGTTGAGTATTAACCCTATTTTATCCGGATTTGGATAACTTGGCAAAGTAGATGACTGAACCTAGCTCTGTAATTTTCATATTCAGGTAACTTAGTAAAATGGATGACCGAAACATTTGAAATCCGTTCCCTAAAGTATCCATGGCACTTACTACAAATAGTTCAAACAAACAACTGCTATAAAATGGTAACTGTTAACTGTCACCGAATATTTAAGTGACAGAAATATTCGTTTCAAATGCCTCGTAAATTTGTTTGATAAAAAGGTGCTCCGAACCTAAAAATTAACTTACAGAAAAATCAGAACTAACCTCATTCGTGCACAAAAAAGTTTGGTCATCAATTTAATCAAATGCTCTTGTGAAAGGACATAGTCCCACATCCCTATAATCCGCTTCATTAACTTAAATATAATATGAAAGGGCCGCTCCAGGGCCGCTCCAGTCATTGCCAATTGGTTTTGTGTTGGATGTCCGCAGATTTTAACAGCTCTGAATCCCAAAACTAAAGATTAGATCATTAATCAAAATAACACAAAATAAATAGGATTGGACTTATTATATCAAATGCTCTGAATCTAACAATAATAATAATAAAAAAAATATTGTTCTAGATCGTGTTCTTCAAGTTCACGGTGAAAAAAATATGATTTTTCTTTTTCGATCTAGACTTTTTTGTGTTTTTGTATTTTAGCTTGATATATTAGAATTGTTATCATCACGATCTCATCGCTGTATCTGTCCATTAATTAACTAAAAAAGGGTGATTATTTTCAATCGAGGTCTTTTTCGTGTTCTTGATTGTTTGGATTGATCTATTAAGAATTATATTCATCACTAAATCTAGCCATTAATTTCTGAAATTTGTTCATCTTCTTAATAAAATACCCAACATTATAAACTTTCCAATCATACACATAAAATAAAAAGATAAATTTTCCGGTCACTTGATCTACATGAGCTTTTTACTATTACTAGACTATGATATGATGTTATCAAAATCAAATACTCCCTCCGTCCCTAATTAGATGAGCTACTTGTAGTTTGCACAAATTTTAAGGCAAGGAGGAAAGTCGAGTATATTTAAGTATTTTTTACAATTATACCCTTATGGGCAATAATTAGTAAAATTTAGAAACGATTTATCTCTTAAACTATACCACGGTTTTTTATAAACTTTATACCGTTAAAAAGCATTTTAAAACACCTACGCAACGAATATAAACATGACTATCAAATTATACATATTTCTTATAGAAAAAATAATCAATTAAAAGGGCAGTTTTAGAAATATCCCCTTGGTTAGATAAATAGCTCATCTATTTATGGACAAAACTAAAAACCAAATAGCTCATCTAATACGGACGGAGGGAGTATATCTTATCTTACTTGCTATATTAGATAAAAGATAAAAGTTTAATACTGAATTTTTTTAAGGGAAAAATCGTCATTTGACTATTTTAACCATAACACCCCATGACTAAAAAGTAGGATGTGGATATATAGTCTTAGCAGGTTTTCATGCAGCGCAGACCAATTGTCTTGTTTATTTTTTGTTTTGTCTTTGGGATTTAGACCAACCGATTGTATATGCTTTGAACTTCATACATGGTGCCTAAATTTCTCCCTTTACCACACTTGTACTCTTAACTTCTTACTTGATTTCTCCAGAGATTTTCGAAGGGAGTAATTCTGGAAAATTTGTCTGAAGAATCAAAGAAGTTGAGCTTGGATTGATAGCGATTGTTTTCTATGAATCTCTCTAATGGGAGGAAATGAGGGGTATGAGAGCTGTTTTTCTTTGTATAGGCAGGGATTAAAACCCAACCAAATTACCTACAATACACTTATAGATGGACTATGCAAGGCTCTAAAAGTTAGAACGGCTTTCGAAATGGAATGGAATCGCAGATTAACGTGAAGTCCCCGGTATTTTACGACCGCTACAAGATCAACAATTCCATGAGCTTGGGAGAGCATATTAATTGAGATGCAACCTGACGGGGTATCTCGATTAGCTTGTGAATGGTTTGTGGAAAGCTGGAAACATTTTTTTTTTTTTGATCGATTGAGAAGGCAAAACAACTGTTTTCTGAAATCCCTAGCAAAGGATTAGTTGCGAACATTGTAACGTATACCATTATGATCTATGGTATGTATAAAGAAGGGATGTTTATTGAAGCTGAAAAACTGATCATTAAAATGAAAAATAAAGGTTGCATGCCAAATGCCATTGCGTGACACCATTATTAAGCGTTATCTCGAGGGAAACTGTGTTACAAGAGCATTAGAGTTTCTTAAAGAAATGCGCCGAAGGAATTTGTTACAGAACGATTCCAGTAAATCTCTGCTAATCAGTTTCCTGTCTCCAGAACAACTCAAAAACCTAGATTTCCCTGAAAGGACATCATGATTGCTTGCTGCAGAACTGATTTGTTTTACATACTTTTGGTTGTTGTATGTTTCTTTTTCCAGTTGTAGAAATTGCTCAGACTTGCTGCTGCAGAAAAACACTTACAAGAAATATAAAATGTAAGTCACTGTCTTAGAAATCCGAGCAGAAATTCAGAATATTACAATTGTTTAACAAGAGCCACGGAAAAGAGAAGAGAAGCAAAGAAAAATCTTTCCCAAGCAAAAAGGATAAAGATCAACCGAAAGCTCAAAATTACATGTTATAAACTTTTTGCTTCCACCTGTAAACTAAGTCCTCAAAAAAGAGCCCCTTAAAGATCTGTTTAGGAAGAGCCCATTGATAAAGTAGCGCCTTGATGGATATTATCGTGTCGCCTTCAGATTGAGAATTGTTACGAAAGACACGCCTATTTCGTTCCAGCCACAATGACCACCAAATTGCATATGGTAAGTTGTTCCATATAAAATTTTGTCTTTCGTCTTCCCACTTTCGTCTCCATGAATTTAAGCACACAGCCGTAGAAAAAGGAACCACGCTCATCACATTAGGAAGCTCTAGGAAGTATGCCCACACCGTATAGGAGTAAGAGCAGTGGAGTAGGATGTGGTTGTTAGTTTCTTCATTAATGCCGCATAATCTACAGGCTTGATTCGTGTTGAGTAAAGGTAAAACCCCTCGCCTCACCAGATTATCAGGTGTTGGGGCAGCATTCCAAAGAGTGGACCAAACAAAAAAAGATACCTTAGAAGGCACTATAGCATTCCAGATTAAATTAGGCTTGCCAAATCCTGTGCCGGAACATGTGCTCTGATAACAACTGTGACGGACTGGAAATTTACCTTCTAATGGATTGAAATTCAACCCAAGTAGCAAGGTAAAACCCCAGTTACGTCACTCTAAGTCCAAAACTATACAAAAATAAACAAACAGAATTCATATATGGAAGAATTTAAAAGTGATCAAAATAAAAAAAAATTAAAATCCTGTCAATACTATTGCTAACAGCGGTTTCAAGGTACGACCATAACTCAAGCAAAAGTTTAACGTAAGCATCCTTGCACACAATAATTTGGGTACAACAAATTTTATTAGTCTGAAGGAATGGACTTAGAAGACTCGCCTGATGCCTAATGATATTAACTGTGAGTGGGGGTTTAAAGTGTAAACAAAGGAGTATACAAGGCTGTTAAGAAGAAAATAAATGAAAAGAGTGATAAGGAAGCATTCCTGGTACTACAAGAGTGATATTATGCACTTCTTTATTCCAGAAACCAAACTGCACTACTAGCTTAATTGAATTCCAGAAACCAAACCAAGCAGTCATACAATATTTAAATATCAGTTCTAGCTACCGGCAATTAAAAACATAGGCTAATACACCCTTGGTGACGTAGTGAATTCATGTTAAGGTAGAAGATGTATTCTGTACATAGTACACTAAACTATACGCAGTTCACGCCCGTTGTTGAGTACAGAGTTCAAGAATACAAGACTTGACTGACATCTGTTCTTTTGTTACAGATGCAAACTTAGAAATGCAAAAATAGGAATTTAAATGGAGAAAGATGTAAAACAGGACTTGCTACTATGGTACTTAAATTAAAGTGCATAATAGAATGAGCAAACATGCTAAAACAGTAGAGAAAACATACACATTTTATACCATATCAAAATTAACCCCGGCAAGTTTTCAGTTACAAACCATATAAAGATCCTATACAAGATACCAATTATAACAGCAAAATCTACAAAACGTCAAAAATGACATAGGAATATAGGGTCAATGCAAGCAAACTACCCCAGATAACCCACATATCATCGACAACAAAATACGAACATTGAAACGTAGACATAAGAGTCTACATACAACACTCGAGGATCATCTTGAAAATATATGCATAAAGTCTAATATTCAATATGTAAACGTGTAGACAAGGTCCTTACCATTTCATTACCCAGCACACTATCTAGCTACTGGCAAATAATAATAATCAACAGAAATAAAAAATGACATTAATGTGCACTATTAGTTAACTTAGCCACCAATTAACCGACACAGCCATACTAATTCATATAAACATAAGCAAGCATAAAAGAAACAAGCTTTAATTTCAGACCGTAGTGGATGCGAAACTCACTCCACAAACGGTGTAATTTTAACCAATGCATTTCTTATTTCTAAAATGACCAGGCTATCACTTATAAAGATTTTTATTAAAGTAGAGCAACCATATTTGAAATGAGTGACCATGTTTTGCATTCAGGCATTACTAGCTTAGTATGTTTTTATATTTCAAATGACCAGGCATTGCTAGTTAACTTTTGAAATATAAAATTAAGCTAGCAATGCCTGAATGCAAAACATTAAGCTAGTTAACGTCATACAAAAGTTCCACTCACGACAGGTGTAATGCTCACAAGAATTCATAATGCAGACGCTTCCGTCGGTGGCTAACATCACAACATCCTCCATAATGGTCAGATGACAATTCAACAATTAAATCCTTTAGCATTCTTTGAGACTTTTTCTCAAACAACTGTTGTGCAGTATTTTGTGCTTGAGAAGGTGTGTTTGTTGTGTAGATTTGGCTCCGGTTTATAGTTTTCTTGACCTACAATTCTATGATTCTAGTTCTTGGTGCAGTCGGCTAATAATATGGCGAATATTACTATCTAACCCTCTTAAATCCAGAAAGTCTTAGTTCCATGAGTGGATACTACACAATTAACACAGCATACAGAAATGGGACCAACCAAGTGACCAACTAGTCCACCATTTTCTTTCAACCTGAAATCTTACCTTTACAATCTATCCAACAATAACAATAACAACAATGACTCAAAACTCAACTCCATAAACTGATAAAGCTTATTGGAACTTAATTAAACAGAGTTCATGAGAAGTTATGCAAACCAATATTTCTCTAGTTCATTCAAGTCAGAGTCTCCAACCCCTACAGAAGAAATTAAGATCACTACCAAATAAATTTCCATGACCATATACGCATTTAGCATGACATTTCCAACAAATTTAGGGCAAAAAAAAAAAAAAAAACAAATTTCCAACAAATTTACACAATGAGTAAATTGAAAATCCTGAAATTAACATAAAATAAGGTTGTCCCATGCTTTGATTTCACCAGAATTGGAGTTTAATCATCTAATTCTATGCAAACCCTAACCTGGTACGAATCCTAATTTGTGTACAACAAATTTCAACTCAGATGAATAAATTACAGTAAGGTATCTAAGCAAAATGTATCAAGTGTTGTAACACATACCCATGGATTCGCTAAGAACTACCTTAGATCATACACGTATAGCAAAAAATAAACATGATTTTGACAATAATAACAACAAGAAAAATAACGAGATGATGAAACCGGCCTGCTAGATCAGACACTACTGCTAATATGACATATTTCTTCCTAGTGATTGATCTGTTTCTAGGTATAGGCCCTAGTAACTCTAGAAGCAGCTTCCTAATAATCTTAGAAGGAAAACCTTTTTTTTTTTTGATAGGTCTTAGAAGGAAAACCTAGGATTCCTATTTTGATGACAATTTAACACTTGACATATTAACAGAATGAGGAGTATCAGTTATCTGAAACAGTGTCCATAACCTACAGCAAAGATGGCATCATATAAAATTCAACTGAAATAGAATCTAAAACTTCATATAGTACTGCCCTAGAGTAGCTTACCGTATAAACATGTTTTGAACCATCACTGTTGGATGTGATGCAAGGTTTAGGTCCAACAGGATTATTACCGAAACATGTGCAGTAACACTCAGAGACCTGAAACTTGTTCCTAAAACACCTTCACAAAGCTATCTAACAGCCATTGACTTTTTAAGGAGGTTGCTATCTAACTGTTTCCTGCCACTGATGCAACTCAGCATGCCATATGCAAACATGGATTCTCCATAGCTACAGTTTTTTACATGCTACTGCTAATAGTCAGTTATTTTCTGCATACAGGATACACCCAACATAAACAAACCTCCAATAATAGAACAACTTCCTTCTATAGAACGTTTGTTTTTCTTATAACTCTCTTGACTACAGCTTTAACAAACTACTTTGAAGCTTTCAGGCATATAAAGCGAAGGTCTATGAAACCAGCAAGGAGCAAAAAAATCATAGATGTTATATGCACAAACTTCTAACATTAACAGGCCATATTTAAAAAACATTGGTGAAAACATAAAATCATAGTAATCAAACCACAAAGACAGTTGGATTACCATCAGGATCTATTCTTTGCCTTTATTGAGGTGGAGCAATAGAAGGTGAAGCAGACTCAGATCCTCTCTTCATTATTCAGCTATTGGGATTCATCAATTTTCTCATTTTCTCATCACAAAGTACAACACTGTTCTCAGGAACATAAACCATGTTATGTACTACAGAAATCAATCCTTCTTTCCTTCAACACTTTTTGAAGAATCTTGAGCATCACCTTCAAAATCAGACCAATTAATCAAAGAAAGCCCCAATTGCATCATTGTCAAGGGATTTGAAGATGAGTTTTACCTCTGGTTGGTAGTTGATGGCTAATACAACTTCAGTGATTTCAACAGCAAAACAAGCCCTAATTAAGGTGTAACCCTAGCTCCAAAACCAGAGTAACCATTTTTAGCAAAATAAAATACTCCATCAGCAACGTTGTAATCAAAATACTTCTAATATCATCAGCAATTTCAGTGACCTATGACTATTTTTCTTTGTTCTCGTCAGTGGCAAGAGTCCCGCCGGTGAGGGATTGGAGAGTTGGGAAGAAAGGAAAGAAGCACGAGAGCAAAATGAAATGAAGTATATATATATATATATATTTTTTTTTTTTTTTAATAGGAAAATGAAATTGATTGATTTCCGCAAGTTATAAATTGTTTTTATCCTGTTGGATTAAAACATTAATCCAGACAGGAGCATTATTCTGCCAATGAAAGCATAAAGAATGAGTTCTTACAAATTTAGCTAAGGTATCAGCTATGTGATTTGCATCTCTATGTGCATACTTGCATATCCAAGAGTCTAAAGTTTTGAGATGATATAAAGCATCGCTTATTAGATTATAGGTTGTCCATCTGACAGCAGAAGAATTTCCATTGAGAGCAGCTACTACATTCGCACAGTCCCCTTCTAGATGTATCTTTCTCCATCCATTGTTCTTTGCCCACAGTACCGCTTCCAAAAGAGCTTGCGCTTCAGCTTGTTCAGGATCTATTGTATGAGATGCACCACCTCGCAATCCATAGCTATCACCTGCAGCATTTCTACATATTAGTCCCCACCCTGACAAACAGTCCTTATCCAGAAATGAGCCATCAAAATTTATCTTTAGAATGTCATTTTCTGGAGGGAGCCAGTTATGTACAATCTGCAAACGAGATTGCTTATGCATAGCAATATGTTCTTGAATTCTATTCCAGTCGTTTAACTGCAACAAAACATTATTAGCAACAGTTGTAGACAGTAAGGGTTTATTCTCAAAAATTTTATCACATCTAGATTTCCAAATTAGCCAAATTGTAAAGCAAACCATATCATACTGTTTAAAATCCTTAGCATTACTAGGAGCTATGAAGAAATCACATAACCAGTGGTGAATATCCTGATTCTGTAAGTGCAGGGTTAGAGTAGAATTTACCAAGTTCCAAATATCCCTGACATGATTGCAATCATAGAACAAGTGTTGGATTGTTTCAGCAGCACTTTCACAAAAAGGACAGGCTTCATCCTGATATCTAGTATTTTTGGCTAATCTAATTTTTGTAGGCAAGCATTTATGCATGATTTTCCATACAAAGTACTGGACTCTAGGAGGTAGTTTATGCTTCCAGAAAGATTTCCAATTGATAAGAAGATTATTTTTGGTTGGTTTTGCAGCTAACTTCTCATTGAGAATGACTTTATAAGCAGGCATGGCATTAAAAGTCCCATTGCTTGATGGCTCCCATCTTATTCTGTCCTTACCTACAAACGGGATTCTGATTCTAGAAATGTCACTTACAGTGTTTTCATCAAACAGAGTATTCAAAGTATCAATTTTCCAAGTTTTGCTATCCTGGTCTATTAACCGACCGTAGACATACCGGAAAGAATAATATTGGTTTGAAGGGGGACTGTGTCTATTTGGGATCCAATTGTCTTTCCATATAGACACAGTAGTACCATCACCAATTTCCATAATGTAATGCTTCTTAACAATTTTCATCCCAGTGCATATTCCTTTCCAAATCCAGGAGCCCTGTCCATTACAACTGTCAGTTAAGGGATTAAGATTATCAAAGTACTTACCTCTTAGGATGATGGCCCAAGGTTCATTTGGAGATGTTACCAATCTCCAAGCCAGCTTAGTCAGAAGAGCTATATTTAAAATATCAGTTCTTCTAATATTAAGGCCTCCTAGCTCTTTGGGAAGAGCAATATCCGTCCACCCTTTTGGATAGTAACCCCTGTCATTTTCTTTTTTTCCCCACCAAAAATTCCTCTGAATGCTATCCATCTTATCAGTCAATTCCTTAGGCATTGGGAAGACTGCTAGATGATGACTAGCCAGGCTACCAAGGACAGCTTGGTTCATCACAGTTCTACCTGGAGGAGATAAGAAAATAGTATCCCATATGTGCAACCTGTTTTTATAGCTATCAAGGAGGTGAGCAAAAGACTCATATTTTCTTTTTTGCAGTAGCAAAGGAACACCTAAGTATTTTTCATTTAAAGACATTCTTTTGATGCCAAGGATATTAGAGATATCATTTTTAATATTACTTGGAACCTTATTACTAAAAGCTAAAGCAGATTTTTCAAAGTTCACTGCCTGACCAGAGAACTTACTGAATTGCTCAATTAGAGCAGACAAATTTCTAGCATCCTTAGTTCTAGCTTTTATAAAGATAAGGCAATCATCAGCAAAGAATAAATGGGAAATAGGTGGACAGTTTTTGTTTGCTTTAAAGCCATGAATATGATCATTATTTTCAGCATTTCTTAAACCTCTAGAGAAAGCTTCCATGCAAAGTATGAAGAGATAGGGAGACAGAGGGTCCCCTTGTCTTAGTCCTCTTTGGGGATAGTACACCTTACCTGGAGAACCATTAAGTAATATGGATGTGGAAACAGTGGATATGCATTGTTCAATCATAGTGCACCAGGATTCAGAAAAACCAAGAGATTTTAAGCTATCAATAAGGAAATTCCATTCTACCCTATCAAAAGCCTTTGACATATCAAGTTTTATAGCAACACACCCATCTTTGGCCTCAGTTTTTTTCATGGAATGAATAAGTTCATGTGCTATGATGATATTATCATGAATTAGCCTACCAGGTAAGAAAGCAGTTTGAGCAGGGGAGATGATCCTGTTGAGAACACATTTCAGCCTAGAGGCTAACAACTTTGATATAATCTTATAAGCAACATTACATAAGCTAATGGGTCTGAAATCAATAGAATTCTTAGGGCAGTTACTCTTAGGAATAAGAGTAATGAAATTGTGATTAAGTTGTTTTAGAAGATAGTGGGATTGGAAAAAAGACTGAGTCATTTTAACTACATCTGGCCCTAGCTACAGTTTCCCACATTAGTTGGTAAAAACCTGGTGGGAAACCATCAGGGCCAGGTGTAGTCCAAGGTTTCATATCAAAAACAACCTTTTTAACCTCCTCAGGACTAGGAATAGCACACAACATGTTGTTATCAACATCAGAAATAATAGCATTAGCATTGTTAAGAAACATACCAGAGTTTGGAGGGTTTGAAGTTTTACTCATAGTGCTAAAATGTCTTAGCAGCTCCTCTTCAATGTCCTTTCCATCATTTAGCCAGATACCCAGATTATTTTGTAGGGAATCAATTTGGGTTTTCTGTCTTCTAAAATTGGCTTTATGATGGAAATAAGCAGTGTTTCTATCATCATTAAGCAAGAAATCTTCTTTACCTCTTTGTCTCCAAAAGTCAGCTTCAATATCATACCAATATTTGAGCTTTTGAGTTAGCTCATTGACCCTGCTGTTGTTATGATTATGATTATTTCTAGTAAGATCAGACAACTGTTTTTCCAAATTAGATATCTGAGTACCTATATTCCCAAAGTGGTGGTAGTTCCAGTGTCTAAGACCATATTTAGTATTTTTTAGACAATGAATTAACTGGAAAGCATGAGAACCATTAGTATGACATTTCCATTGAGCTTTAATTAAATCAGAACAACTTGGGTCTCTAAACCAGGATTTGTTGACCCTAAATGGTTTCTTGGTATTGCTTTCTAGTTTATTTGTAATCAGCATAACAGGACAATGGTCACTTCCTACAACAGTAAGATGATAAATAGCAGCATTGTTATATATGTTGATCCAATCAAAAGAGGGAAGGGCTCTATCTAGTCTTTCAAGAATAAGTTCAGTTCCAACTCTTCTATTTGTCCATGTGAAGGGATTTCCAATATAAGACATGCTAATCAAATTATTCTGGCTCAACAGGATGTTATTAGCATCTAGTTCAGATTGACTTACCTGGTTGCCTCCTTCTTTTTCATCTCTGTGTAAAATGAAATTCAAATCTCCTATGACAATCCAAGGATTTTTGTGAGTATCCCTAAGGTTACTTATATGATTCCATTGATTGGACTTGTCGACATCATTCAAAGCACCATAAAGACATGTGACAAGAGAGCTCTCATTCTGACTATCAATCTTGACAAGACAGTTAATCATATTGAAATTTTTATCAATTATTTGCACATCTATGTTATCCTTCCATAATAAGCATAACCCTCCAGATAAGCCAATGGGATTGAAATAAGTGATGTTTGGGAATTTATATCTAGCTAGAAGATATTGCATTCTTTTTTGTTGATTTTTTGTCTCAGACAAAAAAATAATGTCAGGATTTTGGGATTTGATTAACATATGCAAGTGATTCCTAGTATCCTTATTACCAAAACCGTTTACATTCCAAGATATAACTTTCATCTTTTTAAGACTTATATTGGTTTGAAAAAGGGTGTTGTATGGAAAAAGGGAGTATCTAGTATAGTTTTCAAGATTGCTGGTATGTAGTGAGAGAAAATTAAAATAGAGCGCAAAAAAATTGAAGTAGCAAGAGTGGGTATAGAAAATAACCTTAGCCTCCCCTGTGGTGCTACTAGTTAGTTTCCCCTCCTGTGTGATTCTGTCTGTTGCCTGTGTATCCAATTGCTCTTCACCATGAGTGATGCTTGTTGTTGAAATTGATTTTGCACCCTTTTCTTCTGAGATCCTGCTTCTTTTTCCTAACCTTACTGCTTCCTCTTCTTCCCTTTGAAGTAAAGTGTCATTTGGTGGAGATATAAGAATGCCATCCTTTGGAGGTACGAAAGGGATATTCTTGATTGTCTTTTTCCTCAGGACACTTGGAACTGTTGAAGTAGAGCTGCATTTCACTAACTTCTTTTTAGCATCAGGATTGCTAACTCCAAAAAAGTATGGCTTAGAGTTGGCTTTTGTGAGAAAATCTGTTGCTGCCTTACATGCTCCCCTAGTGTGCTTGATGATATAGCAGTTGGGACAAATATTATGAGGTTGTTTCTCATAGAAAAATTTTATCCATCTAGTGTAACCAGCATTCGTCTTTGACATCACTCCTCTTCTTAATGGGAAGTTTATATCTAGAAGGACACACACTTTTACACCATCTTTATCTATCGGGATTGCATCTTTAGGCTCAATAGTTGTCACTTCCCCCATCATTTTTCCAATTTTTGTTACTGAAATGACATTCATATGCTCAGGCAGAAGGTTCTTCAGTTGAATCCAGAAAAATTGGTGATCCCAATCAAGTTCTTTATACATGATTTCTGAGTTGTATTCATGCAGCACCACCAAATATTTGTTTATGCTCCATGGCCTTGTTATGAAGACTTTGTTCTTAGTGTCTTCATCCTTAAACTTGAAAACCATGACATTTTTGTCTACTTCTACCACCTTGAGTTCACCTTCAGAAATGAACGGCCAAGCGAACTTAGTGTGATATTCTACTGATTTGAAACTCATTGCTCCATCTTCTATAATAATCATACCTATGAGACAGTTTTCCCATTCTCCAATTACCTCCTTACTTACATCTTCAGTAAATTGATTTGGGTCTTCATCATCTGCATCCAGGTCCAGGGCAGCCTGCTTGAATTTTTCAGCTAGATCCAGGACTTTTCCATCATCTCTTGCCGCCATGGTTGGGAAGGATAAGGTTTGAAGTATATATAGGCCAATCACTATGGGCCTTTGTTTAGAAGGATTTTCTTGGGGACCATGGAAATTTCAAAGGGGACCACCATTTTATACCATTTTATTTTTGGTAGGTCGTTACGAAGTAAAGTGCAACCCCCTTATATATACTAGTAAGGCCACATGTGCGGTGCACATGCTTGAATTAGATTCTTTTAAAAATACCATATTTGATAATAATGGAAAGAAAAAAAAATCTTAAAATAATTTAAAGAGCTTTCCATAGATAATTTAAAGAGCTTTGTACTCATTACGTATATAATTTAAAGAGCTTTCCAAATATATTAATTTTGCAAAAATCCGATGTGCATTTTTAAAGATACCCAAGTTTTAAATTTTTTGATCTATTCTTAAAACAATGGCATTCCTGTAAATATACAAATATTAACTAAAAGCTTAGTTAATGAGGGTATTATTGTCATGTGAAAAGGCTTCACCAAAAATACCTCTTTTCTTTATATTAGTATTAGTAAGATATTTTTGTTAATGGCAAAAGTACTCTCATATTATTTTGATAATTATTCTTTCATTTTATTTTTCTGAATTTTTCGCTTAAACACTTTTTTTTATCTTTTCGAAGAAAAAATCGATTTTTTTTAATATTTTTTCGTCTGGTATGGCTAGTGAGTGAAACACATTTGTTCCTCGTTATATATAAGCACTTTAATAGTTTTCGACGGAAACTGAGTATATTATATATTCGATTTTTTAGGTTTCACTTATTTTTATCCCTGCAATTTCTCTTTTACTTCTTTTATTTCCTATAACTCGTTTTTTTCCCTATTATATCTTTAATTTAATTTTAATCCATATTAAATATTAAGATTCAATAAAATATAGGTTGATTAAATTTATTTATTTTTTTAACGGAAATCTCGTATTCTATCGTTTTGATGGGCTTGGTTGTATTGAAGTTGTAGTCAAGCAAAATGGATAACCATGGTACTTGAATGGCCTTAGGGTATATATAGTTCTTGTCGATCTGTTTAAGCGAGAACCCGGATGAACTGTTTATCTATGGCTTGACATTCATGATATCAGTTCTACAAGAATTAGTGATTTTGGTTCGGTTTTGGTGAACTCTCAAATCAAACCAAAAATCGTCGGTTCAGATAGATTTTCCTTATCTGTTGGTTCGATTTTAGCCTATTACTTTTTATTAAGCAACAAAAGCAAGGGGAATGCATTTGATGCTATTATACATATACGGATAGCTAATAATCACATTAAATTCGTAATATTTATTTTCGATTAGGAAAAAATATCGGCAAGAAGGAACTTATAAGTTAATAAACTTTGATGCTAGTTTTGTTAAACATCACAATAAAGCTGCGATTGGACTAATTATTAGCAATTTGACAGGTGAATGCTATGGAACGGGAGGGATACCTTTACTAGCATTTAATGAGGAACAGACGGACGCTATAATTGGAGCACTTGTGGCTATTGTTTGGCCTAAAGAAAGGAATAGTCACTTACATATAGAGGGATACAACCACATGTTGTTATAGCTGTCATAAATGGGAGTATCGCAACAGTAAAATGGACTACCAATTCGGTTATTTAAGATTGTTTGAATTTGTTAACTGATTTTCAAGAATGGTAATGCAAACAATAGTAAAAGATTTCAAGATTTTAGTTTGGGAAGCAAATAATACTGCAGACCTAATAGTTTCAAGATTTTCCATTGTGGTTATCAACCTCAATTTGTCTAGTTTGGTTTTGGCTTATTAAATAAAGTTTACTTTCCTATTAGAAAAATAATAATTATAAGTTAAGTTAGAGAGGTCAAAAGAACTAAATGACTGGATGTATCATATTTAAGCTATCCCACACTATTTAGAAGGTTTATTAAACTTTTAGTAATACAATTATAAGAAGATCAGAGGGGAGGTATGTATATATAAATTTCTGATTCCTGTTGAGGGGTATGACATTCGGATATTAAAATTTTTGGATTCTTTGTACGGTGGAAACGGTTTGGTTTGGTCTTTTCAAAAGGAATTCTGACAATCAATAAGGTATTAATCAAATATAGTATAACCTTCATAATTTATTAACGTTGGGACGGAAAAAATTATCAATTTATCACGATATCAAATAATTTATTTATTAATTCATATATGAATTAATAATTTATTGATTTACCAGAATGTTGTTTACATACTTCTCAAAAAAATTAGTTAATGAGTAGAATTATCATAATCAAATGGATGTTGAATACCTTTGAAAGTATCCCGAGAAAATACAGTTTCATATTTGTTGACTAATGAGAAAACTGATATATGATGTGGAAGTTGAAAATGAAAGAGTAGTTGTAGAGTCACCTTCATGTAAATAAGTCGTGATAGTTGGGAAGATATAATATTTTTTATTTATCGAAGTAATAACACAAAAAACTCTTCAAGTGTTGAGAAAAAAAATCAAGGAATTCAATATGACATCAATTTCTTGAAAAACCAAGTCACGATGGTTTAGCACATAGTCCCTGGCTTGGGACCCGCAAAAATCATTATTTAAGAGTAATTATTAACTTATCGTAGATTATTTTATGGGTTTTCTAATGTATTCATAATGGACCAAAATTAATGCCCGCTGTAATTCCTATTAAGAGTAATCATTTTAATGCTAAGAGATTGTGAAAATATTTAGTTAATGCCCGCCGTGATTATCTATTACAGAGAAACCTTTACAATGATAAGAGATTGTGAAAATATTTTTCTTATTATTGATTACATTTATCAATCTTATAAATAGGAGTCTCACGCTATTGAGATGATATAGTATTATCCGGAGGAAGAATATACCTAATATTTTTTTTCTTTCATATCTCATCTATTTTGTTAAACAATATTAGCTGATTTGAAGCATTTAGCTTTGTTTTCCTTCTTCTGATGACTCTATTTTCCCTTAATCAAGGTACTTATTTGTTCTTTTAAGGGAATCTTATGCATATAAATTGTAAGCAACAACCTAATATGAATGAATTGGTCTCTTTTTTTAAGAAAATGAAATCAAAATAGTATGATTTTTGTCATTGTCAAAGTAACTAATGATTATTTTACTTTTCCTTCTTGTTTAGCCAGTAGAGACTATCAAAATTAGGAGAGATCCTTGGAAGCAGCAGGATTTATATTTCTCGGATGCCTTCCAAGACGATGTGAAGGAATGTGATCATGTTGGTGTTGTATTTACATAAAAGGCGAGAAGCGTTGTGTCAAGGAGAAGGATGTATGTTTAGCTAATTGCCATGCACCACCACAGAGAGCTTAATTAATAAGAATTGGTAATAACTTTTATCCAATATTAGTAAATAATTTAATACCAACTTGATGTTATCAATAAAAGTTGTATATAAGCTTTTGGGTAATGTCCCTATCTAAATTGTATGATTTCTTTTTGATCGGCCAAAAAGAAAGATCATTGAAAATAGAGGTATAAGAGGGGTATCTCAACCCAATAAACATATACGGAAACAAAAAAAATAAAATGAGGTTAAGTGGAATTTGGAAAACCCAATACAATCCCATTCCAGTTGCTGTAAATGTAATATATTTTTATATAAAAAAATATATAAATTTTTGTGATTGATGTGATAAGTTTTGCATATCAATGCGTACAACTTTTCATGTCTTGTAGTTGTATTTGAATAATGCGTACAGCCATTTGAGGTATGGTACCAGAGAAAGTTTCACAATAGCTTCTGCTTATTCAACTCTTGAAATTGATGGATTTATTTGTTTTCTTGAAAAACAACTTTGGAATCCTAATGTACTTTTAAAAGTTTCATTTCTAGTTTGGACTTTATATTATAATGGAGCTCCCACTTTAGATCGGCAATATAAAGTAGGTATTGTTCAAAATCCTAATTGTTCACTGTGTGGTGTTCATTAGCTGTAATCATCTATTTTTACATTGCAAAACAACTTTTGAGGTTTTCTCCTATTTCATGAACATTTTTGGAATCAGAAGAGTTTTTGCAAGTAATTAATATCATAAAAACGTTGTGGGAGTGGAAAAACAAGAAAAGCAAAAAGAGGCTTATACATTTGTGAAGTTATTTGCCGTTTGCCATCTGGTGGAGTATATGGAGAGAAATAAATAACGTACTTTACCAACATTTGAGTAGGCTTACTAAACAAATTATAATGAAGGTTAAGTCATTGTAATACAGTTGGACATTGTATACAAAGTTTCTCTTTATCCATAGTTATTTGTTATCGAGATGTTGTCGTCTACGTATCCATGTAATTATCTTTGGTCTCATTATCACTGCTTTAGTGATACAAAACCTTTTTAATTTATTTTGCTCTTTGCCATCAAAAGGAAAAAGCTTGATAATAACAAATTGATTACAAGAGAGCGCCTGCGGATTTGATGTCAACCCGAACCTATCTCGGCTTCCTTGGTTTATAAAAATGTTACTTTCACTTTTTTATTTTAGTCTAAAAATAGGTCAAATAAAAAAGTGAAAGTAACACTTTTCTAGAAACAGTGGGAGTATGATTTAATCCAAGAGTTCAAGTATATAGCCTGAACGCTCGGAAAAATTGTCCAAATATACTGAAACGCATTGATTAGACCAAGTTCAAGTATGGGCCAAAGAGTTGAAGCACACATACATTATCATATCTGCTGAGTCAATGGAGGATCTAGTTCGTTTTAAGCTACTCTATCATGAAGCTGTTAAAGGAAGATTTCACCTTAGTTATCATGAAAAAAGAAACTGTCAAGACGACGAAGAAGAAAGTAGTAGAAATATGGGTATATACCCAATATCTTTTGTTTTACTGAAACTTAGCATCATCCATCGTCATCAAAATATGGATGCCTTCAATTTAGCTCTTTTATGTAAACTAATGTTGGCAGTCTCAGTGGCACTTCTGTTGCCAACGCCAACACAAACTCTTTGTTCGGATCTGATGTGCCTATCTAGGCCTTAAGTTTTTCTATATAAAAAAAAGAGACCAAGTCAACTAAAATTGATCAATCCCATGTGACCAGATGGTTTGACCTAGCCAACTGACAGGCTAGGCCGCTGAGTAGGCTTCGATTGGTTAGATACATTAATAGAGTTGAGTCATTTCGTTCGCCATAGCACGTATCTGACTATCATATTTTCCCAAGTGGTGCTGGCCTAGCAAATAGAAATAAAACTAAATTAAGAAACGTATCAAAACTATAAGTAAAAAATCGGTAGACTATAGTGATCCAAAATGTACTAACTATGACCCCAAACTTGCCAGGAAGCCGGAGACTCATCAGATGTGGTAACAGTATGGACTCTGCGTATAGAAATAGCATAGATGGCACAAGCACACTATGGACAATCAATATCTCGCCGGAACCGTTCCCCATAATGCTCCAAATATGTTTGCCGCAAAATGTAAGAAACTTGGTTCAATATGAACAAGAAATACCAAACTATCATTATGTCGCTAGCTAGATTATGGATTGTTTGTGCCCCGTAAACATTTTTCTATTCTTGGGTGCAAACACCTGGTGATCGAAAATTAAAATTGCAACGTATTACAAAATCAACCATGAAAATTCAAAAGTATGACTGACTAATGTCACACAAATATAAAGTCATGACTCAATATTTATCTCAACATTAAAATGTACAATGCAGTTAAAATTGCTGTCCAACGTTGATTTCCAAGCGAGTACTCGTTACTGGCTAGTTTGCCATGGTAAACTTCATTGCTCCTCACTTCTTGTTTCTAACCGAGTAGGTCTGACAAGCGAATTTACTTTTAATTTTCATACACAAATTAAGCATAAAATGAACTTATCCTTTTTAAACAGAGGCAATACTAAATATAAAATCGTACAATTCAAGATTTAGGTTGTTGACTAAAATTCATCTTAACTAACAGTCCAACTAGACTCCCCATAAGCCATGAAACCCTCCAGGGAAAATATCTGGTGTACCGAGAAAGTTAAAAAAACTAACTGCGATGGTAAATTTTAAGACTTTTGTCCTCCTCAATAATAGTTCTCAACTCCTCACTAAGCTCAGCAAGATTAATCTCCACACAAGCAAGCTTCACTGGAATGACTAGCAGCCAACCTATCCGCAGCAGGATTTGTTTCCCTGTAAACATGACTGAATCTGACTCTTCTAAACTGCCGAATCATGTGCCAATTTGTGTACTTAGGATGCACTAATTCATGGACTTTGCAGTTCTGACATGTTAAATGAAGCAGTTAGCGTCTACAATAGCATGTCTTGAATAGCAGTTAGCTTCTTCAATAGCTGATTCGTTTATGTATAATTCTCTAATTCTTGGATTTTGTAGGCTACTTATAATTCCATGATACTTGGTCTGTGTTTGACAGGTAAGTTAGAGGAGGCACACAGATTGTTTAACTCAATGATGGATAAAGACCTCGAAAAAGATGTTCGCAGCTTCAATGTTTTGATGTTTGGATACTGCAAGAGGTATAGGTTGGATGAAGCCATTCAACTCTGTAAGGAAATACAAAAGAAGGGATTAAAACCCAACCAAATTACCTATAATGCACTAATAGATGGACTATGCAAGGCTGGAAAAGTTAGAACGCAGGGATCATTCTAATTGAGATGCAATCTGATGGGGTATCTCCGAATATAGTTACATGCAAAGATGGAAACATTGAGAAGCCAAGACGATTGTTTTCTGAAATCCCTAGCAAATGATTAGTTGTGGATGTTGTAACGTATACCATTATGATCAATGGTATGTTCAAAGAAGGGATGTTTATTGAAGCTAAAAAACTGATCATTGAAATGAAAAATAAAGGTTGCATGCCAAATGCCACTGCGTATGATACCAATGTTAAATCTGAAAAACTGATTACTAAGGGATGTTACTTTTTAGTATTTGCTGAAAAACTGATCATCCACTCATGCCAGAACTATGTTGCAAGAGCATTAGAGTTTCTCAAAGAAATGCGCGGAAGGAAATTGTTACCGAACGGTTCCAGTAAATCTCTGCTAATCGGTTTCCTGTCTCCAGAACTACTCAAAAACCTGGACTTTCCTGAAAGGTCATCATGATTGCTTACTGCAAAATTGATTTGTTTACTTACTTTTGGTTGTCGCATTTTTCTTTTTGCAGTTGTAGAAATTGCTCAGACTAGCTGCTGCAAAAAAACACTGGCAAGAAAAATAAGATGCAAGTCACTGTCTTAGAATTCAAGCAGAAATTCAGAATATTTACAATAGATTTCTACAGCTTAGATATCTACAGACCACGAATCTCACTATTGAACTACATAGTTCTGGCGAAGAATTTCAACCCCAAAATATTAGAATGTAAGTTAGTACCCAAAATTTGGAATGAGTTGGATGATTAGTTTTCAATTCTCTGTCAAAACTGGTCATGGAGCTCATTATGGACTGAGCTTGTTACAAGTAAAGGAAGAAGTTGCTTCGAAGAAGATGCACAAGTAACAGAATATCAACTGCAATTCCCCAGAGATGCATCTCGGAGTGAATCTATCAAGCTTTAGTTTTCTCTGCAGTGCATAAATACTTTTGTCAGCTGCATCAACCAACACCTTATTTACATACTTGTAGAGACAGCATCAGAGGAACTTGGTGAAATGGAATTGCAGTTCTTGAATCACTGTACGGATTGACCAAATCATGGCTGCAGTCTGCAATTCTATTCCACCATCTACTTCTGCATTCTCTATATGCAACACTGTAATGTCACTCTGAGATTGGGTTCAACAAGGGAAAAGGTTTTGACAGTACCCCAAAACAGAACTCACTCCAATGTCTTGTGCACGCTAATGCACAGTCTAAAACCCTACAGAGTAACCTTCCCTTCAACTATTTAAAGCTAGTAAAATCCCCAATTTACTCTACTTCAAATATCTAAAATACCCCTAATCAATTAAGAAAAGGTTAATTAAGCTCAGACCCTTTGTCTACCCTATCTAGACACCCCTCATGTAAATCAGCAAGCACCAGTGGTCTAGTGGTAGAATAGTACCCTGCCACGGTACAGACCCGGGTTCGATTCCCGGCTGGTGCATCCTTTTGTATTCCTCTTCTAATTTTTGTTCCTGCATTCTGCAATAGTTCCAGTGGAACTGAATCAGGCAGTAAAGATAAATCTTGCAGGATTTGAAAGAGATTAAGAAATATTTATTAAATTCAAGTACACACAAGAGCTTAAGAAACTTAAAATTTTCACTCACAAGTGCTCGCTCTTAAATATACCAATTCATAACAATTTAGCACTACGGACACCCGAAGCTCTTTCAACCTTCCAAGGGTCATTAGTTACAGTGGTTACTGTGCTGATACCATTAAACTCAACATGATGATCCAATAGGCCAAAGTGATTCGATAGAGAATAGTACAGAACCTGTTGTGATGGTACTGGAGCGGCAGCTTCAGAAACACCGGCAGGAAGCTCAACAGCTTTCTTCTGGGAGCTATGCACTGCACCAGACTGTAATGGAATCTGCTCGAATAGACAATCCAATATTCCTGTATCTGGGAAGTCTTGTACCCATGGAACCAATTTTTTGCGTTGCTGGTGATGCTGATGCCAAAGATTGAAGCTGAGAAAGCAACAGAGCCCAAGCAGTAAAGACATTTACCTGCAGATTAGAAGGATGAAAGAAATCCTCATCAGTGGATGTCTAAGAAGTAACTAGAAATAGTAGTAGAAATGACATTTAAAGCTAGCAAAATGTTGTTACTGGAAATTACCAGATGATGCGAGATTAAATCCCCTTCAAGAACGGTAGACGGGGATTTTATAATCATGCGAGAAATATCATCTCTCATGGGGATATTTTCATCCGAGGACAAACTGGGATTAGCAGACTGAACATAATCCTGGCTAGTAGATAGATCCCCTGAAACGCTGCTGCCTCTGCATACATCTTCTTCAGCAATAGCTAGATGTGAAACTGGATCCATCGAAAGCATTATTCAAAAAACTTGGTTTTACGTTGTCCCTGTTAACCAACCAATTTAACAGGTTCTCCTTTTGATATGAGTTTCCAGCTTTCGCAAACTGACATAGTAAAGGTAAGAACGAACTTAGAGCACTCCCCCATGGCAACTTCCAGGTGCATAATACTTCACACGCAAACTCACAAGCAAGCCATGATCTTAGAAAAGAGTGTTTCTTGCACTTCCAATGAAGAGAAAGAAGTTTCTTGAACAGAACCGGCAATTACCAGACCAAAACCAAGCTTGGAGATGGTCTTGGCATTGAAGTCCACAAACTTGTAATGACCAGGTGCCTATCAGATTGATAATGTCAATTAGTGAATTGTTTTTCATGTCAAATTATCCTACAAGTTGATTAAACTAAAACCCAAATATGGCTCTGACATCAAAACCAAAGAAGAAAAATTTATGATAGACGCAGTCATCTAAAAGAAAAGATAAAAAAAAGTTACACAATAGATGCACAACTATTATCAACTGGAAGAAAAACA
>JAJJWW010001949.1:0-101868 GCA_023531295.1 Papaver armeniacum | reverse complement strand
CGCTCAACAGACACCCTGAGACAAACAGCTTTATCACCATGAAATGTCGAGTTGTAGACAAACAGCTTTATCACCATCAACGAGTTTTATGATTTTGCAACAGACACCATGCCCTCAAAGTTGTAGAGTTGGATCCTTGGGCTGAAGGGTGACGATATGAAATGTCGGCTTTACATAAAACATATTTATGAGACTAAAATCAAATAATAGATAGACAAAGTAATGAAATCTAAAATATTTACCGGAGAAAACCCATCTATGCAATAAGCAAATAAACATAGCTTAAATCGGAGTTTTGAGAGGTAAAATCATTGTGTGAGTGAAAAATCATCAACAACAAGATCGGAGTTTCATCATCTTCGTCTTCTTCCGGCAATTTCAGTGAAATGATGAGGAGAAGAGTAGTAGTAAGATCGGTGAGAAGCTAGGATACCTTATACTTTTAAGGGTATGAAGAGAAATATAGTAAATCCATTGGTGATCCAACGGTTACAAATGTTTGAGATTTAACCTAGGTCCACACTGATTAGGGTGTTGAAGGGCCTGTAAGACATGTACTGTTTTTGGTTCAAGGTTTGAAAATGGCCCAGTAATCATGAAATGATGCATATTTATTTTCTATGTTGCACTGCACAATTAAACAAGCCCCTACTTGGCCGATATTTTGGCCCCTGCAGGATAACGGGGGCTTTAGCCCTCCCCTTCACAGGTAAAGAATTTTTTTACCATATGCATTTGTGAGAAATTATATTTGCAGCCCACTATAGATTGATAATTCCTACAACATCTGAATATGTGGAAAAAAGGCTGACATCCATTGCAGCCCTTCTCAAAATTTTCTGAAAACAAAAGGCGACGTTTTCAAGGATAATTTCATTCCGCATTTTCCAAGTTATCATCCATCCGGTCAGTGAGAATGTTAGAAGTACTTGACGCAGGATTAAACGCCACCAGGTTTCTCGGAGCATTGTTGAGAACCATCAGAAACACTGAGCAGCCAGAGAAAAAATGGTGTACAGTCTCAATTTCTTGGCTGCAGAGTGTACACGTTCTATCTTGAGCAGGGTTGAACATAAGGATATTCGGAAAAACATTTGTGAAATCCCATATACGTAGGACAGCTATTAACAGAATCAACAAGTGAAGGCAACTATCTTGACATGCCTAGTTGATGTGTATGAATCACAAGAATTTCATTAACAGTTCTTCAAAATATACAAGGAGAGAGATACAAACATTTATAGACTGATATCTCACAGATGACGGTAACTCAAGAAACCGTTAATAGCTGGCATACACTCATAAGTCAAAGAGTGAGCCAATGAGATAGAGACATATGTACTCTGTCGATTCTGAGACCATTCGGACAAAGAGATTTTCGGACAAGCCAATAATCGCGTGACTCGGATGCATATCTCGTGATTCGAGATGCATTAATATGACAATTACCCTCCCTCAAGCACAAGTGGCTTCAGACTTTGAGCTTGGACCTCGAAAATTCAAATCTTGAAGTCATTAGACCTTTAGTGAAGACATCTCGCAACTTGAGCATCGGTAGAGATATACCGCACCCGAAGAGATTTGTTATGAACTAATTCCACGACAAAATGAAAGTCAATAGCCAAGTGCTTCATTCTCACGTGGAACACGGATTGGATGCCGAGCAATGGAGCTTTTGTTGTCACAAAGAATGAGAGGAGGATCGAAACAAAAATATGAAGATCCCCGAGTAATCGACAAAGCCGGACAACCTCATTTGCTGCAGAAGCTAAAGATCTATACTCTGCTTCAGTGCTAGATCTTGCAACAATGGCTTGTTTCTTAGCTGACCAAGACACTGGATTGCCACCAAAAAAGACACAATAACCATTGGTGGATCTTCTAGTAGAAGTATCACCAGCCCAATCTGCATCTGTGTATCCTTGAAGAGCAGTAAAACCTGGTTGAAAATGTATTCCATGACCAAGAGTACCTTTGACATACTTAAGAATTCTCTTAGCAGCCTGAAGATGACCTGTTGTTGGAGAATGCATAAATTTACACACTTGATTAACAGCAAATGATATATCTGGTCTTGTCCATGTCAAATATTGCAAAGCCCCCACAATGGATCTATACTCAGTAGGATTGACCAGTAAGTCACCATCATCTTAAACAAGTTTGAAAGAAGCAGGACAAGGTGTAGAGCAAGGTTTAACACCTACCAAATTAGATTTCTCAAGAAGTTCAAGTGCATACTTAGTCTGTGAAAGAAACAGACCATCAGTGGATCTTTTAACTTCTAAACCAAGAAAATAATGAAGATCACCTAGATCCTTTACAGGAAACTGAGCTTGTAGTTGTTTGATAACATGATTGCAAAAAGAAAGAGAGCTCCCAGTAATGATAATGTCATCCACATAAACTAAGATAATAGTATGCTGAGAATTGAAGTGATGGATGAACAATGAAGAATCTGCTAGAGAGGGTTTGAAGTCAAGATCCATAAGAGCATCTACTAACCTTTCATACCAAGCTCTGGGAGCTTGTTTTAAACCATATAGTGACTTATGAAGTTTGCAAACATAATCAGGATGCTCAGGATCAACAAAGCCAGGAGGCTGAGACATAAAAACATCTTCTTGTAGAGAGCCATGAAGAAATGCATTGCTCACATCCAACTGCTTGAGAGGACAATTGCAGTTTACTGCTAATGATAAAATGAGTCTAATAGTAGTAGGTTTAACCACAGGACTAAAAGTTTCTGTATAGTCCAGACCCTCAAGTTGGTTAAAACCCTTGGCAACCAGTCTTGCTTTGAATTTGTCAATAGTACCATCTGCATGTTCCTTGACCCTAAAAACCCACTTACAACCTACAACATTTTGTGAAGGGTGAGGAGGAACTAAAGACCAAGTTCCAGCAGTATCAAGAGCATGCTTTTCATTTTTGAGAGCAACTTGCCAATCTGGAATTTTATTAGCTTGAGCAAATGTAGTGGGAATCTTTGATGGAACTAGACTCATGTATGCTGCAGGTAATAAATGCTTAGTAGCAAGAAAAACTTTGGGTTTAGATATACCATTTTTGGCTCTAGTAGTCATGGAATGTGAATTGGAAACAGAATCTGATGGAGCAGACACATGAACCAAATCAATAGACTCTGTAGTTGTAGTAGACTCAGATGAAGTGAGAGGAGCAGGTACCTGTGGTGAGGTAGATTCTGTAGTAGATGTAGATGCTGTAACTGAAATAGGAGATGGGAGAATAATGTCTTGTGAAGTATTTGAATATGATGAAATTGCAGAATGTAGCATCTCAAGTTGACAAGTTGAAGATTGACCATTTTCTAAAAAAGGAAATTTATCTTCATTGAAAACCACATGCCTAGAGACATAAATTTTCCCAGAAGTAGTATCTAAACATCTATACCCTTTGTGATGATTGCTATATCCCAGAAAGACACAAGGTTTACTTCTTGGTTCAAGCTTATTCTTTGTGTAAGGCCGTAGCCATGGAAAACATAAACAGCCAAAAGTCCTCAAAAATTGATAATCAGGAGATTTATTGAACAAGACTTCAAAAGGAGATACCATATGTAAAGATTTTGCAGGTAATCTATTAATAACATAATTGGCTGTAGTGAGAGCTTCAACCCAAAACTTATCGGTATACCCGGATCAATAAGAAAAGCTCTTGTTATTTCAATGAGATGCCTATGCTTGGATTCTGCTACTCCATTTTGCTCAGGAGTTTTAGGACAAGAAAGTTCATGAACTATACCATGTTCCAGTAAGTATGTACCCAACTCATTGTTAACAAATTCTCCACCACCATCTGTTCTAAGAATTTTGATCTTGGTTGAGAAAAAATTTTCAACAAAAGATTTAAAATGATAGAAAATGATCTTGAAATCAGATTTGGAAGCAAGAGGATATATCCAACAAAATTTACTGAAATAATCAACTATATTAACATAGAATCTGTAACCAGAGACAGATACAAGATGAGCAGGACCCCATACATCAAGGTGTAGTAATTGTAAAGGAAAATTACTAGAAGAACTTGACAATGAGAAGGGTTGCTTATGACTTCTAGCAAGTTGACAATCATTACAAAATAAAGGCTGATGCAAAGAAATAGGAGTGGATAAGCTTTTACACACTTTAGTCATAGTTTGAAAAGATGGATGGCCTAGTCGTCTATGCCAAGTTGTTGCGGGAGTCTTGATACGGGATAAGGCGGATGATGTGATAGGAGTAGAAGAGTGTTGACCGGATGAAGGTGTTGTAGTGGATGGTTGAACATGACAATGCAAAGGATAGAGTCCTCCCTTACTGATCCCCTGGAATAGTATCCTCTGAGAGAGAAGGTCCTTTGCAGCATAACCATAGGGTGTAAATGTAAGTGAACAATGATTATCACTAGTAAATTTGTGAACAGAGATTAAATTTTGTGCACATTTTGGAACATGAAGAACATCTTTCAAGTCAAACGACTTATTGTGAAGCATAAAATTTGAATCACTAATGTGAGATATAGCCATACCTTCACCATTAGCAGTAGCTACTTGTGCAGATCCATCATAGAAGGTAGAAGAATCATATTCATCCATGTTGTAGGTGAGATGATTAGTAGCACCAGAATCCATGTACCATGGATTTTCACCTAGAATATTAGCACTAGCAAGCATAGCAGACAGATTCTGTGGTGGTTCACGACCTTGATATGCAAGGTTCATACGCTGATAACATTCAAGAGCAGAGTGACCAGGTTTGGAACAAATTTGGCATATAACTCTGATATTAGGATTAGGTCTTGAGACAGACATATCATTTGGAGAAGTAGGACGAAAGGATGAAGTAGAAGCTCCATGAAAACCACCTCGGAAATTAAAACCACGACCTCTACCACGAAACTGAGAAGTGTATGCAGGTCTAAAAGTACGAGAAGTACCTTGATTAGATGAAGCAAGAAACGCTTTTGATTCAGCATCAGCACGAAGAGAAGAATTTCGTTCAGCAATGATGATTTCTTCACTTAAAAGGAGACTGTGAAGTTCACCAAAGGTAACAGGAGGAGATCGAATTCTAATTGAAGTTGCAAATGCATGATAATCTGGTCCAAGACCTCCAAGAACAGTGACAAGAAGTTCATCATCAGAAATACGAGATCCACACGCAGCAAGTTGATTGGAAATCCTTTCGATCTCAGAGATGTAAGTAGAGACTTTAGAAGAACCGAGTTTGATGTTTTGTAATTGAGTACGAAGTTGAATTGAATGTGCTGATGAAGAAGCACCAAATCGTTTCTTCAAATTATCCCATAAATCCTTGGATGTAGAACAATCAGAAACATGAACAATAACACCAGCAGAGATTGAAGCATTAAGAAGAAGTAAAACACAGGTATCTTCATCGTGCCAAGTAGCAAAGTTAGGATTTACAGACGGAGCCGATCTTGTTGAGGATGTGAGAAATTGAGAAGGACATGGAGTAGATCCATCAACATAACCTAATACATGAAATTTGCGAAGAACAGGAGTGATAAGAGATTTCCATGTAAGAAAATTATCATCCTGAAGTTTAAGAGGAATGATATTAGCTAAAGTATGAAGAGGAACAGATGTAATTGATGAATTAGAAGAATCAATAAGTCTTGACATTTTGATTTTGGATAGAAATCAGAGGAAGAAGATGAAGATTTTGATTGAATTTCTGGAGATTAAAGGGAACAAATGGAGTGAAGATCGAACCGAAAACCGGAGATTTAGGGTTTTAAATACTGATACCATAGTTGATGTGTATGAATCACAAGAATTTCATTAACAGTTCTTCAAAATATACAAGGAGAGAGATACAAACATTTATAGACTGATATCTCACAGATGACGGTAACTCAAGAAACCGTTAATAGGCCGGCATACACTCATAAGTCAAAGAGTGAGCCAATGAGATAGAGACATATGTACTCTGTTATTCTGAGACCATTCAGACAAAGAGATTTTTCAGACAAACCAATAATCGTGACTCGGATGCATATACGTGATTCGGATGCATTAATATGACAATTAATGCCCATATACGTGACCAACGCTCTCTTCCTTACTGGATCAAACCTCACAAATATTGTTTACAGATTTTTTCAGAGGAGAAAAACTTATCGAACAAAGTAAAACAAAATCTAGTTGAATAGTCGTCCACAATTTTTCTTGGCCAATTCTATACAATCCTGTTTTGTAAAACGTGCACAAAACATGATTAAGTTAAGCTGATTTTTCTTAGTAATTTTTCTTACTATATTACTAAGTAAGGAATATAGTAATGGTAACACTGTTCCTACTTAAGACAATATTTACTCACTAAGTGAAGCAAATCCTTTTGACAACGAGCTATCAGAAAAGGTGTAGGTTCTTTTTTGCAGGCATTGATATAGTAATGGTAACAATGATTGTAATCGGGTGTCTCGCCGAAACAAGAGCAAAGACTCACCAGGAATAGATCTAGAGACAACTCAATAGCAACTACATAGGACAGCTCATCACTACTGAAACTTAAAGTAGCTTTAACTTTAACTTAAACTTAAGGTAAGCTTTGGTACACAATTAGACCTTGAAACACACCTTAATTTAGATTATAACCATCCCAGCTTAAGTTAAGCTGATTCTTAAGCAGAGATCCCGATTTTTAGTTAAAACCATAAGCGACGGTGTTTACACTCTTGACCTGTTGCGCTAAAACCCTGCGGAAGCGATATGCATAGCTATAAACGGTACTCCAAATATTGCCAAGAACACAAACTAAAGAAGAAAAGAGACGAGAATTTAACGAGGTTGAATCCTCGGGAAAAATAAGTGATTTATATATTATCGCAAGGGAGAATACATATGAACCCTAAGAGAGAAAGAAGAAATTTTTTGGTGTGTTTTCAAGGTTCTCTACTAGGCTATTTATATACACATAGGTAGGGATTAGGGTTTCATAACTTAGATAATAAGTCCCTAAACTTTAGGATTAAGAAACCAATAAGAGTTATCAAAACTCTTTGTGACCGACTGATTTTGGTTTATCCAAAATCAACTCCACCGACCTTAGCTATTTACACGGTTTTGGAGTTCCACAAGTTTTGGACTCTCACACAAAACCGTGTCCTACAATCCCGCCATCATCCAACAATTTTCCACCTCGGATCATGCATTCATGCATGAGACGATCAATACACTAAATCACCATCGTCTTCCAACATCGATTGCACCATAGGCTGCCTACGTATCCTCTTCAAGGAATCAAACCGACCGTAGTTCACTCAATGGACTTATTAGAATGCCTCGACTAGGTTCCCTAAGAACCTCTACCCCAAAGGGTCTCACCAAACCGGAAGAATGTGGATCAATTCCGAGTAATGACGAAACTTGACCCCAGATACTACTTTCGTTAACATATCAACTGGATTGTCTTTGGTATCGATCTTCACAAGTAGAATGTCTTCTTCTTCCAGAATTTCTCTAACAAAGTGAAATCGAACATCTATATGTTTGGTTCTGGCATGATGAACTTGATTCTTAGCCAAGTAAATTGCACTAAGACTATCACAATGCACAGGCAGCTGTTCCTTCACAACACCCAAGTCATCTAGCAAACCTTGTAACCATATAGCCTCCTTAAATGCCTCAGTCACTTCCATATACTCCGCCTCCGTAGTTGAAAGCGCCACAGTAGACTGCAAGATTGATCTCAAACTTACTGGTGCTCCTGCTATGGTAAATACATACCCTGTAGTTGAACGTCTCTTGTCAAAATCACCAGCATAGTCAGAATCCACATAACCAACACACAGCTGATTGTTCCCATCTTCCTTCACAAACTCCAAGCCAACATCAACAGTACTATAAAGATACCTCAAAATCCATTTCACAGCTTGCCAATGTCCTTTACCAAGATTATGCATATAACGGCTGATCATCCTTACTGCATGTGAAATATTCGGCCTTGTACATACCATCACATACATCAAGCTACCAATAGCACTAGCATATGGGACTTGGGCCATATACTCACGCTCTTCTTCAGTAGTAGGAGACATATCCGAACTCTACTTAAAATGAGGACCAAGGGGAGTACTTACAGATTTAGTTCCTTCGCAAACACCAAATTTCTGTAACACTTTCTTCAAGTATGCCTTTTGAGACAAAAAAACTTTACCCTTCTCTTTGTCATGTTGAATCTCCATGCCAAGAATCTTCTTAGCTTCTCCTAGATCTTTCATTTCGAACTCAATTGACAATTTCTACTTCAAATGATCAATCTCTTTCTTGTTATTCGATGATATCAGCATATCATCGACATACAAGAGCAAATATATGAAAGACCCATCACGTAGCTTCTTTAAGTATACACAATGGTCATAGTGACTTCTTGTGTATTTTGGGCCAATCATAAACTGATCAAATCGCTTGTACCACTGTCTTGGAGACTGCTTCAACCCATACAACGATTTTTTCAGCTTGCATACACAATCTTCTTTTCCAGCAACTTTGAACCCACTCGGGTGAGTCATATAGATCTCCTCTTCTTGATCACCATGTAAGAATGCCGTCTTGATATCTAACTGAACTAGGTCTAAATCATATTGTGCTACCAAGGCCAACAAAATTCGGATTTATGAGTGCTTCACAACTGGAGAGAATACCTCATTGTAGTCAACCCCTTCTCTTTGGGAATAACCTTTTGCAACTAACCTTGCCTTGTAGCGTACTTGATTCACCTGAGATCCTTCTTTCTTAGCATATACCCATTTGCACCCAATGGCCTTCTTACCGTTCGGAAGCTTCGTAAGAACCCATGTGCCATTCTTGTAAAGAGAATCCATCTCATCCTGCATAGCAGCTTCCCATTCTTGACGCTCTACACTGTGTATAGCTTCAAAATAGGTATTAGGAATGCCTTCTTCAATAACTGGTAATGAATAAGCTATAAAATCATCCATCCAACCAGGTTTCCTGATTGATCTTCTCTGTTTGCTGGTTGCTATGGTCTCAGTGACCGTAGCTTCTGTATCTTTTACTGCTTCATGTTCCTCTTCATTAACATCGTCACTATCATTTGGAATTTCAGTATTTACCTCCCTTGTAGATGCCACGCCTTCGGAAGTACTCATAACAGATACAGACTTAGCTGGAATTAGTGGAGTTGCATCAATCCCCACCTGCTGTAAAGGCTCACTGGTACTGGTAGTGTTCTCCACTTGCCGAGAACCCCAAGCCTTCACCATAGACGCTTCATCAAATGTAACGTCTCTACTCATGACTATCTTCTTTTCAACTGGATTCCAAAATTTGAACCCTTTAACTCCTTTCTTCACACCCATAAAGATCCTTTAACATCACGACTATCAAGCTTGTTTTCACTAACATGATACCAAGCAGGGTAACCAAAGATATGAATTGAGGTATAATCATAAGATGGTTTACCATACCACTTCTCCATCGGAGTTTTACCTTCTAACGCAGCTGATGGCAACCTAATAATGAGGAAGCACACATATGTCACTGCCTCAGCCCAAAACGCTTTACCTAATCCAGCAATAGATAACATACATCGTACCTTCTACAGCAAAGTACGATTCATGCGTTTATCTACCCCATTTTGTTGCGGTATCTTCTTAACTGTGAAGTGCCTCTGTATTCCCTCATCCTGACATACTTGCAAGAATGGATCACTTTTGTACTCTCTACCATTGTCCGAACATAGTACCTTGATCTTTCTGCCTGTTTGAGTCTCAGTTGCCTTTTTCCACCTCACAAAGACTTCTAGGACTTCATCCTTATGCCTCATGGTGTACACCCATACGTGCCTAGAATAGTCATCAATAAACGACACGAACCAATGTTCCCTCCCAATGATGCATTATTGGAGGGACCCCAAATATCTAAGTGAACATAATCAAGAACTCCAATAGTGTTGTGGATTGCTGTGCCAAATCTTGTTCTTGTCTTCTTTCCTTTCACACAATGTTCACAAAACTCTAATTTGCAGGCAATGGCACCTTTCAATAAATCTTGATGAATTAAAGAATGTAACGACTTATCAGCTAGATGTGCAAGCCGCATATGCCATAAATTCGTGGTCTCCATCGCTGCAGTCTCGATGTGTTCAGAAATTGACACATCTCCCGTTACTGTACTCCCAGTTAAGTAGTACAAGTTATGATGCCTTGTGCCTTTCATGACTATCAACGATCAAGAAATTACCTTTAGAATGCCATTTTCAGCGACTAACTTGTAGCCCTTAGCTTCCAAAGTTCCGAGCGAGATCAGATTCTTCTTCACAGCAGGTACGAAGGGTTGATTTGGGGAGGGAAGCAAAGAAAGGTGTTGAGACCAGAATAATTCTGAGAGAGTAGTGTCTCAACTTGTATCAGAAAGTGGAAGCTTCGTAAGCTTGCAAGAGATGAAAGCTTTTTGGAGAGCTTGCAAATTTGCCTTTTCTGAGAGTGTAGTATTTTTCTCCTGACCAGAGACTTGTGTCTGGTGGAAATAGGTAAGACCTATTTATACAAGTCGAGATTGAAACGTACCCTGGCCTCATGAAGGAAGAGAGTAAAGGGTGAAATAATGGGAGGAGGTGGTAACCGCATGGTGTTAATGGGTGAAAACGTTTTCACCATTATTTCCTCTTTTATTTGACCGCTTTATTCCTATTCACGCTTTCTTAATGTGAGCATAGTGTACGCGCATGCTGTGACCGCCAAACCAAAACCCTAGAAAGCATCCCCCAGTTTGTGTTGATGTCTCGAGTGTTGGTTGCATCTTGAGTGCAAGTGGTGCTGCTAGGGGCGCATGTGGCATGTGCCAATGGCATGTGCGGAATGCCTTTGTTGCGAGTTGCACCTCGAGTGCAAGTGGCAATGCCAAAGCTGCTAGTGGCGTGTGTGGCATGTGCCAATGGCATGTGCAGAATGCCTGGGTGGTAGGTTGTACGTTGAGTGTAAGTGGCAATGTCGGAGCTGCTAGTGGCGTGTGTGGCATGTGCCAATGGCATGTGCGGAATGCCTTGGTGGTAGGTTGCATGGCTTGCGAGTTAGGCTACCAGCGTAGGCTTTGGCATGTGCCAATGACGTGTACGGCCAAGTTGGCCTAAGTTGCACGGCTTGCAAGTTAGGCTACCGGCGTGCATTAGGGGCACGGCTAGGTGATGAAGGCTACCAGCGAGCGTGTTGGCATGTGCCAATAGCATGCGTGGTCGTTTAGGGCCGTGGCCTTGGTAGGAAAAGCTACCAGTGACGCATGTTGGCATGTGCCAATGGCATGCGTGGCCGTTAGGGCCGTGGCTTTGGTAGGAAAAGCTACCAGTGACGCATGTTGGCATGTGCCAATGGCATGCGTGGCTGTTAGGGCCGTGGCCTTGGTAGGAAAAGCTACCAGTGACGCATGTTGACATGTGCCAATGGCATGCGTGGCCGTTAGGGCCGTGGCTTTGGTAGGAAAAGCTACCAGTGACGCATGTTGGCATGTGCCAATGGCATGCGTGGCCGTTAGGGCCGTCGCCTTGGTAGGAAAAGCTACCAGTGACGCATGTTGGCATGTGCCAATGGCATGCGTGGCCGTTAGGGCCGTGGCTTTGGTAGGAAAAGCTACCAGTGACGCATGTTGGCATGTGCCAATGGAATGCGTGGCCGTTAGGGCCGTGGCCTTGGTAGTAAAAGCTACCAGTGACGCATGTTGGCATGTGCCAATGGCATGCGTGGCCGTTAGGGCCGTGGCTTTAGTAGGAAAAGCTACCAGTGACGCATGTTGGCATGTGCCAATGGCATGCGTGGCCGTTAGGGTCGTGGCCTTGGTAGGAAAAGCTACCAGTGATGCATGTTGGCATGTGCCAATGGCATGCGTGGCCGTTAGGGCCGTGGCTTTGGTAGGAAAAGCTACCAGTGACGCATTTTGGCATGTGCCAATGGCACACGTGGCCAATTTGGCCTAGGTTGCAGGGTTTGCAAGCCTAGGTGCGGGCGCTACTTTGGCATGGCGCGGCTAGGGCCAAGGTAAGGGTGTTTGGCTTGGCGTGGCGTGACTAGGGCCAAGGTAAGGGTGTTTGGCTTGGCGTGGCGTGAGCAGTGTAGCTAGGGCCAAGGCAGAGTATGTAACACCCCGTGTTTTTTAGCATGGCGCATGCTAAAAGATGTGCCATTTGCTTGTGATGAAGCTTCATCCAAAGCTTCCTTTACATGGTGAGATGCATTTGGCCCTAGGCCATATATGGTGCCAAGTAAGGCACATCGCATATGCATATTGGCTAAGGCCAATATGGCATTGGTTGGAAGCTACATTGGCCAAGAGCCAATCTTGCATCAAATGATGCATTAGGTCAGTTGGGTAGATGACCTTGGAAGTGGACGGCCAACATGGCCGGACATCGGGTTGGCAGAGTACGGCCAACATGGCCGGATATCGGGAAAATATATGGCAACGGCCAACATGGCCGGACATCTGGTTGGAAGAGTACGGCCAACATGGCCGGACATCGGGTTGGCAGAGGACGGCCAACATGGCCGGACATCGGGTTGGAAGTGGACGGCCAACATGGCCGGACATCGGGTTGGCAGAGGACGGCCAACATGGCCGGATATCGGGTTGGCAGTGGGACGGCCAACATGGCCGGACATCTGGTTGGAAGAGTACGGCCAACATGGCCGGACATCTGGTTGGAAGAGTACGGCCAACATGGCCGGACATCGGGTTAGTTACTGGGACGACCAACATGGCGGACATCGGGTTGGCGAGGTACGGCCAACATGGCGGACATCGGGGAAAATACATGGCAACGGCCATGAATAGTAAACGGGGAGTTGATGAAATATTTTTGGTCCCCCAAATTGAGTTCTAAAAATGTCAAATTAACATATATAGGGAGGGGTAGTTGGTTGATGGTGCATATGCGGACTATGCACCAAGTAAGCTTCATAGCTTAGCGGAAGAGTATAAATGATGCCTAAGGCTCATTTATAGTTGCGTAGCCTCGCGAAGAGGGCATTTGATGCTTAGGCATCATTATGCCATATTGCGGACCAAACATGCATCACTTGGATGCATTCCGACGGAACGACCTATACGGACTAGGCCATTTCCATTATTGCTTGGCCACGGCCATGCAAACGAGTTGGCTTAAGTTTCTGTCCCTTCGGGATGAACTACGGTCTGTGCTTGATCCCTTTAGAGTAGGGAAGGGTACGTAGGCAGCCGCAATGAGTTGCAGCATTGCCGGTCCAGCACGTTGGCCCCTCATATCATCTAAGCTTGGTAGCTCGACGCAAGAGATGATTGTGGCCGGACTTGATGAGGCTTAGTTGCATGCCAAGTAAGTGGATGCTCATACTTCCTATCAAGTTATAAAGAGATGGTAAGCGAGGTAACGTGGGAAATGGCAAGGGCTTGGTGTGGCCTACGCTAAAGTCTAAGGCTTATGCCTGGACAAGACACGGCAATGTGACGGTTGCTCAGCTAGCTAGGAAATTCATTTATGAATTCCCTACGTAAAGGTAAAGCCAGAGACGCATGAAAAATGCATTGGCATTGGCCTTATGGCCTTAAACCCTTTTGCGGGACAAGGGTAAGTTGGAACAGTGTGGAAGCTAAGTTAGCTGCGTCATGCTCCACGAGCATGCTTGCAAGGGCAATTGGACGTGCATTTGCCTAGCTTTGAGGCCCGGATCGTAGCTTCATCATGGCGCACCGGGGAGATTACGGCCTGCGGGGCAACGCGCCAAAGGCGTAATTTTCCGGTCCGTCACAGATGGTATCAGAGCAAGTTCCGAGAAAACTCTAGGGACTTGTGCGGAGTGGACTCATTGGCGAGTATTATCCTTAACGAAAAAACTTTAAGTTGGAGAGTAGGCCAACTTATGCGCGGAAGAGTTGGTAATGTTATGCCGGTTACATTGCGAATCGAGTTGAGCTTGTATAAGTGTTGTGAGTTTGCCAGGCCTCTGTGGCACCCCGCTTACGAGCATCCGGAAGACCGTCTGGGACGGTGGGTAGACAATGGGACTGATCATCCCCACACGTTGGCACTGGCCAACGGTGTGCGTTGTCAGGCCCGGCTAGCATCCCACTTACGAGTGGCAACCCGGTAAATCCGTCAGGGACGGTGGCTTGCATCCAACTGCACTGGCATTAGAGATTGGTCCTCACAGTGTTGCGTTGAGTTTTCCTTGTCATTTCGATGACATCTTTCAACCTTGTGAACCTTAGGGACTTCTGAGTGCGTAGTATGGGATGCGCATTCAGGATACCTTGTCGAGATATCCTCTTGGCACTGGCCAAATTGCGATTCTTGGTTTTGTTGTGGGCACCTTTGGATCCCTGGGCAGGTGGTATGGGACATGTGCTCAGAAGGTCTAAATTGTTGTTCATGACAACTTGAAGAAACCCGTGATTTCTGAGCTTCTGGTATGGGACTTTTGCTCAGGAAATCCAACTCGAAGAGATTGTCCACAATAGCTTTGGTTTTGAATTTCGGGGACGAAATTCTTTGAAGGGTGTGATAATGTAACACCCCGTGTTTTTTAGCATGGCGCATGCTAAAAGATGTGCCATTTGCTTGTGATGAAGCTTCATCCAAAGCTTCCTTTACATGGTGAGATGCATTTGGCCCTGGGCCATATATGGTGCCAAGTAAGGCACATCGCATATGCATATTGGCTAAGGCCAATATGGCATTGGTTGGAAGCTACATTGGCCAAGAGCCAATCTTGCATCAAATGATGCATTAGGTCAGTTGGGTAGATGACCTTGGAAGTGGACGGCCAACATGGCCGGACATCGGGTTGGCAGAGGACGGCCAACATGGCCGGATATCGGGTTGGCAGTGGGACGGCCAACATGGCCGGACATCTGGTTGGAAGAGTACGGCCAACATGGCCGGACATCGGGTTGGAAGTGGACGGCCAACATGGCCGGACATCGGGTTGGAAGTGGACGGCCAACATGGCCGGACATCGGGTTGGCAGAGGACGGCCAACATGGCCGGATATCGGGTTGGCAGTGGGACGGCCAACATGGCCGGACATCTGGTTGGAAGAGTACGGCCAACATGGCCGGACATCTGGTTGGAAGAGTACGACCAACATGGCCGGACATCGGGTTGGCTGTGGGACGGCCAACATGGCCGGACATCGGGTTGGCAGAGTACGGCCAACATGGCCGGACATCGGGAAAATACATGGCAACGGCCATGAATAGTAAACGGGGAGTTGATGAAATATTTTTGGTCCCCCAAATTGAGTTCTAAAAATGTCAAATTAACATATATAGGGAGGGGTAGTTGGTTGATGGTGCATATGCGGACTATGCACCAAGTAAGCTTCATAGCTTAGCCGGAAGAGTATAAATGATGCCTAAGGCTCATTTATAGTTGCGTAGCCTCGCGAAGAGGGCATTTGATGCTTAGGCATCATTATGCCATATTGCGGACCAAACATGCATCACTTGGATGCATTCCGACGGAACGACCTATACGAACTAGGCCATTTCCATTATTGCTTGGCCACGGCCATGCAAACGAGTTGGCTTAAGTTTCTGTCCCTTCGGGATGAACTACGGTCTGTGCTTGATCCCTTTAGAGTAGGGAAGGGTACGTAGGCAGCCGCAATGAGTTGCAGCATTGCCGGTCCAGCACGTTGGCCCCTCATATCATCTAAGCTTGGTAGCTCGACGCAAGAGATGATTGTGGCCAGACTTGATGAGGCTTAGTTGCATGCCAGTAAGTGGATGCTCATACTTCCTATCAAGTTATAAAGAGATGGTAAGCGAGGTAACGTGGGAAATGGCAAGGGCTTGGTGTGGCCTACGCTAAAGTCTAAGGCTTATGCCTGGACAAGACACGGCAATGTGACGGTTGCTCAGCTAGCTAGGAAATTCATTTATGAATTCCCTACGTAAAGGTAAAGCCAGAGACGCATGAAAAATGCATTGGCATTGGCCTTATGGCCTTAAACCCTTTCGCGGGACAAGGGTAAGTTGGAACAGTGTGGAAGCTAAGTTAGCTGCGTCATGCTCCACGAGCATGCTTGCAAGGGCAATTGGACGTGCATTTGCCTAGCTTTGAGGCCCGGATCGTAGCTTCATCATGGCGCACCGGGGAGATTACGGCCTGCGGGGCAACGCGCCAAAGGCGTAATTTTCCGGTCCGTCACAGAGTATGTTTGGCATGGCGCGGCTAGCTCGAGTTAAGTGTGGCTGGCATGATTTGCCATTGGCACGGAGGTGCGGCTAGCATGTTTGGCATGCTTCGGCGCGTTTGATATGGCTGGCATGGTTTGCCATTGGCATAGAGATGCATCTAGCTCGGGCTAGGTGTGGCTGGCATGATTTGCCATTGGCACGGAGGTGCGGATAGCATGGTTGGCATGCCTCGGTGCGCTTGGTATGGCTGGCATGATTTGCCATTGGCATAGAGATGCGTCTAGCTTGGGCTAGGTGTGGCTGGCATGATTTGCCATTGGCACGGAGGTGCGGCTAGCATGGTTGGCATGCTTCGGCGCCTTTGGTATGGCTGGCATGATTTTCCATCGGCATAGAGATGCGGCTAGCTCGGGCTAGGTGTGGCTGGCATGGTTTGCCATTGGCACGGAGGTGCGGCCAGCATGGTTGGCATGCTTCGGCGCGTTTGGTATGGCTAGCATGATTTTCCATTGGCATAGAGATGCGGCTAGCTCGGTCTAGGTGTGGCTGGCATGGTTTGCCATTGGCACGGAGGTGAATTAGGGTTTTGTTCGTTGTAACCCTAATTTGAAAAAAATACACCCTATTATTTACTGACTACACACATTAAATGTTCTAATAAATGTGTCACTGGTGACATTAGGTTATTTGGGGTTTTACGATTTTACCCTTTGTCTAAAAACCACCATCAACATTAAGTCCCGTGCTGCTCGTCACATGGGTTTCGATCAAGGGGTGCCTCTTGCTTACCAGCCGGTGATCCCTAAGGATTCATTGCCTACCGCTCTTAATGCCAGTGCCCTTGAGCCGGGTATCCGCCTTCCCTTCTTTCAAACGGGAAGAGTAACTTCGACGACTTTCGGCTATAATGAGTTCTGGTGCGACGAGTTTATTATGATCCAAGATTTTGTGAATAACGTGGTGGAGAACATTCGTTGTAAACCTTCCCCAGCAGTTTTGAAGAAGTATCCAATGTTGAGAGATCTCAAGCGAAAGTTGCCTAGCAACTCGGAAAGTCCCCAGGCCAAGGAACGGAGAACGAAGAATCGTGCTGGCGGGTTCCGGACGGTTTCAAAAGATCCTCCCACAGCTCTCGTGTCTTTCAGTTCTTCCAATAACCAGGTATGTGTCGCTTCTTCATTGTTTTGTCTCAAAACACGTGAATTTCTGCTGAAAACATGTGTCTTGTTTCTTCCAGGGCTTCGGTAGTGTTAATGCTTTCGCTGCCCTTGCACGTTGCCAGGAGACGGTAATTTCTTCAAAGAATTCCAGCAGTACTGAGCCTTCTCATAGCGGTGATGAGTCATAGAAAGAAGAAAGTTCGACAAGTGAGAGTGATTCCTCTGGCAGCACTAGGTCTTTTTCGGTAAGTGGTTCGGTGAGTTCCGCGCTTCTTTTCTTTCTTCTTCTGTTTCTTCTTTTGAAAAATGTCTGACTCAAGTTCGCAGGAGGAATCCGGTTCGGAGGACGATTCCGGGGTAGAGCCACACAGAAACTTGCCTTTGGTGGCCACCGCCGGTGACTTGGAGATGGGAGTTAGCCAATTGCCAGGCACATATGTGGTTAAAACGGTGGATGATTCTCTGATGGTTGCTGCCGTAGACATGGAAGAAAACCCCCTGCGAGTCGTGAGGCCAGGTGCAGGCGTTATTTTTGATCCCCCGTACTTGGTTCCTTATCCAGGTCATGTGGTTGTTGGCGGCTTCAGCGTGCCGGCTAATCATGAGGCGTTGTACACCAGAATCTGGGAGAAGTACGGACATATGGCCACAAACAAGAAAGTCACTAGTCGATTTGCGCTGGTTAAGCGTGTGGAAGAGGCTTTATCTTCCATCGAGGATATGCGTGAGGTGACTGGTCACACCGTTTCTGAAGACGTTATTGCCAACCGGGAGCACCATCGCGACGTGTGCGTAGAAAAGGAGTTCAACACTTCGTGGTTTGTCGAAGGCCTTGCTGAGATCCAAAAGTTGAAAGATGCAACAACCGAAAGCCTTTCCGCCGAGGAGATTGCACGACAGGAGGTAGAACTCGAAAAGCTTTCCAAGATGTTGACTATGAAGAGAGCGGCTCTTGAAGATGCAAAGTTGACTTTCTCCAAGAAGAACAGACCTCTGTTGGATGATTTTCCTTGAATGTTTCTTTGTTAAACTTTCATTTAGGTTTTTTTTTTTTTTTTTTTTTTTTTTTTTTTTGAAAGACATACTGGATGTCTGGTTCAAGGTTTGACCAGTTTTGGTAGACAGCTGGTAGATTTTGAGGATATTGGATTATTTATGGGATGAATGGTTTTGATAATATTACTCGATTATGTTTTGGGAAAGGAATATTTCTTTTATGAAAGTGTGTGCTAGCAATAGGCACAATACTCGGTAGTATAATGGTTTTACTAATAACCTCAAACAAATCGTATATCTTGCTTGTGATCTGAATTTACTCACTTCATAGGTTTATGCGAACATGCCCCTCTCCATGTAAAAGGCGGTTTTGCTGGTAGCATCGCCAGCAAGTCCCCAATCGCAGGTAGCATCTTCGGCGAGTCCCCAGTTTTCTCATGTAGTTTTTACAACTAGTAGCCGGGTTGTCTGGTAGTTGCGTCGGATTGAGTCACCTTCCCCTACCATCTTGACATCTGGGTCGAAGAACGAGATCGACAGTCTGACATTATAGCCGATAGATCAATCCTCCGGCTGTGGTCGCCAATTGTTTATGGGTAAAAATCGTTTCTGCCGATTTCGGTAAATTCGGTAGGTGAGTGAGAAATTGGTTCAAACCCTAAACCAATGTGCTGCACGTGAGCACTTTATAGATTCGAGAGATCAATCTGTACAATTCCGGCCTAAACCAAGAAATGGCCGTTCCAGACTTGCTTCGGTCACAAAGTGGAGGAAAAGGGTTAATTTGGGGAGGGAAGCAAAGAAAGGTGTTGAGACCAGAATAATTCTGAGAGAGTAGTGTCTCAACTTGTATCAGAAAGTGGAAGCTTCGTAAGCTTGCAAGAGATGAAAGCTTTTTGGAGAGCTTGCAAATTTGCCTTTTCTGAGAGTGTAGTATTTTTCTCTTGACCGAGACTTGTGTCTGGTGGAAATAGGTAAGACCTATTTATACAAGTCGAGATTGAAACGTACCCTGGCCTCATGAAGGAAGAGAGTAAAGGGTGAAATAATGGGAGGAGGTGGTAACCGCATGGTGTTAATGGGTGAAAACGTTTTCACCATTATTTCCTCTTTTATTTGACCGCTTTATTCTTATTCACGCTTTCTTAATGTGAGCGTAGTGTACGCTACATGCTGTGACCGCCAAACCAAAACCCTAGAAAGCATCCCCCAGTTTGTGTTGATGTCTCAAGTGTTGGTTGCATCTTGAGTGCAAGTGGTGCTTCTAGGGGCGCATGTGGCATGTGCCAATGGCATGTGCGGAATGCCTTTGTTGCGAGTTGCACCTCGAGCGCAAGTGGTAATGCCAAAGCTGCTAGTGGCATGTGTGGCATGTGCAGAATGCCTGTGTGATAGGTTGTACGTTGAGTGTAAGTGGCAATATCGGAGCTGCTAGTGGCGTGTGTGGCATGTGCCAATGGCATGTGCGGAATTCCTTGGTGGTAGGTTGTATGGCTTGCGAGTTAGGCTACCAGCGTAGGTTTTGGCATGTGCCAATGGCGCGTACGGCCAAGTTGGCCTAAGTTGCACGACTTGCAAGTTAGGCTACCGGCGTGCATTAGGGGCACGGCTAGGTGATGAAGGCTACCAGCGAGCGTGTTGGCATGTGCCAATAGCATGCGTGGTCATTTAGGGCCATGTCCTTGGTAGGAAAAGCTACCAGTGATGCATGTTGGCATGTGCCAATGGCATGCGTGGCCGTTAGGGTCGTGGCTTTGGTAGGAAAAGCTACCAGTGACGCATGTTGGCATGTGCCAATGGCATGCGTGGCCGTTAGGGCCGTGGCCTTGGTAGGAAAAGCTACCAGTGACGCATGTTGGCATGTGCCAATGGCATGCGTGGCCGTTAGGGCCGTGGATTTGGTAGGAAACTCTACCAGTGACGCATGTTGGCATGTGCTAATGGCATGCGTGGCCGTTAGGGCCGTGGCCTTGGTAGGAAAAGCTACCAGTGACGCATGTTGGCATGTGCCAATGGCATGCATGGCCGTTAGGGCCGTGGCTTTGGTAGGAAAAGCTACCAGTGACGCATGTTGGCATGTGCCAATGGCACGCGTGGCCAATTTGGCCTAGGTTGCATGGTTTGCAAGCCTAGGTGCGGGCGCTACTTTGGCATGGCGCGGCTAGGGCCAAGGTAAGGGTGTTTGGCTTGGCGTGGCGTGACTAGGGCCAAGGTAAGGGTGTTTGGCTTGGCGTGGCGTGACCAGTGTAGCTAGGGCCAAGGCAGAGTGTGTTTGGCATGGCGCGGCTAGCTCGGGTTAAGTGTGGGTGGCATGATTTGCCATTGGCACGGAGGTGCGGCTAGCATGGTTGGCATTCTTCGGAGCGTTTGATATGGCTGGCATGGTTTGCCATTGGCATAGAGATGCGTCTAGCTCGGGCTAGGTGTGGATGGCATGATTTGCCATTGGCACGGAGGTGCGGCTAGCATGGTTGGCATGCTTCGGTGCGCTTGGTATAATTTGGCATGATTTGCCATTGGCATAGAGATGCGTCTAGCTTGGGATAGGTGTGGCTGGCATGATTTGCCATTGGCACGGAGGTGCGACTAGCATGGTTGGCATGCTTCGGCGCGTTTGGTATGGCTGGCATGATTTGCCATTGGCATAGAGATGCGGCTAGCTCGGGCTAGGTGTGGCTGGCATGATTTGCCATTGGCACGGAGGTGCGGCCAGCATGGTTGGCATGCTTCGGCGCGTTTGGTATGGCTGGCATGATTTGCCATTGGCATAGAGATGCGGCTAGCTCGGGCTAGGTGTGGCTGGCATGGTTTGTCATTGGCACGGAGGTGAATTAGGGATTTGTTCGTTGTAACCCTAATTTGAAAAAAATACCCCCTATTAATTACTGACTACACGCATTAAATGTTCTAATAAATGTGTCACTGGTGACATTAGGTTATTTGGGGTTTTATGATTTTACCCTTTGTCTAAAAACCACCATCAACATCCCCATACGCACTTCTCCATCAAACTCTTCAAAGTTTGAGAACCAGTCCCGATGAGGACAAATATGATAAGTAGCACCAGAATCTAATACCCACGTACCGTCAGTTACGATAAAAGTTGATGGTATCATAGTCAGCGAGAAATCTGAAGCTTCATCTGAATCTTCACTTTCCTTAGCAATGTTCACCTCGGTGTTATCCCTTTCTCGATCCTTACGCTTGGTACAATCCTTAGCCCAATGGCCAAAGTCATGATACCATGCACATTCATCCTTCGCAGATGCGCTCTTGACTTTGAATGCCCTTTCACTTTGCCACGATCACCATTCTTCTTTTTCCTGTCTGTTGAACGACCACTTGCAAGAAGCAAGTCACTGTTAGCTTCACTTGACAGGTCTTCACGGTCTATCTTCTTGAACTCCTCACTACGCAATGCTGTAGTGACCTCGGTGTATGTCATCTTATCCTTTCCGTGCATTAAAGCCTTGATCACGGGTTCATACCTTTCAGGAAGAGAGTTTATCAGACACAGAGCTTGTTTCTCGTCGTTGATCTTCTCATCATAGTTAACCAGCTCAGCAAGAAGTTTATTATATGAATCTAGGTGCTCAGTTAGAGAGGCACCCTTCTTCATGTTATAGTGATACAAATTTCTCTTAAGATGTATCCTATTAGCCACGTTCTTCACAAGGTACTCCTTTTCTAGCTTTTCCCAGAGATCCTTATTGATGTTGCTAAAAACCCTCGAATTGAACCAAGACATAATTTATTCATCTTGTTCCACTGCTTTTCAAACATCTCCACTGGCTGACCTTCTAAAGCTTCTTCTAGGTCAAGATGAACAAGAGCATCCATTACGTATATTCTCCATAAACCAAAGTTATTGGTTCCGGTGAACTTTTCAACCTTCAGTTGTGATCTATGAGAATGTAGTATTTCTTATTTTGTTTCTTTATCTTTACTTGTGGACTCCGAATGTTCTCCTTCAGGATCGTTCGGATCAACCGGTTTATCCCCGTCAACCATTGTTCACAAACAATCAAATATAGATAAAAAAAAAAAAATCTAAACCTTGAGATTAGAATTACCTCAAACAACTTCAGAAAAAATACCCCCGCTTCAATATTATGAATACCCAAAAAAACCCAAGAACGTTACCCGAGCTCTTGATTCCAATTGTTGCGCTAAAACCCTGCGGAAGCGATATGCACAGCTACAAATGGTACTCCAAATATTGCCAAGAACACAAACTAAAGAAGAAAAGAGACGAGCATTTAACGAGGTTGAATCCTCGGGAAAATAAGTGATTTATATATTATCACAAGGGAGAATACATATAAACCCTAAGAGAGAAAGAAGAAATTATTTGGTGTGTTTTCAAGGTTCTCTACTAGGCTATTTATATACACATAGGCAGGGATTATGGTTTCATAACTTAGCTAATAAGTCCCTAAACTTTAGGATTAAGAAACCAATAAGAGTTATCAAAACTCTTTGTGACCGACTGATTTTGGTTTATCCAAAATCAACTCCACCGACCTTAGCTATTTACACGATTTTGGAGTTCCATAAGTTTTGGACTCTCACACCAAACCGTGTCCTACAATCCCGCCAACATCCAACATGACCCATCTAACAAAGTATCATTATTGCATAAGACATAATCAAAATTACAATTCACTATCACTACTGCATAAAATGATATTAAAATGAGGAGTAAAAGTTTAATATTGTTACCATAACATCTTGAAGCGCCAGAATGGAGCTAAAGGTGAATGTTAGAAGCAGCTCGTGAAGGATTATTTCACTGATCTTAAAAGGGTGATGCCTTAAGTTTGAGATCCATTATTCTAAGGTATTAACTGACGTTGGAGACAAAGGTTTGGTGCCACAGGGGATTAATATCTACCTCTTCTCTAGTACAGAAAGTTTGTCCTTCAAACTCCAGCTTGACAAGTGCTGCTTTGCCTGGAATAAGGTTGATCTTCCCATACACTACCCAAGTCCGAGGCTCCTCTCAACCTGAACAAACCATGGGAAAGAATAAAAATATTGTGTGTTGGAATATCCTAATCACAATTTGTAATGTCAAAATTAAGTTCAGAGAGTTCTGTAATGTAAACAAGGAAGTTGACATTCTAAAGTTGTCTTAGAAAGTCTTTTAATATGAACAAGGGTAGATAAGCTAGTATGCCGGTCATAGAAAAATCTAGCAAGTGAATTCCCTATAAGGGTCTTGTTAACTTGTATACCCTGTATACATGTTAAGGTTCACTAAAACAACAATTTTTTGCATTGGAAACAAGATTTGTTTGTTTTATTGCATTGAAATCGGTAATTCTTAGCATTGGGAACAAGATTTGTTGTTTTTAGTGCAAGAAAAACCAATTTCTATTAGAATAAGTTCAATGTTGCACGTCCCATGAACAACCATTTGTCCATGGGAAGTTCCCCTAACCGCCAGCTTTACTTTTTAACTTCCAACTTTAGTGTTGGCTTGTATAATTGCGCCACACTTGTCTTGAATGGTTAGGACATGCCAAACTTGGTTACAAAGCTCCTTTATAACCGTCTCCAACTTGCCCTTTCACTTTGGCATGCGTGTGATACACACACGCTCGAAACTGACAGCTTGAACTCAAATCCGCCAATCATTGCACCTCGCAACTTGGCCCTGCAAATGTTTAGCAATGGTTGCGCTTTACTCAACTTTCACTTCGCTTATTTGGATGCCAACATCCAAATACCATGCCAATGGAGTCTTGACTTTCTTATCTCAACTTCATACTTCATATGCATCATTTGCATTCCTTTTTCCTGAGCAATTGATACCAATGGCACGTTTGGCCCCGCCATTGTTGCATATGCATTGTCTAAGCCTTGGCCAAAGCTTAGAACTATGCATAGACCAACTCCTGGCCTATCCTTTACTCTTATATCATCCTTGAGTTTGGGCCAACTCAATTCCACGGATATGCATCGATGCCAACATCGCAAGTTGCATCTGTCAACTTTGGCCTCGTCTTGCCTGTCCTTCAATGAAGCTCCATTGTGTCGGCCAATAAGCTTCATTACTTAGCCAAATGTCTTTACAATGTAGCGCCACCTTTGCGCTTCACTAGCCCTGCAGGGTGTCACTATCTTAATTAGTGCTTGATAGCCTATACAATATACCGCTATTATGGCCTGCGTTGCCCTATTATGGCTTCGCATTGCACCATTACGGCGGAACTCTGACTTGACCTGCAACTCTATAACACGTAATCATTGTGCGTCACTTGCAGTACCATAACAGTAACCAACTATGACACAATTGTTTGCAGATCAATGCCATGTTCTCACAGAAAAACCAATTATTAGACCTCTCCACTCTTCTTCATAAACTCATCCATTATGGTTTATATGCCAAGTGTTTGGACCAATTTTACTGCCCCATCAATCATGCACCTTGCATTGTTCAAGTATCTAATTCCTTTACTTTCAGCTTCAAGTGATTCGGTAATTCGTTGACGGCCCATTTTTGCGTCACTGGTGATTGCAATAACGTTGCCCATAGGATTTGCACAACGCTTCTGCTCCAGCTAGCGCAAGACATTGGGAGCTAGAACTGTCAAATTATAATTTCACATCATCAATGGAAATACTGCTGCGCAATACTGGCGGACAATTTATCTACTTGCTTACTAATTTGATTTCACTAGTAAATTATTGTTGGGTTTAGTTCCGGTTCGGGTTTGGGTAGTAGGATATTTTATTTAACAGCCCACGCCCCGGACGAATGTATTTGCATCGGACATGAGAGAGTAACACCAGGTTAAACCCAAATGAGGAGGATCCGAATCCGACTTTACGGAGAGTAGCATATCCCTTGAAAACATTTCCAACCGTCGGATTATCAATCTTGTCATACTCTTTCGAACCCTAAAAACATAAGGTCTCCTACATAAATTCTTCAGCCGTCGGAACATTATAAGGCAAACTTTCTTGTTCCTTTAGTTGGATCTCTATTTTTTTGGCGAAGTTGTTTCTGAATGATGATGGATTCTTCAAGAATTGCCTTCTCTCTCACCGATCCGAAACCCATTTTTAGTAGTACTTCCAATACTAATCATATCATCATACATCAACTGAAACTGCCAGAAGAAAAGGATGAAGATGAAAACTTCTTGATGATTCACTCGCAGCACAATGATATCTCCTCTGAAAACTGAGTTTATTTTCGGTTGGTGTATCCGCAGGTAAATTTCTTTTTATTTTAGGTATTTTAGTTCTCACTGCTGTTCAATTGTTCGACTTTAGTCTCACGAGTGTTTGAATGGTCTCTGTGCAGAGAAATTGGACTAGATAAAACCCCTTCCGGTCCAGGCAACGCGTTAGTTGTTACCGGGTCATCTGCTGGTATCTGGTTGATTGTGACCGGAATTTCATTCCCAGTTGCTTCAGGTGTTTCATGGCGGTAGATCATAATTGAAATCCACTGAGGAAACAGTTGAAATCAGTGGTAATGTTTTCATGTTGTTTTTATCCTTTCTTCTGGTTGTATCCTGATTTATTAAGTTTCTCGAGGTTTTGCTATTGTTTGATTAGTTTTTTGTGCTTGGCAAAACTAGTCTTACCAATACCAGGGATCATTTGAATTGCAGAAAAATAACCGGAGATTTCGTAGGATCGTCAGAACAATTGTTGGAGCATGTTTACAGATTGATGAGGAACCATAATCAAATTGATGCTGATAGATGTGGGAAGTTTACATTTAGTCGTGCTCAGGAGTTCCCAAGGAAGATGGTGAAATGGATCTGCACTCCAAATGTAGCATCACTTGTACCTTTTGATTTAGAAACTTTGCAATCAAGTTAAACCACTAGAAGAAAACCTGCAGTTTTGTATCATTATGCAGTGGTTTATTACAAATAGGTTTCTACCCAGCGGGTGTTTAGAAACGAATTCAAACTAAAATGAAAGCTCCATTTAGTTAGCTATCATAAGTAATATGTGTGGCACTCTCAGTTCTGTATGAGTTTCAGATTCTTAATGTGTACTCAGTCATCTTTTTGGGTTATCAAATATTCGGACTTATAGAGTCTCTGAGTTGATTTTTAGATATTGCCTTGAATCTCTAGAGAATCATTCAGAAAAATGATTTAAGGTGGTTTTTGATGTATAAGATATTTTGAGATTTTGTGAGGTTTAAATTTTTACTCATTGGAAATAGTTACCTTTACCTTTACTATTAAACCTGAGTGTGTCGTTCTTCTGAGAAAATTAACTCATCTCTTTCAAATTGAGCCTCATAATTGTACGGCAGTACTGTTTAAGGCAGTGACCTTTGACAAGGATGAATGGGGCTCAAAGTCTTTAGGATCCTCTAAGAAGGTAAGGACACAAAATCAGAGGGATAGTTTGTGTGTGTTGTCTGCCCTGTCATTGTTGCTCTACTAAAAAAACTTCCCCCTTTCCTCCCTTTTATGCAGATCTTAAAGGCTGGTGAAGATGGATACTCTGCTATGCCTCGTAAGGTGAATGCTATTAATTCAAAGTACAGTGTGGTAATCTTGGGTTATCCAGTGATGGTTTATCTGACCTGAGCACAAAATTATCTATTTCCAGCTGACAGGTAATAAGGATTTTGATTTTCTTGAGATAGTCCCCTTTTTTTTTGCTTGTCCAATCTACCAGCTATAAATCTCATACTCTAGTGAATCTCCAGTAATCGTCTTGTTTTTTTTTTTTGATCGGTCAAGAGGAAAAGATTCATTGAAAAAGAGGTACTTAAGGGGGTACCTCAACCCAATAAAAACAACCGACACAAAAAGGAGACGGAAATTAGATCGATCACCCAAAAGGACAAAGAACAAATATCCAAGTGAGAATACAAAGATATAAACAAACACCAAACGCCTCACAGTTTATATTGGCGTTAAATTTTTGGCGTTCTGTTTATGTATGGTATATGTGACGCAGATTGTGCATTTTGATACTACCGTTCTGTTACAGTTTATATTGCTCTCTATGTAACTGTCGATGTTTCTGATCGCATCCTACTATATATTTGTATGACAGCACCACCTTACTGATTCAACTGTTATTGAGGAATATGGATGACGGCATTCTCTTCCGACTTACGGATGTTCCCTTCACGGCACTGAAAAGCTTCAGGTAATATTATGTTGTAGGCTTTGTGGTAAATCATCACCAGAACACGTAGAGACTATTATATTCAAGTATTACAGTAATTTGTTTATGTTTCTCACCAATTTTCGTTTCAAGGTAAACAGAAGCTAGCCCAACTGGAGTTTTGGATCAACGCTTTTGCTGAGCCAATATGGACTGTAAGCAGCTCAATCTTTACTATATTCAAATTCCTGATTTTTGAGACTAAAACTCTTAAAATCTAGATTTATTGATATAAAGTCTCACAATTGTATTGCATTACATATTTATATGATTACAAATACAAATAATAAGAGAAGAGTTCAATCTAATCTAAACAAGAAGTACGAGATTACAGGGTAGTTCCAACTTGTTACAACAAATATGAATACATAATACTCGGTCCTAGCTTAAGACTTGCGCCTGCTGTGATGACTGTGGTGACTTTATCTTGATGGTTGCGGCATATCTGTGGTACATTACATATACACGTCCTAGCTGTGGTATATTACATGTACACATCCAATACCCCCCCTCAAGTTGGAGCGGGAGGATTATGAGACCGGACGCCTAACTTGCTGACAAGATGTCTAAAATGATCTACTCCAAGTGGTTTGGTGAAGAGATCGGCTAATTGATTTGCTGATGGAATATGAGTTGGCTTGATAAGACCAGATAGTAGTTTTTCTCGGACAAAATAACAATCAATTTCGATGTGTTTAGTACGTTCGTGAAAAACTGGATTTTCATAGATGTGAATAGCAGCCTAATTATCACAATAGACTGGAATAGGCTTCAGAATAGTAACACGAAGATCAGTAAATAAATAATGTAACCATTGTAGCTCAGAAGTTAGCCTGGCTAACGCTCGATACTCTGCTTCAGCAGAAGATAGTGAGATTTTTGGTTGTTTCTTGGATTTCCAAGAGATAGGGCTATCCCCTAGCATTGTGAAATAACCTGTCGTGGAACGACGAGTAGTCGGGCAACCTGCCCAATCCGAGTCAGTATAACCAACAAGGGACAATGAGCTAGTTGCTGAAAGAAATATGCCATGACTAACAGTACCTTTAAGATAACGAACCACTCGATGTGCAGCTTCCAAGTGAGCAGAACATGGTTGCTGCATAAATTGGCTCAAATAATTCACAGAGTATGTGATATCAGGGCGAGTCACCTGAAGGTAGAGAAGTCGACCAATTAGACGACGATAAATACTGGGATCCGGGAGAGGATCACCTGAAGTTGGCAGAAGCTTAAGATGTTGTTCCATAGGGGAAGGAGATATCTTAGCACCTAAAAGGCCAGAATCATTAACAATGTCAAGGATATATTTACGTTGACAAAGAAAAATACCTTTTGGAGAACGAGAAACTTCAATGCCCAGAAAGTATTGCAAACGACCAAGATTTTTTAGTGAAAATTTGGATTCGAGTTTATGTTTCAGCTCTTGAATAGCCAAGTCATTGTTACCTGTAATTATAATATCATCGACATAAACTAGAACATGAATAGAAACCGTTCCTGAATGAAAAGTGAAAAGTGAATAATCAAATTTAGATTGAACAAAACCTTCATCTAGTAAGGCCGTAGAAAACTTTGCAAACCATTGACGAGATGCTTGCTTAAGTCCGTAGAGAGATTTATTGAGCTTATAAACACGAGTATCTCCCTTTTTCTGAAATCCAGGAGAGGGAGTTTCATGTAAATGTATTCATTTAGATCACCCTGTAAAAAGGCGTTATTGACATCCAATTGATGAAGAGGCCAATTATTGATGGCAGCAATTGATAATAAGACACGGACTGTTACGAGATTTGCAACAGGAGCAAAAGTATCATGATAATCTATTCCCTCCTGTTGTGTGTATCCTTTAGCAACTAGACGTGCCTTATAACGTTCAACCGTACCATCCGGTCTATATTTGATTTTGAATACCCATTTACAACCAATGGCGGATTTGCCAGGTGGAAGAGTAGTCATAGTAAAAGTATCATTATCTTGGAGAGCAGTATGTTCTTTAACTATGGCATCACGCCAAACTGAATTTTTGATAGCTTCCGTAAATGTGCGTGGTTCCTCATTAGTAATAACAGATAAGAGAAAAGCACGATGTTGCGGAGTAAATTTGTCAAAAGAAATGTAATTTGTAAGAGGATAAGGCGTATTGGAGGTACCTTGCTTAACCGATGATGAGTGCCAAATAGTGCATATTTATACACCTTTTTATTGGCATTTTACTCATCTTTTGCGCTTAGAAATCAGATATTATCCCAGATTCTGTGTTTTCCTTGTTTTCAAGAATAAATATTTATATTAATTAATTTTGTGTTTTTAGGTAATAAATAAAGCTCGGAGAATCTGAGGAGCCAAAAGAGCGAAGAATTGGAGTCAAGCATTTATGGAGCAGATAGCCAAAGCCCGCCTTGAATCGGTTTACAACCCAACAAGGAAGACATGGGCTAGAGCTACCCACGACCCGGATCCGAACCCGCTCATCCCGAGCCGTTGAGATCTCTATCTTCCACATCCAATGGTCGCTGCCTCCATGTGCATCATAGATCGCTGCTCCCGTGCAACACCGAGATCAAGCCAAAACCGCTTACCTCCCTGAGCCGTTCAGATCTCCATCAGCTCCATCCGACGCTCGCTAGGCCATTCCCATCGACTCCCGCTGTTCATGCCTCACAGCAAATTGACCAACACCCTATACCCCCCATCGACAAACCCTATTCTCTTCATCTCCTTCTCTCACCTTCTTCTCTCCCGTCTCCATCAGAGCAGAGCTCTGCTCTTCCACAGACACCACCTCCATCTCCTGTCTTCTGCCACAGCCATTTCTACCACCACCCGTACCAGTCTCAGCCACCAACAACTCCTGCATAGCCCGCTCCTAGTATTAATTATCTATTACATAGCTTCTCAAACCCTAGAAGCTAAATGATAGATAATTGAAACTAGGGTTAGCCAACAACCAAAGCATGGAGCGCAGGAGACGATTTGACAAGAGAGGAGTGCGATTCAGAGTATGGGTTTGATTTAATTGCTATTTTAAATTTAATTAGGGTTTGTATTTTGGGGATTTCTGTGCATGTATAAATAGCAGTGAGGGGTTTGTGTAGAAACCATGCCTGGGCTAGCCAGAGCGTCGTTTAGGGTTAATTTGTGTTGTATTTGTTAATTATGTTCTAGTTTAATTTTCCAGGGTGTGTTGAAACCCCTGATATCATGCTAAGTTATTCATTTTCTCTTTATTGTTCTTGTATGCTTCATTAGAAAGATTGAATTGGTTAATTGAACACATGACCCTGTGATGGAGTGTACTGTAAGAAGACACTCCATACTAGGGGGGAGTGTGTGAGATTAGCAAGACAATATCATGGTGTTCTTCCCTGGAATGAACCAAGACCATAATTAGACTAGGAACTGTCTTAGCTCAATGTCAGGTGGTGGATTCACCACCCTGGTAGCTCCCATTTGCCTTAGTTTAGAGTCATTTCACATTTCAACATCAGCCGTATCGGCAAAACACCCTTTTGTTACCTTGTCACTACACATTTTCACTTGAAACTCAGCTGAGAAAGCCATTAGATCACCTTAGAGCACCACAAGTCTCTGTGGTTCGACCCGTACTTTCCGCGTCTCCGATAGACGCCGTGCACTTGCGGTATAACATGTAGGTCATAAATTAAACACACTTAGAGGCCTACCAAGTTTTTGGCGCCGCTGCCGGGGACTTGGCGTGTGCCTTGATGATTATTGGTCTTGCTTAACTGATTTCCCTTTCACCCCTGTATATACGCCTTGCATTGTTATTTTCAACTCTGTTGTTACTTGCATCTATTTGCATCTATTGTTGTTAATTTTTCAACCTTTCAGTCCATCTGTTAGAGCATCATTCATCTGTAATTTTCCTTTTCTTGTTTAACTTAGTGTAATACAGTTGTTCTCTCTTTTGTTGCGTCTTTATTGTTTTAGCATATTAGCTGTTATATTGTTTTAGCATATTAGCGTATTAGCTGTAGCTTAGTATAACCTGTTATTGCATTCCATTTTACACCCTGCATCTTGCTTTTTGATATGAGTTATAGGTTTCATTGCCTTGTAGCTTAGTGTTAGTGTAACTTAGTTTGTTTAATCCATTGCATAGTTAATCCATACTTCTCTTCTTGCATTTTGTAGCTGTTACAACTATACATCTTGCATCTTAGTGTCATTAGTGACTTTTGTTCCCTGTGTCAGTCCAAGTTCCTCTCAGCTGGTCATCTGCCAGTGCAAGGAAAAGCTTGCACCTTGCACTGAGCTATAACTTGCAAGGAAAAGCTAGTCATTAGTGATATGCATCTTCTCTGCTATAACTTGCACCTTCTGGGACTGATATTTATTTGCTGAGTAAACAGGTACTACTGCTGTGCCTGTGAGCACCTGAGCCAACCTAAGAAAGGCAAGGAAACACAGAACTTAAGGTAAGCTCACCAAATGCAGTATTTTGTGAGTCTGTGGAGCATTGAATGATTGAACTATTGATGATAATATACCATGTATGCAACCTGAGCATGACCCTGTGACCTTGTGAGCTGTGAGTCTTAGCCTATTAAGATTGAGAATTGAGCTGTCATCTCCCCTGACTCCTTTGTGCTTAACCTGTGACAACCTATTTTGCATACCTTGGCTTCAATGCATGATAACCTCAGCCTGAGCATAGCCCATCTGCCCTGAGCTCCAGCCCCTGAAGCTGTTGAGCCTCAGCTGCAAACCTTGTTAAGACAACTTGTTGTCAAACCAACTGAGCTTGTGAGCTATCTACCCCTGGGTAACATATTGGCTAGCTAGGTGGCTACTTATTTGCAACCTTGTTGAGTTTGTTAAGCTGTATGCCTTGTGAGTTTTGTGCATTAGTTATTGGCTGAATTAGCCATCTCTTCACTGAGAGGCCTGAGCTTTGACAAGGCCTGAGCTCAACTCCAGCCTCTGAAGCTGTGAGTTTGAGCACAACTCAGAGCATACCTGTGAGCCACCATTGTGTTGAACCAAGTTTTTACCCTGTGAAAACCAAGTTATTGTGTAGCCTGAGCATTATTGTGTGGCCTGAGCTTAGCCTGTGCATAACCAATCTGCCCTGGTGAGCCAAGTTGTGCCAATTGTAAACATCTGGGCTGCTTGGCTAAAAACATAACCAGGGCTGCAACCAAACTGAAACCCAGTTCACCTGGGTAACACACCCTGGGCTCTGTGAGTAAACCAGCCCACATACTGGGCCATCAATCTAAACTAAACGAACCACCCAAGCCCACATAAGCCTCTCTGCTGGGCTCTGCTCACTGCTGGGCTTTGCACATAACTTAAGCCCACATCCTCTGAGCTGCTGGGCTGCTCACAATCCAACCCTGGGCTGCAAACAAACTAAACTTAATAACTGAAGCCCAACAACTGGGCTATACATTTTTCAGCCTAATCTGGGCTGTGGCCAAACTGGGCCAGACCATCTAGGCTAGAACCCATCTGTTGGGCTGTTTAGCATCAACTGGGCTGGACTTTCCCACATAAACCAAAGCTCCCAACAAAACCAAATGAATCCCATTGAAACCAAATCCCAATAAACCAAAGCCCACATAAACCAAACTAAATTTTGAGTTCAATTTGAGTACTAAATCATGTCAGGATTTTGGTCTGCATCTGGGGATGGAACCAAATCCCTTAGAGAGCTTGCTTACGGGCATCTTTCACAGGATGAACACCCCACATACCATAGTGACTTTAGGGAATTTTATGAGCCTTCTCAGGGCCCCGAACTCACATACCCTAATCATTATGATCACATACATCATTCACCACAGTGGGGAGATGAACAATTTTGTACTTCTCAATCTGTGGAGGAAAATCTTAGACTCATCGAACAAAATAATGCTAGGAGTGTATTTCATGATAAACCATATAGCATTGATTATGAATTTCCTACTTTTGAAAACTCTCCTTTCATTGAACCACATAATGAAATTCTAGAATTGATTCAAAACCTTGACCAAAGGACTGCGAGCTTAGAACTCAAATTGAGTCAAATCATGATGCACTAAATGAGGAAAGGAGGACTTTCAAAATGAAATGTTTATCACCCATAATGAAAATAGTATGCCTAGTCTTACTCGTGCAATTGATATTGCATATGAACCTGTTTCAAATGATGGGACTAGAAATACTATGATTTTTAATAAGGAAATGCATTTCTATGATGATGATGATGATGATGATGATGATGATGAATATGATATGTTAGAAGAGCATGTGCATGCTGAAAATATGATGGAATCTTTTGGTTCAGAGACGTTAGGCGTCTCTTCTGTGAACCCTATGAATGATACTTCTTCTAACATTCATACATGTGATCTTAACTATGAGCTCAGTTTTGTGAAATTCTTCAGTGAATGTGAGCATGCTACACAACTTGTTTGTGACTTAAGAAAGGATGAATCTTCTGTTGACACTAATGTTCTTTTGGATCATAATATTATTTTTGTGTCTGATTCCCTGCCCATGTCACAATATGTTGCCACCTCTGATGAATTTGACATGGAAATGAATTTTAAAAGTGTATTTTATCCTACGACTATGTCTAAACCGCAAGTGCACGGTGTCTTCAATGAAGACAGTGGCAAATACGGGTCGATCCCACAAGGACTTGTGGTGCTTGATTGATCAAAGGCTTCTAACTGATTTCCTAGCAAGTGTGTAACACAAATATGGAGTTGTCGAAGCGACTGAGATTTAGTTGTGACTCTAACTAAAGTAAAAGAATTAAAATGTGACAAATTGGGAGACACCAGGGTAGTGAATCCACCTCTGAACTTATGCTAAGGCAGTGTAACCTAAGCTATGTCATTGTGCCTTCCCTTGAAGGTCTAAGATAGATGTTTATTGACTAATTTGGTTAACTAACCCCTAGTATGAGTGGTCTTCTTACAGTACCACTCATCACAGGTTTGTAGACTTCATCAATCAACTACTAATCAAAACATGATATAATTCATCAAAAACATAACTAAAGATGAACATGCTCAACAGAAGACTCAGGGGTTTCATCACAACACCCTGGAAAATTACTTAGAACATTACAAGAACTAAAAACACAAATTAAAACTAAGTGAAGCACTGGCTAGCCCAGGCATCCCTCAAACATCCAAATACACCTTCTATTTATACATGAAAAATCCCCCAAAATATCAAACCCTAAATTTGCTTTAAAATAACAATTAAATTCATACCCATTTACCCATGCTCTACGATTCGGTCCTCTCTCTTGTCAATTCGGCTCTGAGGTGCTATCTGCTCGCGAAACCCTAACCCTAACTTTCTCTATCTCGATCTTAGCTCCTAGGGAAGAAGCTATGAACTAGGTAGAGAGACGTTAGGGGATGGTGGAGATGGTAGTACTGGTGGTTGTGGCAGGAGATGGTGGAGATGGCGTTGCAGAATATTGATGAATTATCCTGTGAAAATGAACATGATTTACCCTCTTTTGACTTTAGGAAAGTGTGTGATGGTACAAATGATTTTAAAAATGAAAACAACCTAGATGTACCTAACCTCTCTCCTGAGTCACAAATTGAAATTCCTTCACCCAACCTAGGTGTAGTTTGTCACAAAATTGCAAAACCAACTTTTCTAAAAATGCCTAACTTAGGCCTAGAGCTTTGTGCTTCCCAAGTCCTCTTGGACTATTTTGCATCAAAGTATAACACCATTAGGGAACCACAGTTGGAATGTGTATGTCTACCTGTTATTAGTAAAACTCATTTTGAGTTAGACCTTTTGCATGATGTACCTTTAAAATTGCAAGATTTTGTGCTCCCAAACACACCCGTTCACAAGTTTAGGTTTGGGGGAAACTCTTTCACATTTGCAGTCTTACTTGCACTTTCATATTATATTTGTGTAAGACTGTTGATGTTTGTACATACTTTCTATTGGGTTGATCCTCAACTCTTTAGATTGTTAGTTTATGGTGAATTTTCATTGTATATATCCAGTAGGACTTGTTAAATTTTCTTTTCTTGAATCGGTTGAGTCTTCATGCGCATATATTATGCTAATCCGATATGATCTCCGTTGAGAATGTTGGATTCTAGCCTTGACTAAAGAAGCTCAACCTTGCTCCCGCCGACATACCGGTAATCTCTTCCCTTTTCTCTACTCAGCATAGTTCTCTCGGTATGTGACTGTTTAAATTTTTTCTATATGTAGACACATTGAGGACAATGTTTGATTTAGGTTTGGGGGTGCATTTGCATTTAGAGTTTTTAGTCTTTTATTTTCATCTTAAAAAAAAAAAAAAAAAAAAAAAAAAAAAAAAAACTCTTTTTGTAAAAACCTCCAACTTTTAGAGATTTTAGAGTCACTAGCATGCTTCTAGCTATGTTTACATAGAGAATCTGACCGAAATAACAAGAACTTAGAAGTACCGGAGAACACAATCGGGTTTCTTAGTTGATTAGAGCGTTAAAGTTGGATTTAACCATACCGGAGGGCGAATTAGGTGCTGTTTAGATATTCGGTAGTAGAATTGTGATCACCCATAGTGGAGACTACCCATTTTACATCAAGTGAGGCACCAACCTTCAATTTTTTGCAACTTTCTAGAAAAGCTGTTAGAGTGTGTGTCACCGTACGTAAATTCCGGGTAGGAATGGTGAGCTACCCAACTTCGCACCAATTTCAGCACTACTTTTGATCTCTTAAGTGCTAGTTTTTGTCAATCATGAGGGTGACGTCTAAAGATGAAAACTCCTTCTAAATACCGATTTGCCGTTAGCATCACTCTCTCTCTCAATCAGCAAGACCCATAGAAACACATCATCGTCAGCAAGCGGAGCAGCATCAGAATATTGAAAGAAAAATTGATATAGTCCAAGGTTTATGTACAACAAAGAAAAAGAAAAGAAAATAAGATGAGAATTAATAAAATTTATAAAATCAAGACAATACAAGTTGTGGAAAAATTGAGTGATAAAGTCCTTTGTCCATGGAGTTAGTTGTTTCATCATTTGTATTTGTATTTTTATTTTCCCTTATTATATAAAAAAAAAAAAAAAAAAAAAAAAAAAAAAAATAAAAAAAATATATTGTAGTTTATTTTTGCTACCACCATGGTAAAGAAGAATTTAAAAGAAAAATCCAAACAAACAAGGAAATTGAGTAGAAAAGTTAAAAATTGTCAAGTTTTTTGAAGTTTAGAAGTTCGTCATCAACATTTGAAGACCGAAGACCAAAGATTGAAGACGTTTCTATGGTTCTTATGAGAGAGTGACATTAATTGCCGATCGGGTGAGAAGTGAGTGAGTACTCCCACCCTTGCTAATGGTTGATTTCCTTTCTTAGAGATCATCGAAAAAAGATTCTTTTTGTCCACACTTCATGGAGTCTCCAGATTTTATTTCGGAAGGTTATCCTTCTTATCTACAACGTGTGCGGGATTTCTCTCTTTATTCCTGCTTTGCACACATGAGAGACTAAAAAGCGATCTTTTGAGTGCAATTATCATAAAACCCTAATAGTGAGGCAGAAGTCGAGGCTTATGATCACAATCGAATCCGAATTCTTTCATATGGTATGGTTACTTCTCGCTCAGCACTTAAGGATGAGAATGCGTTCTTCGATAGTTCTAACTTCTGTTACTAGCATGCAGAAACTCTATATACTCATAGCTTCTTGGATGCTTGAGACTCTTTTACACTCTGAAGTTGGAGAAGGTTTTGTGGGTACACCTCCTGTAAACCCTCACGAGACTACAACTCGTCCACTAGGGACACCTAGGGGTTTAAAGGCTTAGTGCATACGCTAAATGCATTCGACAGGACTGCGACAGGGGTATAGTTAGGATTTCTTATTTTCTGTTTCACTTGAGGACAAGTAAAATTCGGGTTTGGGGTATTTGATGAGTGCCAAATAGTGCATATTTATACACCTTTTTATTGGCATTTTACTCATCTTTTGCGCTTAGAAATCGAGATATTATCCCAGTTCTCGTGTTTTCCTTGTTTTCAAGAATAAATATTTATATTAATTAATTTTGTGTTTTTAGGTAATAAATAAAGCTCGGAGAATCGAGGAGCCAAAAGAGCGAAGAATTGGAGTCAAGCATTTATGGAGCGAGATAGCCAAAGCCGCGCGCGAATCGGTTGCAACCCAACAAGGAAGACATGGGCTAGAGCTACCCACGACCCGGATCCGAACCCGCTCATCCCAAGCCGTTGAGATCTCTATCTTCCACATCCAATGGTCGCTGCCTCCACGTGCATCATAGATCGCTGCTCCCTGCAACACCGATCAAGCCAAAACCGCTTACCTCCCGAGCCGTTCAGATCTCCATCAGCTCCATCCGACGCTCGCTAGGCCATTCCCATCGACTCCCGCTGTTCATGCCTCACAGCAAATTGACCAACACCCTATACCCCCCATCGACAAACCCTATTCTCTTCATCTCCTTCTCTCACCTTCTTCTCTCCCGTCTCCATCAGAGCAGAGCTCTGCTCTTCCACAGACACCACCTCCATCTCCTGTCTTCTGCCACAGCCATTTCTACCACCACCCGTACCAGTCTCAGCCACCAACAACTCCTGCATAGCCCGCTCCTAGTATTAATTATCTATTACATAGCTTCTCAAACCCTAGAAGCTAAATGATAGATAATTGAAACTAGGGTTAGCCAACAACCAAAGCATGGAGCGCAGGAGACGATTTGACAAGAGAGGAGTGCGATTCAGAGTATGGGTTTGATTTAATTGCTATTTTAAATTTAATTAGGGTTTGTATTTTGGGGATTTACTGTGCATGTATAAATAGCGGTGAGGGGTTTGTGTAGAAACCATGCCTGGGCTAGCCAGAGCGTCGTTTAGGGTTAATTTGTGTTGTATTTGTTAATTATGTTCTAGTTTAATTTTCCAGGGTGTGTTGAAACCCCTGATAACATGCTAAGTTATTCATTTTCTCTTTATTGTTCTTGTATGCTTCATTAGAAAGATTGAATTGGTTAATTGAACACATGACCCTGTGATGGAGTGTACTGTAAGAAGACACTCCATACTAGGGGGAGTGTGTGAGATTAGCAAGACAATATCATGGTGTTCTTCCCTGGTGGTGGATTCACCACCCTGACCATAATTAGACTAGGAACTGCCTTAGCTCAATGTCAGGTGGTGGATTCACCACCCTGGTAGCTCCCATTTGCCTTAGTTTAGAGTCATTTCACATTTCAACATCAGTCGTATCGGCAAAACACCCTTTTGTTACCTTGTCACTACATATTTTCACTTGAAACTCAGCTGAGAAAGCCATTAGATCACCTTAGAGCACCACAAGTATCTGTGGTTCGACCCGTACTTGCCGCGTCTCCGATAGACGTCGTGCACTTACGGTATAACATGTAGGTCATAAATTAAACACACTTAGAGGCCTACCAACCGAGCAGATGTAATCTTTCAAATGAGCTGGACGATGAGATTGTCTAGTCGATCGTCGGACTGACTGTTCCGGGTCAGATGGAACAATAACCAAAGAACCGTCTGCATTACTAGAAGGCAATGATGGTGACGGACCAGAAGTAGAAGATATTAGTGGTGACGTACCAGAAGTAGAAGAGGGAGAGGATGGTGGATGTACAGCATCTGTAGAATGTTGTTGAACTGCTATAGGAGTCCCGATGGGATTCCGTGGAACAGGAGCAGTATGATGCTGTGCAGGAATGTCATCATAAAAAAATTCTTCTTGTAAAGAAGAGTGTAAGAAACCATTGGTGGGAAGTTTCGCATCCTTGAAAGGAAAGCACTGTTCATGAAAAATCACGTCTCTTGAAACAAAAATAGCTTTGGTTTCGATATTTAAAATAATGTACCCTTTGTGATTATGTGGGTAACCCAAAAACACACCAGGAATTGCCCTGGGATCAAATTTGGAAGAAATGTTTGTGTTTCTAGCAAAGCACAAACAACCAAATACTCGCAGATGTCGATAATTGGGTGACTGCCCCAAAAGTATTTCATGAGGAGTTTTGTGAGAGAGGATTGGAGTAGGCATTTTATTAATCAAATAAGCTGTCGTTAAAATGCATTCTCCCCAGTAAGTAATGGGAAGATTTGCCTGAAACCGTAAAGCTCTAGCCACATTAAGTAAGTGACGATGTTTACGTTCAACTACTCCATTTTGTTGCGGAGTAGACACACAACTGCGTTGATGATGGATACCCCTATCAGCAAACCAAGTCTGTATATCACGGGACAGAAATTCGGTCCCATTATCAGACTGAAAACGTTGCAAGATAGGTAAGAAAGGAACAGTGTTTCCGGTAGATATATGAGTAATATTGTGTGAATACTGTGTAGTAACAAAATTAGTGAAAAGTTTAATGAATTTAAAAGTTTCACTTTTTGTATGCATGAGATAAACCCATGTACAACGAGAAAAATCATCCATGATAGTTAAGAAATATCGTGTACCAGTAAAAGAGGGTGTCGAAAATGGTCCCCAAATATCACAATGTATTAACTCAAAACAACGTTTGGAAGAAAGCTTATTTTTATTAAATGATAATCGGCTTTGCTTAGCCATAGGACAAACATCACAGAAGGACGAAGAACTGGAATGAATATAATCAAAATTACGACATAAAAATTTAAAGCGTTCTAAGCTAGGATGACCTAGCCGACAATGCCAAACATCTAATGTGGCTTTATTACATAAGACTTTATGCGAAACTTGCTGTTGCTGATGGATTTGAAGATGATACAATCCAGAGATAAAATTAGCCTGACCAATCACTCTCTGTGTGACTCGGTCCTGAAAGAAACAAATTTTTTCGAAAAAATAAGCAATACAGTTTGATTGGCGAGTTAACTGACTCACAAAAATGAGATTAAACTTAAATTTCGGAATATGATGCACATTTGAAGGCTTAAGTGTAGGTGAGAAAACCACTTCGCCAATGTGCTTAACCACGGAGAAATATCCATCCGGTAATTGCATTTGAATTAATGAATTGACAGGCTTATAACAAGTAAAAAATTGTAAAGAATTGCAAATATGGTATGTAGCACCACTGTCTACAAACCACGGATCAAAAAAAGATGTAGTTAGAATTGTACCTGCGAAATTTGCACGATGCTCCACCTGTGCAGACTCAGTTGGAGGATTGATAAGAGCTAGGAGACGAGCATATTGATCAGCGGACAGTGATGGAATGGCTGGTTGGATTGCAGGCGAGTCTGGTGGGATGGATGTAGCAGCAGCAGCAACTGGCAAGCTATTATTGGGAGTAGGAAATCCATGTAGCCGATAGCACTTGTCTCGAACGTGGCCATGCTTGTTGCAGTAGTCGCAGTGAGGACGTTGGCGCTTGTTCTGGCTGGCAGGAGGACGAGATGATGATGAAGGAAAGTGCCGATTGGTGTTGAGGGTAGCTGCGTCAACAGTAGGCAGTGGAGTTGAGGTTATATTCTGCTGTTCTTCCTCCTGTTGAACCAGATTGAAGATTCGCAGTGCAGTCGGGAATGGCTCCATGGTTAAGATTTGACTTCGTAGATTCGAAAACCTGTCATGTAAACCTTGCAAAAATTCCATAGCACGATCTCTTTCAAGGCGTTCCACATATGCTTACCAGCACCACAAATACATACCTCAGTAGAAGCAACCAGGGAATCGTACTGGTCCCAAAGGGTTTTGATCTTTGTATAGTAAAGAGAAACAGGCATAGATTCTTGCCTGATGGATGCTATTGCAGATTTCAAACGAAAGAGAATTGGAGCATTGGATATGCAGAACCGCACCTGTAAGTCCTTCCAAATAGCGAATGAAAAAGCTGCATATAAACAGCTAGCACGAATGTCTGGATGGACAGAGTTGAGAAGCCAGCTCCCTACTAGGTCATCACACCTTTTCCAGCAACGATGAGTGAGATCGTCCTCAGGTGGTGGTAAAGAACCATCTACAAATCCCAATTTGCCTTTGGCATTCAAGGCTTTGGTGATCCCTCTAACCCATGCACCATAATTATCTCCCTGGAGTAATGGAGAAAATAGGACAGTGGCAGGGTTATCCGATGGATGGATAACATATGGATCAAGGATTCGAGAATTGCTGGTATTGGTATTATTTGAGTTGTGAGTTGGGGAAGAAGGCTCGGATTCAGGCATGATGATAATGAATCTAGAGAAAACAAACAGAGATGAAGCGGAAGTGAGAAAAAAAAATTAGGGTTCCTAGGATCTACAAGGATACCATCTTAAAATCTAGATTTATTGATATAAAGTCTCACAATTGTATTGCATTACATATTTATGATTACAAATACAAAGAATAAGAGAAGAGTTCAATCTAATCTAAACAAGAAGTACGAGATTACAGGGTAGTTCCAACTTGTTACAACAAATATGAATACATAATACTCGGTCCTAGCTTAAGACTTGCGCCTGCTGTGATGATTGTGGTGACTTTATCTTGATGGTTGCGGCATAGCTGTGGTACATTACATATACACGTCCTAGCTGTGGTATATTACATGTACACATCCAATAAAAACAATGAAGCAACATAAATCATATTCTTGACCGCCACCTTACATTTCTCTATGCGGCTTGACCATTTTTCTAAAACTCCATTGTAAGTACACTTATTTATATCCATCGCCACGTGTACTAACAGAACCCACGTGGAAGCCACGTCATAAAGGGATCGACACGTAGAGGCACCCATGATGTCTAGATGACGTGCCATCTGTCAAGACCAACGGTCGGAGGTAAGGGGACATCCAAGGTAGATGATCCCGCGCAACACCAAAGGGTCACTTTACCCCATCACAAGATGAGACGCAATCAACGGCTGGGGATAGTCCGACTGACACGGACGTGACAAGAGAGGACTGACATCGACTGGCGCGGACTGGACCGCCCCAACCACTAACATTTAATGCTGCCCAGAGGGCACGTGTCGGATGACCAACGAAGAAGATGAGCATTGATTAGCGTAATGAACTTGGGTACTGTAGAATCCGCGGAGTGACAGAGAGGTCCGCGGACCAGGCACAGAACACAAGAAGATAAGATCTCAACAGCTCTCTGACAGTGGGCCCATTCAAATTAGCTATATATATGTATATCCCTTCCACTGAGGGGGGGATCGAGTAGGGATTAGAACTAAGGAATAGGAAAGAGAATAGTGAGAAGTAAGTAGGCGTTTATGGAGAATCTCTCCATAAACCACATAAATCATCGCCCCCCTTTACTTTTGTAACCGTTTACTTCATAGTGAATATCTCCGGATCCGTGGATGTAGGCCTTAGTGCTGAACCACGTAAATCATCGTCTCCTTTATTTTTAGCACTTGTATGGTTTCATTTATGTGTTGATGTCTCAGATCTACCACTTTGGGGATGATGACGAGATCATGACAAACCCCATGGGTTTGGAATCTATGAATCATCACCTACTTAGGCTTATTATACCTATTCACACCTTAAGGCACGTATTCAATTCATATTAAGATTGTTTGTGATCACGCGGACTATACCTGATTTCCGTGCTCAAAATTTGGCGCTAGAAACAGGGATAAGATGTTATCATTCATGGACAGATACGAAGAGTTATCATTCATGGACGGATACTCCGGGTACAAATTTTTGGCAGAAGAAGATCAGCAGCATACTGCATTTTACACACCCCATGGTCTGTATTGCTACGTAAGGATGCCTTTCGGGCTCCGGAATGCGGGAGCAACGTACCAAAGGATGGTCGATGCCATTTTCAAGCCATGGATCGGCAGGACCTTAGAGGTCTACGTTGACGATATGCTCGTAAAGAGCAGGTTAAGGAAGGACCACCACCAGGACCTGAGAGACATCTTCGAAGCTATGAGAAAACACAATATGAAGGTAAACCCGGAAAAATGCACTTTCGGAGTAACCTCAGGAAAATTCCTTGGGTACCTGGTGACAAAAAGAGGCATTGAAGTAGATCCCGCAAAAATCCGAGCCATAGTAGACATGCCATCTCCAAAGAACCTAAAAGAGGTACAAAGCTCAATGGATCCCTAGCAGCCCTGGGAAGATTCATCTCAAGATCCTCGGATAGGTGCAAACTCTTTTTCAACATACTAAAAAAGGGGACGAAATTTGAATGGACGGCAGAATGCGAAGAATCTTTCTTGGGTATCAAACTGTACCTAGCAGAAATCCCCATCCTTCAGAAACCGGACCCGGACGAGGTTTTGGCACTATACATTGCGGCAACAGACGATGCAGTAAGCGCAGTACTCGTCAGAACCCACACAAAGGAGGAGCAACCGATCTCCTATGTCAGCAAGACCCTGAATTCCGCGGAAAGGAACTACACAAGAATCGAACAACTAATCTTAGCCGTCGTATGGTCTACCTTAAAACTGAGGACGTACTTCTTAACACACGACATACGTATCCCATGTCGAGCACCCTTAGAGACCATCCTCAAAGGGGCAGGAAAGGTAGGACGCATAGCAAAATGGAGCACGTACCTCGACCAATTCAATATCCACTATGAGCTCCAACACTCCCAGAAATCGCAAGTATTAGCGGACTTTCTAGCAGACCTGCCTTTGGACAACGAAGAAGAAGTGCGCATACAAGGATGGAGGGCTGTGGGCGCCCCAGAAATAGAAAAACTAGAGCCAAATAATATTCTTGAACCAGTGAACCCACGACAATGGGAGGTCTTTGTTGATGGCTCCAAAAATAGAGAGGGCGCGGGGATAGGCATCGTCATCACCACACCCACAGGGGACAGAATTGTGCACGCATTCAGATTGGAATTCGAAGGCCATACAAATAACATCGTAGAATATGAAGGAGTGATCCACGCTCTCCGCTTGATAATTGAATTAGGGATACAAGAAGTGCGGTTGACAAGTGACTCACAACTAATCATACGGCAGATAGGCTACGAATACAATGTGTATGACGAAACGCTAATGGCGTACATGGCTCTGGTGCAAACATTGGCTTCCCAAATACCAAAAATCAAATTCCGACATCTGCGTAGGAAGGAGCTTAGACACGCAGATGCCCTGGCATATATATCATCCATGCTTAAAAATGAGGATGTCAAAGCAATCAAGATAACAAGAGTGTACGAACCATCCATCAAGCTCCAAGAGACATGCGCGGCTAACCGACGCAAATCTAAGGAGGAGGATATCTCTGATGATGATGTCGGAGAGCACATATTCGACGACTTCCAGGACGATGACATCACGCGACAAGCTGATGAAGATGACGATCACAGTCAGGAAGCAGATTGGAGAATCGAAATCCATTCTTTCTTAAAAGAGGGGAAACTCCCCCAAGATATCAAACAGGCTAGAAAAATACAATCCAGAAGCGAGGATGTACGAGTTAAGGGACTAAACCTTATACAGAAAATCATTCCTCGGGCCACTTCGCCGCTGCCTATCCCGATCAGAGGGACATATCATCTTGAAAGATATCCACAGAGGAGACGCGGGGAATCACAGTGGAATGAGGTCCCTAGCAGATAAGGCAAAGACGCAGGGTTACTACTGGCCAACCATGATCCAAGATGCAGCTAGAATGGCGAAAAGGTGCGAAGAATGTCAAAGATTTGGTAAACGAATCCACGCCCCAGCCACAAAGTTGAACTCTGTGGACAGTCCGTGGCCCTTCGGGAAATGGGGTATGGACATAGTAGGCCCACTCGTATCAGGGACTGGGAAGAGAAGATTTGTGATAGTGGCTCTGATTATTTCAGCAAGTGGGTAGAAGCAAAGGCACCTGGCAAGAATTCGGGATTCGGGACGTATTTACTTTTATTTTTCAAAATATCATCTGCAGGTTTGGCATCCCCGCAGAGATAGTTTCCGACAACGGTAAACAACTACAAGGGAAGAATATCGACTTGCTGTTCGACACCTTCAAAATTCGAAAAAACAAATCCACCCCCATATATCCACAAAGCAACGGACAAGCAGAAGCCACAAACAAAACTTTGGCGCTTATCCTTAAAAAACAACTAGATGAATACAAGGGGCGGTGGTGTGAGCAACAGCATAACGTTCTATGGGCATATAGGACGACTCGAAGATCAGCTACCGGAGAGTCTCCGTTTTTACTCACATACGGAGCAGAAGCAGTAATCCCTACGGAAATCCTACTTCCAACAACAAAGACAGAAGCATGGGAAAAGAACCTCACCACGGACATGATGTTGGAAAAGCTTGACGATCTCGAAGAAAGGAGAGAAGCAGCACTACAAAGAATGGAAAACTACCAACGCAGGCTAGCCAGAGAATATAACAAAAAAGTGAAACTTAGGAATTTTGTAGAAGGGCAGTATGTGTTGAGAACCATTCCCCAATACCAGCGAGAAAAGAAGTGGGGAAAATTAGCACCAACTTGGGAGGACCCTACGTAATACACGACATCGCAGAAATGGCTCTTACTATCTGCGTAACCTGAAAGGGGAAATCCTCATGCATCCGTGGAATGCCAAATATCTCAAGCCATACTACCCATAACCCACCACCTGCGTATGCATTTCAGGATAAGAAAACGGACTTACAAGTCCGCATGTCTCTATCTCTGACAAAGGAGTAACGCGCCTTAACTTTTCAATCAATACAAGCTTTCATTTTCAAGTGTCATATTCTACAATATTCTATTCATTACCCCCACACATTTCAATTTATTCAAGATCACAACCTATACCATATGAGACACATGTATATATTACTTACACAATGTACATTGTAAACCATACCACATCTTAATAAAACATCGATACTATCGTTACCCCGTGGACGTAGGCCTTAGGGCTGAACCACGTAAATCATTGTGCAGTTATTATTATTAAGAATTGGCATTATACTTTATCAAGAGGGATATCCCGCACAAAGCGTGGATCATACCCACTGCAATATACTAGGCAATATCCTACGCAAAACACACATACAATATATCGGGGCATACACATGCGATCTCTCAGCACTCCTCCGTAAGCGTCTATAAGTGTATGACCAGGGGGCGACTTCCCTCAAAATGAGATACCCGAGCAATATTACAAGCCACGAACTCAATGGAATATATCCTTGATCGTCGGCCAGACCCCCACCGTTCAGAATCCTCCGCCAAGGAATTAGCTGGACAGGGTGTGCAAGGTCACAAGACAATTCCGGGGATATCAACCTACGGAATTGCGCAGACAATACACTTTCTCAAATTCAAAGATTGATATCCGTGGATTATGAACACTTTGGAATTACTCATTATGATAATTTAATTTGTGAAACTGATAGAGGCAAATTCAACAAAATTCAAATTCAGATTTAAACACCAAAGTTTGATCTAGTACATGGCAGTTGATTACAAGCCTAGCAAGCAAAATAGCAAAAACGCCAAAAAGGATAAGCAACTGAGATCAATCCCTAGCATAATAGCCACGATCTACTGGGAAGGAGCATTATCTGCAGGTTTATCCTTCAGCGATGAAGGAACACTACTACCAGAGGAAGGACCAGAAGAACCTGACGGGAGCGCGGGTACGGGACGCCGAGTATAATTCTTGGTTAGCCCATGGTTTTTCTTGAGATCCAGCTCAATCTCACCAAGAGTCCTATTAATCTCTTCGGCCAGTTGTTTACGGGCCACGAAGCCTATGGCTACGCTCTTCATCTCAGCCTGATTTAAGGAAGTAGAAAGCTGGTCTACCCTTTGGTTAGCTTGCTTCAACATTTCCTCCTGAGACAAGGCTAGACCGCGATGATAGTTAACTTGACCCTCCAGTTGAACTACCTTAGCCTGAGCTTCGGCAAACTTTCCATCCGCAGCTTTAAGCTGTCCTTGGAGCTCTGCGGACAGTAGAAGAAGACAGTGAGTTATAACAAATACAATACAAAGCACACTCGATGACAAAAACATATACCTTCACAATGTTCAACCGCGGAATCCCTTGCTTCTGCGGCATAATCATATTCATTTGATAACCTATCATAATCTACCTGCAGAAGATTATGAGCATACTGACTCGCTCTTAGGTCATCTGATGAGTGCCAAATAGTGCATATTTATACACCTTTTTATTGGCATTTTACTCATCTTTTGCGCTTATAACTCAGATATTATCCCAGATTCTGTGTTTTCTTTGTTTTCAAGAATAAATATTTGTATTAATTAATTTTGTGTTTTTAGGTAATAAATAAAGCTTGGAGAATCTGAGGAGTCAAAAGAGCGAAGAATTGGAGTCAAAGCATCTATGGAGCAGATAGCCAAAGCCCGCGCGCGAATCAGTTGCAACCCAACAAAGAAGACATGGGCTAGAGCTACCCGAGACCCGGATCCGAACCCGCTCGTCCCGAGCCGTCGAGATCTCGCCCAACATCCAACGGTCGCTGCCCTCACTATACATCATTTCTTGATGCTCCGTGCAACACGAGATCACTCCAAAAACCGGCTACCAACCTCGACCGTTCAGATCTCTTGACTCCATCCGACGCTCGCTAGGCCATTCCCATCGACTCTCGCTGCACCCGTTCAACAACAAATTCACCCATACCCTATACCCATCGACCTAGCTTCATTCTCTCCTTCATCTTCTCTGTCTTCTCCACACCGCCTGCAAAAACCCATCCCTCTCTTCCACCACCATCACCACCATCTCCTCTTCTGTCACCATCACCCCCACTGACACCATAGCTACCAACAACTCCATCAGTAGCACCTTTTTCCACCCAAGTCGTGGTTATCTTTAAAATAGCTTCTCATAACCCTAGAAGCTAAGTTAAAGATAAACAAGACTAGGGTTAGCCAACAACCGATGCATGGCGTCTCAGAGCACAAATTGACAGGGGAGAACGATGATTCAGAGGAGTCAGAGGCGTGGGTGAGATTATTTCTCATTTAATTTATGTTTTATCAATTTCTAGGGTTTGGGGTTTGTGTATAAATAGAAGAACTGAGTTCATAGAACTCACGCCTGGGTTAGCCAGAGTGTCATTTAGGTTTAATTTTGTGTTTTAATTTAGTGTGAGGGTTTGAGATGAAACCCTAATTCCATGACTGTGTATGAAACTTTGTTGAATGTTCTTGAGGATACAATGAATTAGATAGCTTCAATACTAAATACCCAATGCTTTTCTCTCTCACGGTGCATACCAACGCCATGGATGCATTGTAGTTAGGTCTCAACCGTGTTGAGTGTATTGCAACTCTTGCTTCTATTTTTAACACTAATTCCTTTGATTAGTTATACTTAATTAGATAACCACTAGTGGAAAACTGAAGTTCCGCGACCGCCAGGACAGGTCTTATCAACGAGTTAAACGACATGTTCCAACGGTCTCTGATAGGGTCGTTGATAAAGCGTAGCTGTTTTGTAGGACCCTTAGCCGTGGGTCTCACAATAACGACCGGTTTTAAAGGTAAGGAGGTACAGACTCTGAGCCGTGGGTCGTAGATTTGAATTATTATAATATAAAAAAAATATATAGATTCAGATTTGCTGAAATGGCTGAATCAGGAATAATAAGACTACATCAAATGAAACTCAAATTTAAGTCAAATGAAACTCAAATTCAAGTCAAAGTCAAATAGAATTCAGATTAAAGTCAAATGACACCCAAACTCAAATTGAAATGAAACTTCAAATTTAAACTCAATCGAGAATTTTATCCACTTGGGATTAAAATTACACAACAAAGGATGAAATTATGAGTTCGAACAATACATGTCCAAGCTAGCTAGTAAGTTCTAAGATCAAAAAGTTCTAAGATCAAAAAACAACATGCTAAACTAATATAGAAAATTAAACAACAAATCGGTAACCTCCTCCGATGATGATCCTACACTTGATTGCACCCGCAACAAAAAGGGTTTCAATATGAGTTGACCAAAATAAACTTAGATAGTACAATACATTTTTAATAATAGCACAGGTGAATCACTAATCATCATTCACTTAGTTCTCAAACAAAGAATGGCAATTGGGAAATTGTATATTTGGAGAGTGATCTCACCTATTGTATATGTTGACAAACATTTTTCTCCATTGATCATAAAGTCATCTGTTGCATCGTCTCACCAAAGAAATAAGCAATGTAAAGTGTAGACAGCCATTCTGAAATAAATAATGAACAATAAGATTATTAGTCTTAACACATTCTTAAGAAAAACTCCAAGGAAATAACTTAGTTAAGAGAATCCCAACACATAACATACAGGGACGTAAACTCATAAAGAGAGTAAAAAACTTGGATGCTTAAACAAATTTGTTGCTCGGTAACAAAAACAATGGTAGGTAGGGAAGCTGGGGTATAAGAGCTCTATGATTAAGCGATGCTATAAGAATCTATATGAGCTTATTTAAAAGCCAGATCATAAGTCACAGATAAAGAAAAAATAATTGTTGTGATAAATCTCATCTACCATGGGGTGGATTCCGGCAATGGGACCACCCAGCAGTCTTACTAAATCCTATCTCATAGTGGAATTTTACTAGATGTAAAGCACATAAAACAAAAACTAACGGGTGGCACGTGGAGTTTTAAAGAAAAAGATGAAAATGAGACCTCCATTTAACACCCGCTCGTATGATCTCAGGTAAGAAATCAAAATTTTCACAATCAACCAGAATGCTGAGCCATGTATGCATCTATAAAATTAACCTCAAGATTGAGGAGAAGTAATATGGACTTAGGGATGTCATAATTGAAATTATACCTGTACATCAAATTCCTATAGAATTCGACATCCTTTTCCGCCTTTGGTTCAATATCTCTTTCTTTCAACTTCTGTAATCTTTGTTCTTCCTCCTGATTTCTACAGCTACCCATAAATTGAAGCTTGGGTCTAGGTGAATTTGGATCTAGCTTTTCTATGGCAACCGAAAATGCATCAAGTTGAAGGGTATGGTCCTGTCATATATTCTGAAAATGAAAAACGAAAAACTCAGCACAGTCTTATACTATGTTACCAAACCAGAGATCTACAACTAAAATACCTCTTTCTAAATTTATATCTTCGTTGTATAATGATGTCCACATTCTCTGAACGAAATTGGGCGACATATATGATTGTTGGTGTATTAATAGGTCTTTCTAGTGGAAGCTCATGTTTGAATAATATCTCATAAGTCTCACTGACAATTGCACGAATTCAGCAATATAACAAAATTTGAAATGAGTTGCATGAAACAAAATGGAAGCCAATCAAAGTCGACGCAAGTTATCCAAACCATTAACACACCTGAAGACCTCTAGTATCACAAGGGGGGTAAATTCTCTTCGTACGTCTCAAAATCCCCCAAAGTTTCACTATATGAGCTCGTGTCGATGAGGAGTTGACCTTTGCAAGGTGAGTGCATGAACCGACAAACCCGTACATCGAGCTAAAAAGTGTATAGTAGATGACTTTGCAACGGGATAGCCAAATGCTGCCATAAGGGGGATAAACGTAAGGTGTTTGATCACAATAGATTAGGAAAACATTAAGCATCATGCAAAAAAACATATAAATCATCAAGAAGACTAATAATGATATCAGTGACATGCACCTAGAGAGACTACATCACCTAATTATATGAATCATATAAAGCCTACAAGACAATAACTTGCCCGCATCACACTCATATTCCTAAGAATAGTTTCCCAGCCTGAACACCTAAAGTTGAAGTTTTAGGAGGTGAATCTGATGACAGAAGTGTATCTACAACTGCAGTTTCTATCATAGTGGGTTGTGTTTGTGCTGGGAGTGGTGTAGGTGGAAAATACGTTGGACCTGTAAATGGGAAAATAAACTCATCAAACATATGTCAAGCAACAAATATGTGTCTTTGGTTTGATTCATAACACTTGTAACCAGTGCATTTCTCTTTTTAAGGATTCTCTTGCAACAAAACTTCAAGTTCTAGAAACAAAACCCCTAAAAAATATTCAAAAAAACTCCAAACTGAAACACATAATTTAACACAATAGGAAATAAATGGGTTCTTGGTAAGACCAGTCGAAAGTATATTACCTAGTATGCTATGGAGCTTAAAGTTACTAAGTTAATTGCTAGTAATTTTCAGGATGATTGACAAGGTTGCTATCAAGACTAATTAGAAGATTAATAAAGAATAAAACAATGGAGAAAAATGCAAAGATTTATACCTCAACAGAACACTATGATAGCTTATTTGTAATTCAACATTCATTCTAGCTTCCCGACAAAGAACAAGAGGTGATTAAATGTTACAATCTCCATGTACATAAAGAATATCAAAAAGACAAATAACAATTACTGAAACAAAAATGGATGAAAGATGCGAGACACAACAGGTGATGAAAGTCGGACAATTTCGACGTAAACTATTTCCGCCAATTGTCTCTGTCAACAACCGAACCTAGATGCTCTATCTATATTCAGAGTCTCAAAATTAAGAATCATACTTTAAGCGATGGCAATAAGCTTAACGAGACCAAATCGAAACCACATGAAATACCAAAATAAAGTGTTTTCCTAATGTATAAATCAGATTAAACTCTAGCACAAAAACCACATGTCATAGATAATGTTTGGCTATTAGACAAGTTAAGTCTAGAGGAATCAAGGACAGTTGAATCAACTAACAAATTCACCTGGCAACTAATAAATGAACATAACAAGCCTCCAAATTCAAAGACTGAGATCATCTCTTCCTTAAGCTTCAAAATCTAAACTCAAAGCTCATTAACACAGGCCTTTAATTAATCAAATTCTCTATTTAAATGGTAACGTTCAACAAGTCACATACATCAAACATGGTAAATACATACAAGACTTTCTTTGAAACTTAAATTCTAAGCATTCAATTAACTACAAAGCAAGATAAGCAAAGGCGGACCAATCTATACATGCATTAAATGAGATTCTCGTTTTACCACTTGATCAAACATATTGTAGGCATAAGCTCAAATACATGCACCAGTTGATTCTCAAACTACTCAGGTTACCAGTTGTGAACTTACACAGTTTTCAGAACTGAGAGTTGTGACAACATCGAAGGAAAAAAAAAATCAAGACCCATGAACATTGTGACAAACCTTGAAATGCAAAGTAGCAGCAACCACCTAGAATTAATAACTCCAAGAACTGAAATCTGCATCTCCATAATACCTAATGAAAATCACAATAAATAAATTAACAATATTCAAGAAACCAATGATATGTATCACAAAGGTAACTAGCATCAGAATTTACCAACTTGACCAAATCCCCAAAAGATGAATCCTTCTACTCTATTTTCAAAATGTATCAATTACTAAATCTACAATATTACAGTTTTTTTTTTTTAGAACAAGCATAATCAAGCAAATCCCAAATATCCCTTACTGTGTAACTAACCTTTGGAGATGTTCGACTTATAAGGTATATGTTAAAGAAATGGAACACGATACTGTTTTAAGAACATGGAATCGCTTCTAAGAAATGCAGATAGATGTTATTCCTGATGAAGATCTTGAAGAAGTGCAGTTGTACCTAATTATGAAATTTGTGGAAAATCAAATTAAAACAAATAATAATTAAAACCCTGTCAACAAAAAAAAAATTAATAGAAAAAAAATCAGAAAATTAAATCTCAGACTTCTAAGAACTTCAACAAAAATCGAAGAAATTAAATCAGAAAAAGAAGCACCACTAACCCATGAAAATCATCGCTTTCTCAATCTCAGACTTCTAAGAACTTCAATTTCTTCTTAATCTTCTCTGATTTCTCCTCTCCATATCAACAACATCAAACCCACCTGACTTCGAATCCAGTGCAACCCTAATCGATTATTGTCATGATATCACTAATTTCATCATTTAATTCTCAAATCCGTGACTTCAATTCTCTCACCGATTCGCTCCTTCTCTTGGAAATGGCAGAAACCCATTTTAATCATCATCTCCTTTCTCCAATTCCATCTCAGACTCATAATTTCAGATTCAGGAAACCCTAAAACACCCTAAAACAAACAACTTTAGCGGAATCATCCATGACATGATTATTTATTTAGATCTAGTTAGAGATTTTGATAAAACCCTAGGATGATTAAAAAAATGGATTGAATCTATTCCCAACAGATTTGAGATTTGAAACTAGACTAGTGAGTTGAGGGGATATCGAGAAGAATCGAGAGAAGGGTGGGTTTTTATTAGTTTGGTTGAAACAACATCTAAGATTTACTGGTTTCTCCATCGCCAGATTCCTTTGGTTATAGAGATGAGACCGAGTGCAGAAAAGAAGAAAGAGAAAGAGAAAGTGATATTGGAAATGGGAGAGAGAAAGAGGTATTTATATGGTCGATCAAATAATAAAATATTATCACATCTAAATCGGTTTTAAAGGGTCACGGGATCGGTAGCAGATTTAGGGCAAAATAGTAATTATTCAGAGACCGCTTTTAATCATCTCGGAATTTTTCCATAATTTTATCATATCAGAGACCGCTATGTTTGGTCAATGGTCCAGCTACGGTCATTGAGGGTCTGGGATGTGGGTCATAGAAACCTCATTTTCCACTAGTGAACTAATGCTCTGGGTTAGTACCCTTAGCTGTGTATTGAAGTGTCACTAGGAGAAACCCTTTAGATATGTGATAAAATTGACAAATTATCCTTATCTGTCACAGGACAAGAATAGCCAACATAGTTAAACACACAACATGGTTTAGTGGTGAATTTGACCACCCCAGCACACATTTGTTTTCAATGTTATACCTTAGCTTAGGATCACATTTAAACATCAGTAGATCGGCAACTCAATGTTGTGTTACCTCACTTAGAACTCAGTTGAAGAAGCCTTAGATCACTAGAGCACCACAAGTCTCTGTGGTTCGACTCGTACGTGCCCAGTTCTACAACCAAGACACCGTGCACTTGCGGTATAACCGTAGGCCGTAATTTAAACATCCTTTAGAGGCCTACCAAGTTTTTGGCGCCGCTGCCGTACGTGCCCAGTCTCGGTAGAACCTCCATTGGAGTCGAGCATCCATGGAGCAGAGAGCCAAAGCCCGCGCGCAACAGTTGCAACCCAACAAGTAGCAACTCATCTACAAGACATGGGCTTGAGCTAGACCCGGATCCGAACCCGATTATCCTGAGCCGTTGAGATCGCATCTAGTTACATCTTACGGTCGCTCCCTCATGCGCATCGAAGTTTGCTGCTTCCGCTCAACATCGAATCACTCCAATACCGCTTACCATTCTCGGCCGTCAGATCTCCATCAGCTTCATCCAACGCTCGGTGCAAAGGTTCTCATCATCCCCGTTGTTCGTGCCTCACAACGAAACACCCATACCCCTATACCCCCACTCGACCTAACTCATTTCACTTCCACCTTCTCTTTCCTCTCCCACGCCTCTCTGCAAAACCCTCACCTCCACCGTCTTCACCCACCCCCTGTGCAGAACTCCATCATCACTCCTTTATCTCTTCTGTCACCATCATCATCACAACAACAGCCGCACCACCCACCTCTCTAGCTCTTATTTTCTCTCTCTTACCTTCTGCAACCCCTAGAAGCTAACTTAGAGAAGATAAGAACTAGGGTTAGGTTAGCCAACAACCATGCATGGCGTTTCGAGAGCCGCAGAAGAAGGGAACAGCAATTCGAGTATGGGTTTGCCTTAATTGTCATTTATTTTCTATTTTTAATCGAATTTAGGGTTTGGGTATTTGGAGGAGTTGCTTGTATAAATAGAAGGGGAAACTGAGAAATTAGTCACGCCTGGGCTAGCCAGTGCTTCATTTAGTTTTGTTCTTGTTGTTTAGATGTTTTAATTCAAAGTGCTAGGGTTTGAGATGAAACCCTAGTTCACAATTCTGCTATTCAACTATAATTGATGTGTTTTTGCATGCTTAAAGTTTAAGAGAAATTCAATTTAAACATCTCAATGTTTCGCTCTCACAATGAATGTCAAGCATCCATTGTAGTTAGGATAACATTGTCTTTGAGTATGTTTCAAACCATGCTTTAACCGACATTGCTATTTCTTTGATTATGTGTGCTTAACTAGACATGTAATGCTCTGAGTAGCACCTTTAGCTGATAATTGATCATCCACCTGGTGAAACTCCTTAGGTATATGGTAGCCTGACACACTTCCTTTACTTGTATTAGGAACAAGAATTCTCAATTTAGTTGAAGCTCATAACTGGAACTAGAGGTGGATTTGATAACCCAAGTACTCCTCTGTCACTATCTTTTACCTTAGTTTAGGTTCATTGTCATTTCAACCTCAGTCGCTTCGACACCAACAATACTGTGTTACATACTCTTCACTTGAAATCAGTTTTAGAAAGCCTTAGATCACATATAAAAGCACACCCTAGTCCTTGTGGGATCGACCCGTACTTGCCGCGTCTCCAATAGACGCCGTGCACTTGCGGTATGTACCCGTAGGCTCAAATATAAACATACTTCGAGGCCTACCAAGTTTTTGGCGCCGCTGCGGGGACTTGGTGTGTGCCTATGTGATTTTCGGCTAATACATCACCGAGTTTCATCCTTCCTCTGTACATACTCACCTTGTGTTATTTCTTTTAGTGTAACTTAGCTTGTTTTACCATTGCATCCAGTTTTCTTTTCTTTGCATTGCATCTTAGTTGTTCACCACCGCATCATTAGCATAACTTAGTGTGCATTACAATCATAATTTGTCTTTGTCCTTAGCATCTTGGCCTTTTGACCCGAGCTATAAGCCTCTGTAGCTGTAGCTTAGTGTCACTTGTCACTTTTAACTCCCGGTCAGGTCCAAAGCACAGCCATCTTGGCTGCATAGTTACACAATCTGACCATCTTGGCTGCATAATTGAGCATAGTTTTTCATTATAGAGAACTAATTCCTTGTTGAGCTACGGTCTTTGTTTGTGTTTCTTTCGCAACCTTGTCTTCTTTGTGCTCTGTCTTCTATGCAAGCCAACCCGGGGAAGGTAAAGGCGCGAGAACACGGTTTTGTTGGAGCTTAAAATGGTTGGTTGTTCTAGAACTTCGATGAACCTCAATTTTTATGAATAATAAACCATGTCTCCTGATAACCTAGCTGCTTAGCAAGATATTGCCCAACCCCTTGCAACATAGAGTGATGTTTTGTTCAACCTTGCAATATTTGAAATTCGTGCAATCTGGGCCTGAGTCGTGAGCATATCCTTGCAGCCCCTTTGAGCCATTATGCATACTGTGATGTATGCAAACAATCGAGTCACTTTTATTGCGTGAAGTTGCTTACTCGCCCGTACTGTGTGTGCATCCTCGAGGTGAGGGTAGCCAAAAGGCTGCACTGCGCTTAGCTCTGTGCAGTGTTGACCAAACCCCTGCAACCGAGCATTTGTAAGCTTGTAACTGTGGTGCAATAAAGTGTGAGCATTGAAGTCACCTAACCTCCAGCCCACAGGCGTGAGTTAGGGCAGTACTTGAGCTGTGAGTTGTGCAATCTGTGAGTTGTGCAATCTAAGCTGTGAGTTTGGGCAATAGTGATCTGTGCATAATAGTGTGTAACTGAGAATCTGTGAGTGCCAAATAGTATTTGGTGAGTGCCACTATTTGATGAGTGCCACTATTCTCAGCTGCATAATCCTGCTAGTATAACTGTGTAAAGTCTGAGAACTGAGCTTCTCAGTGAATTGCACGGCTCCAGCCCATTTTAAGGCTGTTGAGCTGGTGTTGCTGGTTTAGCCTAGGTTAGTGTAGCCGCATAACTTTTGTCAACACTGAAGCTAGCCGCATAACCATTGTAACCCAGTTGACATGACCTTGTGAACCTTAAAATTATTGGCATGATCGCATGATACAACCCTGCTGACAGACCTGCTGTCAACTAGCTTGTTGAGCCTGTTAAGCCAAACTGTGACAGCCCCTGAAGCTGTTGAGCCAAGCTGCGACAACCCCTTCGCATGATCAGCCCTGTCAACCAACATTGCTCATTTGAATCCTTGTAGTTTGCTCATTCCCCTGTGATAATTTTGATAGATTTGTTGAATTGTTGCTCTTCATTGGCAAATTACCATGAGGCTTAACTCGAATGTTGTGTGTGATCACAAAGCCCCAGCTATAATTGCTCTGCACCTCTATGCATGTTTACCCATTGCTCAATCCAGCCCCAAGCGTGAGTTGAGCTATAGTTTATCTTTGTGTTGTGATCTGCCAATCCTTGCTGTGAGTTGTGTGTTGTGTTGCTCTTTGCCATCCTAAGCTGAGATGTGCAAAGCACCCCTGAGTGCTCAGAAATTGTGTGTGATTTGTGTTGTGAATTGTGCCTCACTAGGCCGTGCATAAACTAAGTTTGCACATAACCAGTGCTCAGTTTGTGTCAATTTTTGGCTGTGTCAATTTTTGTAAAAACTCTGTGAGCTGTGTGCTCAGCTGAAGCCCTCAACCTGGGCTGAGCATAACCTAGAGCCCACACCCAAAACTGAAGCCTTCATAGCTGGGCTGACTGACCAGCTGGTCTCACTGAAGCCCACCCACTGGGCTGCTTACACATGAAGCCCAACCACTAGGCTAACTGAACCTGGGCTTACACCAAACCAGACCACTGAACCCGATCTGGGCTGAAACAAACCGAGATGAAGCCCACATCAACTCACTTCTGGGCTGTGCACAAACTGGGCTCAATCCACTTCTGGGCTATACATTTTTCAACTTGACCTGGGCTGTGCCCTTCTGCTGGGCTTTGCACATAACTTAAGCCCACATCCTCTGAGCTGCTGGGCTGCTTAGGCTAAACCTATTAGCTGGGCTGTGCAACCAATTGAGCCCATAAAACCTAGGCTTTTCACAAATTCTGGGCTTCAAACAACAAATCCCAAACAAACCAAATTGAGCCCACAGCAACCTGGGCCTCCCAAACAAACCAAACTTTCCCAACAAAACCAAATGAATCCCATTGAAACCAAATCCCAAACAAACCAAATTCCCACATAAACCAAAGCCCATTTTCATGTTATATTTGTTAATGTTTGTACATATTTTCTATTGGGTTGACCCTCAACTATTTAGACTGTTAGTAAATTTTTGTAGGACTTGTTAATTTTTTCTTTCTTGAATCGGTTGAGTCTTCTTGTGCATTTTTTTTGTGCTAATCCGATATAATCACCACTGAGAATGTTGGATTTTGCCTTGACGAATGAAGCTCAACCTTGCTCCCGCCGACATCCGGTAATCTCTTCCCTTTTTCTCTTATCATCATAGTTCTCTCGGTATGTGACTGTTTAAATTTTTCCTATCTGTGACACATTGAGGACAATGTTTGATTTAGGTTTGGGGGTGCATTTGCATATTTTTGCATTTAGAGTTTTTAGTCTTTTATTTTACCTTTTATTTTCCTCTTAAAAAAAAAAAAAAAAAAAAAAAAATTTCAAAAACTCTTTTTGTAAAAACCTCCAACTTTTAGAGATTTTAGAGTCACTAGCATGCTTCTAGCTATGTTTACATAGAGAATCTGACCGAAATAACAGAACTTGGAAGTACCGGAGAACGCAATCGGGTTCCTTAGTTGATTAGAGCGTTAAAGTTGGATTTAACCATCCGGGAGGGCGAATTAGGTCTTTGTTTAGATATTCGGTAGTAGAATTGTGATCACCCATAGTGGAGACTACCCAATTTACATCAAGTGAGGCACCAACCTTTAATTTTTTGCAACTTTCTAAAAAAGCTGTTAGAGTGTGTGTCACCATACGTAAATTCCGGGTAGGAATGGTGAGCTACCCAACTTCGCACCATTTTCAAAGACTACTTTTGATCTCTTGAGTGCTAGTTTTTGTCAATCATGAGGGTGACGTCTAAAGATGAAAACTCCTTCTAAATACCGATTTGTAGTTAGCATCACACTCTCTCTCAATCAGCAAGACCCATAGAAACACATCATCGTCAGCAAGCGGAGCAGAATCAGAATATGGAAAGAAAAATTGATATAGTCCAAGGTTTTTGTACAACAAAGAAAAGAAAATAAGATGAGAATTAATGAAGTTTGTGAAAAATTGAGTTTATCGTTTTATTGTAACCAAAAAAAAAAAAAAAAAAAAAAAAAAAAAAAATTAAGTTTTTGTGAAGTTAAGAAGTTCGTCATCAATAGTTGAAGACTGAAGACCGAAGACCGAAGACCGAAGATTGAAGACGTTTCTATGGTTTCTTATGAGAGAGTGATATTAATTGCCGATCGGGTGAGAAGTGAGTGAGTACTCCCACCCTTGCTAATGGTTGATTTCCTTCCTTAGAGATCATCAGAAAAAGATTCTTTTTGTCCACACCTCTGTGGAGTCTCCGTTTTTATTTCGGAAGGTTATCCTTCTTACCTACAACGTGTGCGGATTTCTCTCTTTACTCCTACCTGCACACATGAGAGACTAAAAAGCGATCTTTTGAGTGCAATTATCATAAAACCTTAATGGTGAGGCGAAGTCGAGGCTTATGATCACAATCGAATCCGAGTTCTTTCATATGGTATGGTTACTTCTCGCTCGGACTTAAGGATGAGAATGCGTTCTTCGATAGTTCTAACTTCGTTACTAGTATGCGAAACTCTATGTCCTCATAGCTTTTAGGATGCTTGAGAATCTTTTACACTCTGAAGTTGGAGAAGGTTTTGTGGGTACACCTCTGGTAAACCCTCACGAGACTATAACTCGTCCACTAGGGACACCTAGGGGTTTAAAGGCTTAGTGCATACGCTAAATGCATTCGAGAGACTGCTGACAGGGGTATAGTTAGGATTTCTTCATTTCTGTTTCACTTGAGGACAAGTAAAATTCAGGTTTGGGGGTATTTGATGAGTGCCAAATAGTGCATATTTATACACCTTTTTATTGGCATTTTACTCATCTTTTGCGCTTATAACTCAGATATTATCCCAGATTATGTGTTTTCTTTGTTTTCAAGAATAAATATTTGTATTAATTAATTTTGTGTTTTTAGGTAATAAATAAAGCTTGGAGAATCTGAGGAGTCAAAAGAGCGAAGAATTGGAGTCAAAGCATCTATGGAGCAGAGATAGCCAAAGCTCCGCGCGAATCAGTTGCAACCCAACAAAGAAGACATGGGCTAGAGCTACCCGAGACCCGGATCCGAACCCGCTCGTCCCGAGCCGTCGAGATCTCGCCTGGCTACATCCAACGGTCGCTGCCCTCACTATACATCATTTCTTGATGCTCCGTGCAACACGAGATCACTCCAAAACCGGCTACCAACCTCGACCGTTCAGATCTCTTCAGCTCCATCCGACGCTCGCTAGGCCATTCCCATCGACTCTCGCTGCACCCGTTCAACAACAAATTCACCCATACCCTATACCCATCGACCTAGCTTCATTCTCTCCTTCATCTTCTCTGTCTTCTCCACACCGCCTGCAAAACCCATCCCTCTCTTCCGCCACCATCACCACCATCTCCTCTTCTGTCACCATCACCCCCACTGACACCATAGCTACCAACAACTCCATCAGTAGCACCTTTTTCCACCCAAGTCGTGGTTATCTTTAAAATAGCTTCTCATAACCCTAGAAGCTAAGTTAAAGATAAACAAGACTAGGGTTAGCCAACAACCGATGCATGGCGTCTCAGAGCACAAATTGACAGGGGAGAACGATGATTCAGAGGAGTCAGAGGCGTGGGTGAGATTATTTCTCATTTAATTTATGTTTTATCAATTTCTAGGGTTTGGGGTTTGTGTATAAATAGAAGAACCGAGTTCATAGAACTCACGCCCGGTTAGCAGTGTCATTTAGGTTTAATTTTGTGTTTTAATTTAGTGTGAGGGTTTGAGATGAAACCCTAATTCCATGACTTGTGTATGAAACTTTGTTGAATGTTCTTGAGGATACAATGAATTAGATAGCTTCAATACTAAATTCCCAATGCTTTTCTCTCACAAAGTGCATACCAACGCCATGGATGCATTGTAGTTAGGTCTCAAGCTGTGTTGAGTGTATTGCAACTCTTGCTTCTATTTTTAACACTAATTCCTTTGATTAGTTATACTTAATTAGATAACTAATGCTCAAGGTTAGTACCCTTAGCTGTGTATTGAAGTGTCACTAGGAGAAACCCTTTAGATATGTGATAAAATTGACAAATTATCCTTATCTCACACAGGGACAAGAATAGCCAACATAGTTAAACACACAACATGGTTTAGTGGTGAATTTGACCACCCCAGCACACATTTGTTTTCAATGTTATACCTTAGCTTAGGATCACATTTAAACATCAGCCGTATCGGCAACTCAACGTTATGTTACCTCACTTAGAACTCAGTTGAAGAAGCCTTAGATCACTAGAGCACCACAAGTCTCTGTGGTTCGACTCGTACGTGCCCAGTTCTACAACCAAGACACCGTGCACTTGCGGTATAACCGTAGGCCGTAATTTAAACATCCTTTAGAGGCCTACCATCATCTCGAAGCATCGAGTCCGAATGACGATATCGATTAACCTCATCATTCTTCGATTCCAACCCCTTGTTAAGACGATACATAGTCACCTCCAAGTTTTTCTCACACTCAACCTGGCGGGCCACATCATCGCTCGAGACGCGGATAAGGCACTGCCGAGAGCGCCCGGATTCTGCCCTAGCGTCGTCCCTTTCCTTAGCAAGACGTTGCATATAAGCCCGCACATCCGAGGGATGAGAAGACCGCTCCTGCCGCAGCTCGTCTTCCATAACGTCAAGCTTAATTTCCAAAGAGGAAATTTGATCGCGGCTTTCTCAAGATTATCCGCGTCCATAAAAGAGCCCGTTGAATAAATGACGGTCATGGTTGTTACGATTTTGCAGATCTACCAAGCAAAGCTTTTTCTTACGCCATTCTCGGCCATAGCGTTATGAACATCCGCGCGGGCATTCCATTTCACTGATTCACTCTTAAGTTTTTCAACTAACTCAGCGATACGCCCTTTTTGACGGGTTCTCTCATTCCGAAGCCACAACAACTCAGGGACTCCACCCACTGAAGACAATACAGCGTGAGGAGGGAAGAATAAAATGACTCAGAACACATGAGGAACATGTAACTATCAAAGAAGAAGAGACACAGACCTGAAATAGACGAAGAGTTCTTCTCAGCAACCGCTAACTTGGCCTTAACTTAGAAGCCGGCTCGAACGTAACAGGCCTCTTCCGCGTCCTGCTGCTCCTTCACGCATTTGAAGCAGACCCTTGACTTGGCTATTTCTTCATCCTTAGCAGAGACCGAAGTTTCAACACTCGTAAGCGTCTCTTCACAATGTCGGAGCTTCCCTTCTAGCTTGAGAGACTTAGCCTTGAAGAGCCGGTAAAGATGGTGGTTACAATACTCACTTCTCATCATCTATCAATCAAAAAAGGGAAATTAGCTCACATCATAGTTGAACAAAATCAGGGGTAAAAAGAGCAGGACAAACCTCCAATAACCGCTGCTGGGGATAACTGTACTGATACCCATCGAAATGGCCATCATGCCGGAAGCTCAGGAGGATCCACCACAAGATCAAACCCGGCGCTCACGAGATTCTTTCCCCACCCTCGATCTACCACCTCCTCGGGGTTAACTCCATGTGCCTACGAGTAAAAGCATCCGAACTCTTTTCCCCTTCAATCACGGGCGGGATGAGGTACAACCAGCAAGTTTTCTTTTGCGGCCACGCCAAAACAAAGATCATCGCCATCCGCGGCTAAGGATCGCGTGAAATCATCTGAGGAAGAGTCTGAGGACTTCCCACCAAGCAAAGCACCACTAGTACTTGTCACCAAGGCCCCACCAGCAGTGGAGGAGGTACCAACACAACTCTCGGGTTGCACAGCTGATGAGTGCCAAATAGTGCATATTTATACACCTTTTTATTGGCATTTTACTCATCTTTTGTACTCAAGAATCGAGATATTATCCCAGTTCTGTGTTTTCTTTGTTTTCAAGAATAAATATTTGTATTAATTAATTTTGTATTTTTAGGTACTAAATAAAGTCCTGAGAAACGAGGAGCCAAAAGAGCGAAGAATTGGAGTCGAGCATCTATGGGCGAGATAGCCAAAGCTCACAAGCGCAACGGTTGCAACCCAACAAGTAGCAACTCATCTCAAGACATGGGCTTGAGCTAGACCCAACCCGCGACCGGATCCGGGCCCGTCCACCACGAGCCGTCCAGATCTCTCCCAGCCTGCATCCTACGGTCGCTCCATCACTATACATCATCTCTTGATGCTCCGTGCAACACCAGATCGCAACCGCTTACCATCCTCGACCGTTCGAGATCGCACCCGGCTTCATCCTACGCTCGCTAGGCCAGTCCCATCAATTCTTGATGTCTCCGCCCCACAAAGAAACGACCCATACCCTATACCCTAGTCGACTACCCCATTCTCTTCTCTTTCTTTCTCTTTCTTCTCTTCTCTCGTCTCCATCGGTTGCGAGCAACTCCACCCCCATTCCCAGACCAAACCCTCTCTCGCAACACCACCTCCAACACCACCATCTCCTTCCTCCGACGTGAGCCGCAGCGATCATTCCATCTTCGTCACCTCTAGTTGTATTTATCCCTTTCCTAGCCTCTCTCAACAACTCTAGAGGCTATGAAAGAGATAAATGGAACTAGGGTTAGGGTTATGTGTAAGCAACCGATTCGGAGAGGTCGAGAGAAGCATGAGTAGAGCCAACAACCGAGATTCGAGTATGGGTTCGATTATTTTCATTTAATTTCTATTTTAAATTGAAATTAGGGTTTGAGATATTTGCTCTGCATGTATAAAAGAGAAGGAGTTGTGAGTGTTTGAGACACGCCTGGGTTAGCCAGAGTGTCAATTAGGTTTAATTTTGTTCTTTGTTATTTTATTTTGATGTTTTAATTTAATTGTTGGGGTTTCAATGAAACCCTGATTCCCAAATGTGTTTAAACTCTGTTGAATGTTCTTGAGGGCTTAAATCATATAGATAATTTCAATCCTAGCAACTAATTCTCTTCTCTCACAATGCATGCCAATGCCATGGATGCATTGTAGTTAGGTTATATTTGGGTTAGGTATGCTGCAGCTCAAGCTTTAGAATTATAGGCTAATTCCTTTGATTAGTTATACTTGATTAGATAACTAATGCTCCGGGTTAGCACCTAGCCGAACATTGAAGTATCTCAAGGAGAAACTCCTTAGCTAGGTGATGGAATTGACACACCTCACTTGACTACCATAGGAACAAGAAACCTCAACTTAGTTGAGCACATAACAGGAATTTAGTGGTGGAATTGAAAACCTTCGCATACTTTTGTCACTGTCTATACCTTAGTTTAGGTTTATTTCATTTCATCCCAGCCAGATCGGCAAAACCCCCGTTGTTACCTTGTCACTACACATTTTCACTTGAAACTCAGTTGAGAAAGCCTTAGATCACACACAAGAGCACCACAAGTCTCTGTGGTTCGGCCCGTACTTGCCGCGTCTCCGATAGACGCCGTGCACTTGCGGTATTACAAGTAGGGCATAATTTTCATACACTTTCCAGGCCTACCAAGTTTTTGGCGCCGCCGGGGACTTGGCGTGTGCCCTGTGATTTTTGGCTAAACTTCACTGTTTTTCAACTATCCCTGTACATATTCACCTTGATTTTTTTTTTTGCTTTTAGCCTTGAAATTTTAGCATCTGTCTTTGCTTTTGTACTTTGTGTTTAGCATTTAGTTTCTCATCTGTTACATTCTCAGTAGACTCATCTATAACTTGCATTCTTTGCTTTTCTTCTTGTCGTAATATAACTTAGTTTGAACTTTTGTAACTTGCATCTGCAACTTTGGTACATTGGTATAATTTAGCATAATCATTTTGTTTCATACTTTGCATTTTAAACTCTTCGAGCCCTGTGACAGTCCAAATTATCTTTCTCCTGTGTCAGTCCAACTTACCCTGCCATCTGTTAGCTTAATGTGCATCAGCCTGCCATCTTTTGCATTGTAGGCATACCATTTGTATTGCATTCTTGCACCTGTCTCGAGCTCCTTGATTGCATCTCATTGCATATCATTTGCATATCATTTGCATCTCAATGCATAAGCTGTGCAAATCGAGACCGAATTTTCCTTCTAAGCAACGGTACCTTCTATGCTACTTGGTCATTTAATTTGGCCGAGCAACCAAAGCTCCGAACCTGTTGAACTTGCTCTTGTGCTTCTTTGTGTTCTTGAGCAAGCCCAAAGAGTGGGAGAAAAAGCGCAAGGCCTGAGTCACAAAGCTCTGAGCACAATTCAGGTAAGTGACTCCATGCATGAACTGTGAACTAGGTTAAACTAGCATACACCCTTGTGTAAGACCCTGTCAATATTTGCATGCTTGTGTGAGACCCTGTGTATTGCTATCCTGCACCCTGTATGCTCTGCAACCCTTAGACACCATCTGCTGTGACTCTGAATTGTGTATAACCCTGGTGTATGCTCTGTGCATTGAAAGTTGGCTGAACTAGCCATCTCTTCACCGTGAAGTCTGGATTTTTAACAGCACTTGAGTACAACTCCAGCCCCTGCTGCTGTGAGTTTGAGCCACAACAAGCACAACCATCTACCCTGCATATTTTGAGCTTAACCTCTGAGAAATTTGAAGTCAACTGCAATAATTGACATCAAGTCAGACTATTGACTTGTGCTGATCTGTGTTATTCATCTGTGACACTTGAGAAAACCTTGAAAATCTGAAATATATGCATGTAGTAGTACCCTGTGTTAACTGCTAAACTTTGTGTGGCCTGAGCATAATCCTGTGCACATCTCCTGTCATTTGATCACTGCCAAGCTAATCACATTGAGTTGAAAACCCTGAGCTTGGCTGTAACTAACAACCCTAAACACACTCTCAGCATAAGCCATTAGAGCCACAACCCTGAGCTTAACCTACTTTGCATACTGTGCTTTGCTTTGCTTTGGCTGACTGAAAGCCCTGAGCTTACCCAAGTATTGCTCCACCCTGTTAAGCATTACCTTGCAATGCTCTGAGCCGAACTACAGCCCACTAAGGCATGAGTTGAGGCTGTGGATGAGTTGTGAGTTATGCTCTAACTCTCATTGAAGGCTGCGAGGTTGAGCCGTAGTCGACTGTAGTTGTGCTTTCGAAATCTTGGCCCTTACAAGGCTGTCTTTGCTGTAACACCTTTGAGCCATTGTCTATCATCTGTGTTGTGAATGTTTTCTTGTCTTTGTTTGGGAAATTGGGTCATTTCATTTGTGAGATGTTATTTTTCTGTGCTTATTCGACCAGTAGTGCACTTGATCCTGTCTTTGTGACAATTTTGAAAAGCCAACCCTTGCATAAAGCGTGGCCGTGCAAGCATTAGGTTGCAAGCACTAAGGCTGTCTTTGTGTGCTCTGTGTGTTTTGAGCACATAAACCCTGCCTGTTCAGTGACTCCTGTGTTGATTTCACTAAGCACCACGAGCTTAAACACCGAGCTCTGTGCAAGCCTTCTGCATAACTTGAGTTGCCAATTTGTTGGGCTAATCAACTCAACCTGGGCCGCAACCAAACCGAGCCCATAGTCTGCTGGGCTGTACCCTTTCCACTGGGCTAACTAAACTCATAACTTGGGCTTACACCAAACCAGCCCACCCATTGGGCTCAACCTAAGCTGCAAAACCACTGAGCCCACAAGAACTCAAACTGGGCTGTTAGCCTTCCCACATAACCTGGGCTTAATCTAAACTGAGCCCATTAGTTCACCTGGGTGGACTTTCCCAACCAACCAAAAACCCAATGAACCAAATCCCACACAAACCAAATGAAACCCATACAAACCAAATTCCCATAAACCAAAGCCCATTTTCATGTTGATGTTTCTTTACATTATCTTTTGAGTTGACCCTCAACTCTTTAGATTGTTAGTAAATTTTTGTATATAATTCAGTAGGACTTGTTAAATTTTTTCTTTTCTTGAATCGGTTGAGTCTTCTTGCGCATATATTATGCTAATCCGATATGATCACCACTGAGAATGTTGGATTCTAGCCTTGACTAACGAAGCTCAACCTTGCTCCTGCCGACATCCTGTAATCTCTTCCCTTTTTCTTATCGGATAGTTCTCTTGGTATGTGACTTGTTTAAATGTTTTCTATCTCAGACACATTGAGGACAATGTTTGATTTAGGTTTGGGGTGCATTTGCATATTTTTGCATATAGAGTTTTTAGTCTTTTTAATCTTTTATTTTCAAAAAAAAAAAAAAAAAAAAAAAAAATTATTCAAAACTCTTTTTGTAAAAACCTCCAACTTTTAGAGATTTTAGAGTCACTAGCATGCTTCTAGCTATGTTTACATAGAGAGTTTTGACCGAAATAACAAAAGTTGGAAATACCGGAGAACGCAATCGGGTTTCTTAGTTGATTAGAGCGTTAAAGTTGGATTTAACCATACCGGGAGGGCGAATTAGGTCTTTGTTTAGATATTCGGTAGTAGAATTGTGATCACCCATAGTGGAGACTACCCATTTTACATCAAGTGAGGCACCAACCTTCATTTTTGCAACTTTCTAGAAAAGTCATTAGAGTGTGTGTCACCGTACGTAAATTCGGGTAGGAATGGTGAGCTACCCAACTTCGCACCAATTTCAGCACTACTTTGATCTCTTGAGTGCTAGTTTTTGTCAATCATGAGGGTGACGTCTAAAGATGAAAACTCCTTCTAAATACCGATTTGCAGTTAGCATCTCTCTCTCTCTCAATCGGCAAGACCCATAGAAACACATCATCGTCAGCAAGCGGAGCATCATCAGAATATTGAAAGAAAAATTGATATAGTCCAAGGTTTATGTGCAACAAAGAAAAAGAAAAGAAAATAGGATGAAAATTAATAAAATTTATAAAATCAAGACAATACAAGTTGTGGAAAAATTGAGTGATAAAGTCCTTTGTCCATGGAGTTAGTTGTTTCATTATTTGTATTTTTATTTTCACTTTTTGTAATTCAAAAAAAAAACAAAAAAAAAAAAAACAAAAAAAAACAAAAATCAAAAAATATTATAGTTTATTTTTGCTACCACCATGGTAAAGAAGAATTTAAAAAGAAAAATCCAAACAATAAGGAAATTGAGTAGAAAAGTTAAAAATTGTCAAGTTTTTGTGAAGCTTAGAAATTCTTCATCAACATTTGAAGACCGAAGACCGAAGATTGAAGACGTTTCTATGGTTCTTATGAGAGAGTGATATTAATTGTCGATCGGGTGAGAAGTGAGTGAGTACTCCCACCCCTTGCTAATGGTTGATTTCCTTCTTAGAGATCATCGAGAAAAAGATTCTTTTGTCCACACCTCTGGAGTCTCAGATTTTATTTCGGAAGGTTATCCTTCTTACCTACAACGTGTGCGATTTCTCTCTTTATTCACTTTGCACACATGAGAGACTAAAAAGCGATCTTTTTGAGTGCAATTATCATAAAACCCTAATGGTGAGGCAGAAGTTGAGACTTATGATCACAATCGAATCCGAATTCTTTCATATGGTATGGTTACTTCTCGCTCAAGCACTTAAGGATGAGAAAGGCGTTCTTTGATAGTTCTAACCACATTACTAGCATGCAGAAACTCTATGTCCTCATAGCTTTTTGGATGCTTGAGACTCTTTACACTCGAAGTTGGAGAAGGTTTTGTGGGTACACCTCTGGTAAACCCTCACGAGACTACAACTCGTCCACTAGGGACACCTAGGGGTTTAAAGGCTTAGTGCATAAGCTAAATGCATTCGAGAGACTGCAAAGACAGGGTATAGTTAGGATTTCTTAATTTTCTGTTTCACTTGAGGACAAGTAAAATTCGGGTTTGGGGTATTTGATGAGTGCCAAATAGTGCATATTTATACACCTTTTATTGGCATTTTACTCATCTTTTGTACTCAAGAATCAGATATTATCCCAGATTATGTGTTTTCTTTGTTTTCAAGAATAAATATTTGTATTAATTAATTTTGTATTTTTAGGTACTAAATAAAGTCCGGAGAAACTGAGGAGCCAAAAGAGCGAAGAATTGGAGTCGAGCATCTATGGAGCAAGAGATAGCCAAAGCCGCAAGCGCAATTGATTGCAACCCAACAAGTAAGAACTCATCTCAAGACATGGGCTTGAGCTAGACCCAACCACGACCGGATCCGGGCCGTCCACCACGAGCCGTCGGATCTCTCCCAACTGCATCCTACGGTCGCTCCATCACTATACATCATCTCTTGATGCCTCCGTGCAACACCGAGATCGCAACCGCTTACCATCCTCGACCGTTCGATCGCACCGACTTCATCCTACGCTCGCATTAGGCCAGTCCCATCAATTATTGATGTCTCCGCCCACAAACAAAACGACCCATACCCTATACCCTAGTCGACTACCCCATTCTCTTCTCTTTCTTTCTCTTTCTTTCTCTTTCTTCTCTTCTCAGTCGTCTCCATCGATTTCAGAGCAACTCCACCCCCCATTCCCCGACCAAACCCTCTGCAACACCACCTCCGACACCACCATCTCCTTCCTCCTCGACAGAGCATGCAATGACCATTCCATCTTCGTCACCTCTAGTTGTATTTATCCCTTTCCTAGCCTCTCTCAACAACTCTAGAGGCTATGAAAGAGATAAATGGAACTAGGGTTAGGGGGTTATGTGTAAACAACCGATTCGTGAGGTCGGAGAAGCATGAGTAGAGCCAACAACCGAGATTCGAGTATGGGTTCGATTATTTTTCATTTAATTTCTATTTTAAATTGAAATTAGGGTTTGAGATATTTGCTCTGCATGAATAAAAAGAGAAGGAGCTGTGAGTGTTTGAGACACCGGGTTAGTTGTGCAGTGTCAATTAGGTTTAATTTTGTTCTTTGTTATTTTATTTTGATGTTTTAATTTAATTGTTGGGGTTTCAATGAAACCACGATTCCCAAATGTGTTTAAACTCGTTGAATGTTCTTGAGGGCTTAAATCATATAGATAATTTCAATCCTAGCAACTAACTCTCTTCTCTCCTGATGCATGCCAATGCCATGGATGCATTGTAGTTAGGTTATATTTGGGTTAGGTATCTTTTGAGCTCAGCTTTAGAATTATAGGCTAATTCCTTTGATTAGTTATACTTGATTAGATAACTAATGCTCTGGGTTAGCACCCTAGCTGAACATTGAAGTATCTCAAGGAGAAACTCCTTAGCTAGGTGATGGAATTGACACACCTCACTTGACTACCATAGGAACAAGAAACCTCAACTTAGTTGAGCACATAATGAAGGAATTTAGTGGTGGAATTGAAAACCTTAGCATACTTTTGTCACTTGTCTATACCTTAGTTTAGGTTTATTTCATTTCATCCCAGGCCGTGTCGGCAAAACCCCCTGTTGTTACCTTGTCACTACACATTTTCACTTGAAACTCGGTTGAGAAAGCCTTAGATCACACAAAGAGCACCACAAGTCTCCTGGTTCGACCGTCTTGCCGCGTCTCCGATGGGCGCAGCCGTGCACTTGCGGTATTACAAGTAGGCCATAATTTTCATACACTTTCCAGGCCTACCAACATCAGAACCACGCGCAGGTAGTCTCATGACTATCCTTAGAACACTCCAATCATCACAACTGGAATCGAGTGAAGTCCTAAACAAGCCCCATAACGGTGGCCATGTCAAATGATTGATCCCCCAGAGATAAAACCCTACCAAAGGAGAACTCACAACAAGCATCTCCATCCTTGTCGCCACTACCAAGAACAATTCCCTTACCTTTGTCTATAACATCCCCACTAGACTTAGTAGCCCCCCCGGCCTGATCATCACCACCACCAGTGGCCGGATCTCCACCACCACCAATAAACGGATCGCCACCACCACCACCGGTGGCGGGATCGCCACCAATAGACGGAGCACCACCACCACCACCGATTAATGATCACCACCTCCACCACCCAGTGGCCTGGATCACCTTCACCACCACCGGTGGCACGATCACCATCACCTTCTGAGCAGGTGGAGAAGTCTCACTCCGCTCTTCCCTATCAGAAACATCCTCATCACCATCCACGGGACTATTCACATCCTCGAAGTGTGAAGAACCCTCGGTGGGGGAATTCGACGATTGCTGGGAGTTAATTTTCTTATTCCTACGCACCTACAACACATAATAATAAAAGATCCATTAGCATCTCCTTTCCTTGGCATAATCAACATTATTTAAGAAAACGAAGGGGCATATACACGTAGAAAACAAACAACACACCTTAGTAACATTAATATTACGTGGGAGAAAGGGTAGCATCGGAGATATCCTCGTCTTAGCGTCATCAACATCGCGATTATAAGCAAAATCCATACCCGCAAAGCTAATGCCCGGGGGCAATAATGAGCATAACGAGCGGAGAAGCTTAGCGATGAGGTGTTTCATTATCGATGAGGTGTCCAACCATGGGGTCAGGGACCCAACCATAGGCCCATGGACCAACGACTTCAAAAACAATAAGAGACCACTCATAATCGTGATCACGCTTAATTCTCTCATCGGCGGGAATATGAAGACCTTGACCTGGGAACCCTAGCCATCTTGGAATCACTCACTTCACTCAAAGGTGAATTTCCCCTTACCGAAGCAATGTTCCGCGAGACTCACAGGACCACGGCTTACGGTATTCTGTGTAACATAATCTCAGGAAGGATTTGTTGAAATTTTCGAGTATACCACCCTTTCTCCTCTTCTAGTTTAGGGGCATAGAAAGTCATCATCGTGCGCCCCTTGCTACGAAGATAGCATTCTCGGAGATGGCGAAGATAGTTCCAGGTCCAACTATTGCACCCCACGATTATGACTTTTCTTGGCGAGTGCGGCTAGACAAGACCCGTAGTAGAAATCATCACCGGCTCTATACAATGGCAACATCAAACCAGCCTCGAAAGCACCCACGGTCGTCGGCAAATGAAAGGCATCATACAGATAATTGGTAACCATCTCATAAGTTATATCTTTATCGGGGCACAAAAACGCACTTGGAAGTCTTGAAGACCGTGCTTCAATTTGAAAGCTTCAAGATCAATATGCCTCGAAAGTAAACTTATTACCCAAAGGTAAAGGTCGAAAAGTGGCAGTAGTCATCCTCGAAAGCATCTCCGGTAGTATCTTCCCAGAATCCATTTTGTCTTCTTCTTAGGAGGAACTACATCTACCGAAGATTCTATTTCCGCAACCTTTCTCTTTGAAGACAAGAGTTTTAGTCGACTTACCTAAATTAGGCATTTGGATTAGTCCGCGGTGGAAGTTTGGTCGGAGAGGCTGTACATCTAGAGGATCGGTCTTGGAGTCTGCTGTCTCTTCGGAGACCCATTTCTAGGGCGATTCACGGCATATCTAGACCCCGTGGCGGATCACCCCTTTTAAGAGAAGGCCTCGACCCGAGAGGACGAAGACGTTAAATCTGTCCTTCCCGAGGATTACCATGGGTACGTGAAGGCGAAGCTTCATCCTTAATATTGGAATCACTCGAGGAGATCTGAGAGGACTCGGCGGAGGAGTTTGGTAAGGAACCGCGGATGATCGGACATACCTACGGACACAAACACAAATAAAAGCGCAAGTCGAGGCGAATAAGATCGAAAATCAAGAAGCTCTCAAGAACGGCCAACAAACGTGAAGAAAACCTAGACTCCATCCGTAACTACTTAAACTCTCGAACTACTACTCAAAATCCAAAGAAGAAAAATAAGATCGAAGCAGAATGAAACATACGACTCAGCGGTATCAACTCTCAAATCCCGGGATGTACATAAGATTAAATTCATCACCAGCGCATCACCAGAAAATCAAGAACTCAACAGGGTTGGACATGGCGATTAAACGGAATAAAAAACCATACCTGAACCTCAAAGAGTAAAGCAGCAGCAGCAACAAAGGTGGCAGCGATGGTAGCAGCTGACAAAAAATAGCGACAAAATGGGAAGAAAGAATGAAGATGGCGACAAAGGTAGCGGCAGAAGGCGAATAATGGTGTCGAGAGGAAGTTAAGAGGGTGAAGAAGACAATGGAATAATAAACGGAGAATGTGAATTTAATTCACATTCTCTCATTCTCCCTTTTAAATAAGAACAAGAAAAACCGTCCACTACCAATGGGCGATTATGGTCGGGTAGGGGAACGTGCACAATAAATGCGAGGTAGCACCTTTTTAGGATAAGTTATGAGGAGGAGATAAAAACGCATACCCACACGATTCTTCTTCCCACTAAAGCTAGCGCCGATCACAAGAAGAGGGCAAATTGTAAGTACACTTATTTATCTCCATCGCCACGTGTACTAATGAACCCCGCGTCATAAAGGGATCGACACGTAGAGGCACCCATGATGTCAAGATGACGTGCCATCTGTCAAGACCAACGGTCGGAGGTAAGGGGACATCCAAGGTAGATGATCCTTGCGCAACACCAAGGGTCACTTTACCCCATCACAAGATGAGACGCAATCAACGGCTGGGGATAGTCCGACTGACACGGACGTCACAAGAGAGGACTGACATCGACTGGCGAGGACTGGAACGCCCCAACCACTAACATTTAATGCTGCCCAGAGGGCACGTGTCGGATGACCAACGAAGAAGATGAGCATTGATCAGCGTTATGAACTTGGAGTGTAGAATCCGCGTAAGTGACAGAGGTCCGCGGACCGGGCCACGAGCACAAGAAGATAAGATCTCAAAAGTGACTCTGACTCCAAGTGGGCCCATTCAAATTAGCTATATATATGTATATCCCTTCCACTGAGGGGGGGAGCGAGAGGGATTAGAACTAAAGAATAGGAAAGAGATTAGTGAGAAGTAAGTAGGCGTTTATGGAGAATCTCTCCATAAACCACATAAATCATCGCCCCCTTTACTTTTGTAACCGTTTACTTCATAGTGAATATCTCCGGATCCGTGGATGTAGGCCTTAGTCTTCGAACCACGTAAATCATCGTCTCCTTTATTTTTAGCACTTGTATGGTTTCATTTATGTGTTGATGTCTCAGATCTACCACTTTGGGGATGATGACGAGATCATGACAAACCCCATGGGTTTGGAATCTATGAATCATCACCTACTTAGGCTTATTATACCTATTCACACCTTAAGGCACGTATTCAATTCATATTAAGATTGTTTGTGATCACGCGGATTATACCTGATTTCCGTGCTCACAATTTGGACGGATACGAAGAGTTATCATTCATGGACGGATACTCCGGGTACAACCAATTTTTTTTTTTTTTAACTCATACAAATATAAGACTAACAGGCCGACAGTGTAAGACTTGAGTGAATGAACGGGGCTAAACTAAAATAAGAAACCGACGTCCGTATGGCTTGTTAGTCTCACATCCATCGCAAAGCAGAGCCATGGCAAGTGAGAAGTATATGCGCCTTTTCAAAAATGTAAACTTGATTTTTTAGTTTAGAAATGTTTAGAATTATGTAGGCCTAACTAGTCAAGTAGACTAGTCCAGATAGGGGTGAGCATTTGGCCTGTCAGTGGATTAACCTAACTAACTTGCTCATTTGCGGATGAATGTCCCTGACCGTTCGTTAATGGGTTGGATGCGGATGGAATTTTTGAAATCCAATGGATAACGGATCGGGCCCGGATGCAACTTTGAAAATCCGTTGGACATCCATATCCGTTAAATTAAGGGCGTGTATATAGTTCTAGAAAATACAATGGATCATTAGGAATTTTTAAGATGTTTGCTTAGGGCATGTAGGTTTTATAATGAGTCATTTGTGTTAGCTTTATTTTCTTTACTATAAATTTTAACTAAAACAAATCCATTGGATTATCCGCATCCAATCCATCCATCCGTGCATCCATTGGATGAAAATCCGTTGGATATGGATTGGATGCGGATGCCAAATTTGAAATCCGTAGTGCAATGGATTGGATGCGGATGAGGCAAAAACCGGTCCATACCAGCCCATGCTCACGCCTGGACTGTCAAGAATACTTCACGGTTGAGAAAAATTAGGGCCCAATTTCTGTAGAGTATTCTGGTCTGTTGTAAAGTAGTGAATATATCGTGAATATTCTAGAGCAAACTAGAGTAGTTAAGAGTTGGTTGAAAGCTTCTATAAATAGGGCAGTAGATATCGTGGGCCGTAGGCCCTGTAACACTCCCCCTTGTGGGGTTCAATAACAAAACTTTATACATAATGCTTTACATATAGTTCTTCAAATGTCGTTTTCCTTGATGACTCTTTACATGTAATATTTCACATGTTGTCTCGTATTTTACATGTAGTTCATGACATGCAATACGATCCTCAAAGATCGACGAGTCTAAGTTAATTGCCTCGTTAAAACTTCGTAAGGAAAAACCCAGAGGGAAACCTGAACTAAAGAAAAAGAGTACAATATTAAGTAAACTGAGAACATAGTTGGATGTGTATACGTTGCCTCATTAAAACCTTGACAAGGAAAAAACCCAGTGGGACAAAACCTTGACGAAGGGAAAAGAGTACAATGTGGAAGATGCAAGTAAAGGTGATTTGTTGCAGATCACTTTGCTTTGTTGAAGTTGACTAGTTACTTCACAGCTTACGGTTAAAAGGAATTTATCACACTTTACTTTGGTGACTTGAACGTTTATAAAACCCTGTTGTTGATTCTGGAAGTTACGTTGCTTAACAGACTATCGCATTTCATTTCTTTGATTCAGATATTTTCAGTAATGTCAACACGATCTTTATGTCTTCAACATACTTGATGTTTTTAGTGTTGTCTCGCTTCAACGATTTGGAACTCTCTCCTTGAGCCAATTTTATGGTATCAGCAGCAGCATGCATTTGGCCAAGTTTTTGCGGTTCTTTTCATTTGCTACTATTATACTATTGACTGACCAAAAAAAAAAAAAAAAAAATTGCTATCAAGACAAGCATCATCATAACAGTATACATAGTTACTAACAATTCTAGCTGATTGAATTAGCAAGAAGAAACCGAGGAAATGACTTATGATGGAAAATTAAGTATTTTCTTTCATGCCAAGACAAGAAAAGAGACCTTGTCTACTGCATATAAGTACCAATCAGAATGACAAATCACTATCATTATTGCATACGAACTTATATTAACATGTACGGAGAAAAAGTTCAATTTTGTTACCGTAATGTCTTGAAGAGACAGAATTGAGCTAAACAGAAAGTTAGAAGAGGTTCTTGGTGGACTAGTGGACGCTCTATTATTAAGGGTGAATGTCCATATTCAATTTGGAGGATTAATGGTAGCTAGATAACCAATAATATGTGCTCTCTTCGTTTGGTTGTGAAGCTTCTCAACTTAGCGCAGGTCCTGTCTGAATTACATTTGATCCGACTTTCCCCCATGCCCTTCTTTCTAATTGTCTTTTATTGATCACCCGCCAAAAAATTGCACGAGCTGATGTTTTACTCCAAATCAATGTCTAAAAATTCTAAACAAAGTCCGATATTTAGAAACAAAGTCAAGATATCTAAAAATTCATACTCTACATATATTGGTCTAAATATAATGCATGGCTAGTAACAAGAGAAACAACCTTTACTTGAGCGACAAGCTAGTAAGTTAATAATAGGTTGGTGACTTACAGCGGTGCCTTCACCACTATACATCGATAAAAGAACAAAGACATAGCAAGAACCATAAAAGAATGCATATAATCCAGCCTTGACGGCTAAAATCCGTTGCTTTTGGTGTCTGTGTCTATTCATGTCACTCCCAAATCGGCCCCGAGGATTTCTAACTTTAACCCTTATTTTACAAAACAGAAATACTCCAAGTATTATTATACTCTACCAAAGGATGAATGATAAAGATCATGCATACACGGTATAAATAGTTACTAACAATGTTACACCGATGGAATTACCAAGAAGAAATAGAGAGAACATCTTGCGTCGGAGAATCAAGAATTTTCTTTCATGCCTATAAGGAGACTTTGTTATGCGTCTCTCTGGACAATTTCATCATGAGATAGAGAGGCAACTCAATAGCTACTACATAGGACAGCTCATTAAGGATTTAAGTACACAGTTAGAACTTGAAACCAGATCTTAATCTAAATTATTACCAGCCTAGCTTAACTTAAGCTGATCCTTGATTCGCTTGAACAAATCCTGATTTGGTATTAAACCATAAAAAGCCAGCAGTGTTTACACTATAGACCCTTCTAACAAAGTATCGTTATTGCATAAGACCTAATCAGAGTTACATCATTACGCAAAAAACTTATTAAAATGTGGAGTAAAGGTTTACTATTGTTACCATAACGTCTTGAAGTGCCAGAATAGAGCTAAAAGTGAATGTTAGAAGCAGCTCTTGAAGGATTATTTCGGCGCTCTAAAAGGGGTGAAGCCTGAAGTTTGAGGCTCCTGTCAACCTGAACAAACCATGGGAAAGAATATAAATGTTATACTATCTAACTATGACATATTGAAGAACTCCTATAAATTATGGCATTTCCACATCAAATTGGGTAAACCCAAAAATACATGTACAATGAAGCCACTAATTTTAGTGTAAATGATTACTTCAAATTTGGTGATGATCCAACATTTAACTTGTTCTAAAATAACACCACATCATCACGATTCATAAATCATCCAATAAGGTAAAGCAAGATAATAAGTCAGCTGTCCATTTATTCGAATAATCCAGAAGTGCTTGATTTGGTTTCTTTTAGTTGTATTTTGTCACTTTTTGTGATGTCATCTTAATAAAAAAATTGTTTCTTTTAGTCCCAAAAAAAGAAGTAACAAAAAAAAAAAAAAACAAGAAAAGGAGAAGTTTTTGATTACTTTTTGAGAAAAACGGTTATGAAAAAAAGAACCATGGAGAACATATTTTAAGATTGGCCTTGATCATCTTCGTTGTTATACTAGGGAAATCAAATACCGCTGTTATGTCGTCCAGTAAACATAAAGCAATTTTACGACCCTAGCTGACTATCATGTGCATTGCATGGGCACAACAAATCTTGTTTATTCAAAAATGAAACCATTAAACTATTTAGGGACATCTTCCCTTTTATTGATTGACTTGTATTTCATGCTAGCACATTAATATAGATGAGGGAATTGGCATACTTCACTACCATTATTCTTGGATATTCTTGTTAATTCTTATTAATTATGCTCTTTGCGGTGGTTTATGGCATCTAGATATAGATGCATCCTTCTTCGTGGCACATCCATGGTACGTGTCTTTTTCTTAAACGCAACATCAACATTTTCTTATTTCTTCACATGTTCTTGGTCGGCATCGACATTAAAATAAAAAATACAAACCTTGAATCTCCGCAAGCTTGGTGGTGACGCAATATAAACCTCAAATGTGTGTCAACTAGAATCGAACCCATGAATCAATGGTTCTTCCACTGATTTGAGTTGAACTCAGAAATCCCCAATTACAGTACAACATCGAACCCAAAACATCCCCAGAATTAAATATTAGTAACTTTTATCTTGGACCTAAACTCAATTCCTTCACCATCACTGGTTTTCATAAAACCCTAATTCACCGATTGTTCCATGTGAGTTGAGAATCAGTAGCTAAATCTCCTCGCTTACTCTCAACACACAATACCCATCTATAATCTCCATATGCATATTCTAAGTCGAACTCTTCCTCCAAATATACAACTTATTCAATTCTAGTGGAAACCCTAGTTTCTATTTCTTCTTCTTTCAGAGCTCAATTAGCTTCCAGATTCATCACCCTCTTCTTCGATTTATCTAGTTCTCAAGATTTACATGAATCACTCACAAAAAGAAGCTCGATTCATTGGAAATGAATTCGATAGGGAGAAAGAGATGAAGAATGGGACAAAGAGAAGAAGGAGAGAAGAAGAAAACTCTCTTCGATATATTGGTATCTCCGTTAGCTTTAAGTCTAGTTTTAAATGTAGGTACTGTCCACACCAACGGCATCAATTAACGTCCAGTTAAGATTCGGTGTAAACAATGTGTAATGAATTATTTAGGCACAAAAGCTGACAGAAGTATTGTATACCCATGTTTTTCCTAACGTTGGTACAAATGGTCAGTTAAACACAGGGTGTAAACAAAGTGTCATCCAAGTTTTAATGTTTCAACCAATAGAGTCACGCCACTTGTCATATCCAAAATTACTCTTTGGCAAGCTTTTATCTAATTTAATATGAGGGGGGTGTCAAACTCACCGTTCGACGTGGGAGCTCATATGACTGAGTATTCTAAATGAGAGGAGATTTGATCACTAACTACTTTTTTTTCCTCGGCGTGAAGAACACACAAGCCGTGTTATCCATCGATATATTTGTATGGCAGCGAAACCTTACTGAATCAATTGTTATGAGGAATATGGGAGGGGTTTAGGGAATTCTCTTCGTACTTGCAGAAGTGGAAAGCTTCAGGTAAATATTTATGTTGTAGGCTTTGTGGTGGTGAATCTTCTCCAAAACATGTAGAGACCGCTAATCGTAAGTATAAGTATATACAGTAAGTTGACGTTTCTAGGTAAATGAAGCACGCTCTAGTGAAATTCTGGATCAACGCTTGGAAGCTTTTGCTGAGCAAATATGGAATGAAGTTTTGGATTAACGTAGATAAATTATGGCTTCTCTTAAATATAGCCAATGCTTTTATTAATTATAGCCCACGTAAAATAAGTCATTAATTCAACCAAACGTGTTCTTATGATTATTAACATAACCCATAAAATTAAACATGATTTTTATATATAGCCCATCAAATCCCTAAATCAAAAAAATAAGATTAAGTTAATTATGTAATATGTGGGTGTATATAATATAATTGATGATCTTAGAATACCCAGTTTTATATAATTATAATTGAGAAAAAAAAAATCATCTCAGAATCTTTTTATAGAATAACAATGGTTATGGAGTTTTAGAAAAGAATCAAAACCTTAGTTGATTTCATTTCTTTTTTCGATTGATATTATTATGGAGAAGTTTTTAAAGAACAGTTAGAATATATAACCTCAATTGATAATCATGATTTGGAAAAAAATATCGTTTTATAGAAAAGGTAAAAAGTTGGGTTTAGTTTTTTTTCTTTGGAGGAAAAGTAAAGAATTAAGGTTTATAATAGGGTGATTTGTAAGAATAATGAGAGAACAATTATAATAGGGTGATTTATAATTGAAATATAATTTAGTTTGGATCAAAACAAAAAAATTAGGGTTCATATTTTAATTTTGGAGAAGAAGTATGATTATAAGTTAAAAAATTAAGACTCGTTTGGTAATTTTGGTTTTTGGTTTTAACTTAAACTTTTTGGGCTATGGTTAATAAAAGCATGGGCTACATTTAAGAGAAGTCTAAATTATACTCTAAACCGTCACCTTACATTTGTTTATGCGGCTTGACCTTTTTTCCAAAATTCTATGGAATTGATATTCCCTTATCAGGTGAGGATGTGGTGTTCTGAACCCTACAGGAAGCTGAATGAACTAAACAGAGGAAAATGAACCTCTAAATAAAAGTATCAAATACTTAGGTTTAAAAAACTTAAGTCGTCAATTAATTTATTCAACTATATGTTTTTTGTCAATACTGAAAATCATGCGTACGAACAGTGGTACCAAAAATAACCATTTTGTCTTATATGATTTGGTATCATCCAAAAAATATTTGTTACCCGCCTTTATTGATCGTGTCAAAAACAACCAACTATATTTTTCACGATACAATGTTACCCGTCATGTAAAATCTTTTTTTTAAAATTATTATGTTTGATTCAAAAAGAAAATACCAATACCACCACCATTAAAACCATCCAGCGCCACTATTTCTTTCACCAAAACTAATGTTACCACCTCCACCACTTAGTAACACCTGCCACCGCTTCCACCACCTACTTCTTCTTCTACTACCACCGCCACCACTAATATCTATTGAAATAATTTTTGTAAAAATTATTTATTGATGGAAATATGTATTAATATTGATTAAGGAACATTTATGATGTAAAATTAATTAATCATTTATCATGATAAATTAATGAGACACCAATTATTAAAACACTTATACTAATTAATAATTAAGTTGAACAGATCATGACCATAGATTTATCTTCTCTCTAGACAAATCTGGACCACCACTTACATAGGCAAACTTAGCCAAGCTTTGTTTTGTAGAAAAAAAAAACCATTAAAACCATCCAGCGCGCGCAACTATTTCTTCCACTAAAACTAATGTTACCGCCTCCACCACTTAGTAACACATGCCACCGCTTCCACCACCTACTTCTTCTTCTACTACCACCGCCACCACTAATATCTATTGAAATAATTTGTGCCAAAATTATTTATTGATGGAAATATGTATTAATATGAATTAAGGAACATTTATGATGTAAAATTAATAAATCATTTATCATGAAAAATTAATGAGAAATCAATTAATAAGACACTCACACTAATTAATATTTAAGTTGAACAAACCATGACCATAGATTTATCTTTTCTCTAGACAAATCTGGACCACCGCTTACATAGGCAAACTTAGACAAACTTTGTTTTGTATCTTAGATCTTAGTACAACTTAAGAAGTGACATCTCATCAGTATGGGACTAAAAAATTTATGTAGTCTCTTAAAACAACTTAATAAGTGGGAACTCCCCGATGCGAGATTAATAAGGTTTTCATTCACAAAAGAAAACAAGAACTAATTTATTTACATAAAAGCTCTAAAATTCATTTTCCAACAATAAAATGTTATAACTTTAGTGTAGTTCAAGTACAATGTAATTCAGAGTGTCAAGTTTTCGATTTAGCTCAATTAGATAATCAAGTTTAAGTACAAGTCTTTGTGTGTTGTTTTCAAACATGTACAAAAATTGAAATTAGTTTTTCATATTGGAGCCCAAGGAAACAACATAACCAGTTATAGTAATTTTTTTTGAAATAATACTCTTTAATATAATAATCTCTTTAAAATAATAAAATTCTTTAATCCCAATTAGCCTTGCAGATGCTAAATTACTTCTCGCTAAAATAGTAATCTCTTATAAAATAATAACTTTTCCTAGTCCCAAAGCTATTATTTTAAAGAAGTTTTACTGTATGTGACTAAGAAAATAATAAGAAGTTTTAGATCCAATCAGGTACCTAAATTTTAAAAAACCACTTTTATTCTAATGGGTGCTCTAACTGGTGGTTTACATTGAGTGAAACAATCAGAAAGTAAGAAGAGGTGATGCGGCAGTGGTAATCCAGGTTAAAAAAAAACAAAAACAATATCGCAGCGAGTTGTTATTTGCTCTAGTTATACCAAGGGCATTGACATCCTTAAACTGTGGAAAATAGTTGATCACGGCTGCAGCAGAGCATGCCGCTCCTACTGAGAGGAATGAGATAATTTGCAGGTAATAGACATATTAATTAAAATGTAATTTTTATAGTTACTAAAGAATACAATGAAAATAGTCTTTTAATTTTACAGAGTTAAGTGTGCTTACCGCATCTCCAATAATAATGCTCACTTTTGTTATTCCTGGTCAAAGAAGTGGGTAACCGGTAAGATCTGTATATCTTTGAGCAATTGCCAAAGTCAAATTCCAAGGCACCATCAAGCTCATAATGAGGATGGACAGATGGGATTTTCGTATTCTGCGGTTGCTTTTCATGACGATTGCAAACAATGTGCATTACTATGTAGCCTTCAGGTAACCTCTTTTCCATTACTTGATTATCAAACAAAGTGTAGTTTAGAATGTTATGGACACATGAGTGGGATGGAAAGAAAGGGACGCAGATATGTCCTTAACATATATTAGACCCATGGAAAAAATAAATTATAGCTGGTTTATTTTTTAGTATTTTTTTTATCTAGCATACAACCCGACAAGGATGGGGAACTGACAACTCATATTCAATTTTTTAATATACTGATAACAATAAAATTAAAATCGTGATTCAAATTAATAAAATAAAAAATTATAACTTAGAACAACATAGTATTATTCAAATACAATTAGAAGACATATGTAATGTTTTACACTGTGAAATGCATAAATTATCACATCAACCACTAAAAACTTCAATATATTTATTACTATAAAAATATATCACAGTAGCTTCTACTGAGAAACCGAGAAACTGAGATTAGATCGAATTAGATGATAATGGTATATTTTATGTGAAACCTGCTTATATTGCGCAATTGCACTCGAATAACAAACCTTCTTTATTCAAAACTGAAATCATTACAACTTTTCAAGGAAATTGTCCCTTTTATTGACAACAATGAGTTGTATTCATGCTAGAAAATTTATACAAAATAAGGATCGGGTAAGGATACTTTACTACGATGAATCTTGGATATTCTTGCTAATTCTTATTAATTAAGCTTTTTGTGGTGGTTCATGGCATCTTGATACACACGCATCCTTTTCCTTGGCACATCCTTCGTACATATCTTTTGTGTAAATACATCACCAACATTTTCCTATATTTTCACATTTTCTTGGGCGGCATCCTGAAATATGAACATTGCTGCTCCCTGAAGCAATGATCTCTCCTAACTCTGAAATGTCTCTGCTTGCTATACAAGAGGAAAAAAATATTATAATCATTATTAGTTACTTTTGACATTGACAAGAATCATACAATTTCGATTTCGCTTTTCAAAAACTGATCAGACCATTTCGTTTAGTTTATAGAGAAGTACCTTGGATGACAGCAAATAGAGTCGTGAGAAGAAGAAAACCAGACCCAAACGCTTGAAATCAGAAGTGGCCATTGCAAACAAAACAAATGTGTATTTTTATTTTTATTCGTTGAGGTAAATACTGGATGTACCTTTCTAATAGTATGAGACCCCTATTTATAACATTTTTAAACGTAATTAATAAGCAAAATATTGTCTCAATCCTTTAGCATTAATTAGAAAGATTTTTCTGATATGGGAATTAATAAGGGGAATTCATTTTGGTCCAATATCAATGTTTGAATCATATTTGATAATCAAGGAAACTAACGCAATACTGTTAGGCACAGTGGCGGAGCCGGGGATTGGCTAACCCTGGCTCTAGACATGCAACATACATTAGACCACCTTAACCGTGATAGAGAGAACGTGGCACAAACTAATCAAGTTTAAGAAATTCAACCAAATTAGGGCATTAAAAAAATTCACCCTCGATGGTGGTGGTGTTGGTATCGGAGAAAGATGATGTTTTAAATGTTGTGGTGGTGTTTTATATTCGTGGAGACGGTGGTGGTGGTGTGTGGATGGTAGTGGTGGAGAAAGATGATGTTGGTGGCAGTGCTGGTGTTTGTGGTGGTTGAAAGATGATGTTTTAGATGTTGGTGGTGGTATTTTATATTCGTGGATACAGTGGTGGTGGTGTGTGGATGGTAGTGGTGGAGAAAGATGATGTTGGTGGCTGTGCTGGTGTTTGTGGTGGTAGAAATGATATTAATGGTGTTGTAATTGAATTAGAGGAAGATGTTGTCGATGTTGGCATTTGCTGTTTGTGGTGGTGCAGATTTTGGAGGAAGTAAAGAAACAGTGTTTAAAAAAAGCGAACTTAAATTTGAAAGAGAAACTATTTTGGTTAGAAAAATTCTAAACGAACCGCTCATTTAAACAAAACTAAAACAACACAGACACATGGTGGGTCCCATTAACCTGACCCCCTGCAAATCCCAGTGGACATGGCCCACCATCATGTGTCCGGGTTGTTTTAAAGTTGTCCCAATCGGCAGTTCATTTAGAAGAATTTTTTTTGGTTATGGGGGTGTAATTGTATGATTTAAAATTACTAGGGACTCGTCAATTTCACCCAACCTACTAAATTACTTGTCCACTTCAACTAGATATCATTGCAACTTACATATTCCAACATTACAAACCCAAAAATTTCTAAACTCCCAAACTTAAAATAACTATATATGACAAGAAATATGCTACAAAATATTACAATACTCTAAATAAATCAAGCTTTGAAAAACCTCAATTACCATTAAAAAAAAAAAATATAAGCAAACGAAAAACATATATCAAAATTTTCTTACAACCACTTACATTTAATCGAGAAAATTAATCTCACCATCAGAAATAAATCAAGGAATTCGTCGGGGCATAGTTCAATTATAGGTCGAGGTGCTATTTGATGAGAATCTGGGACATATACAAGGTCATACGGCTGAAAGAATACACCGTTCCTCTCTCTCTCTCTCCAGGAAAAAACTCTCTCTAGGAAAAAGAAAAAACAAAACCTATCTTCAACAGCAATCGCCGCCTCCTTGCTCGGATTTAGTCCTCGGACTAGATCCGAGCAAGGCTTCCTACTTTCTGATTGTTGGGTTCATTTGGGTGTGGTTATGAAAGTCAGAAGTGAGTGTTTGCCTTGGTTTTTCTCTTTTTTAAAAAAAACTCAAAATCTCTATCTTTTTTAGATCCAGAACTAAGAGATTTCCTTTTTCTTCATCTTTCTTTCCCATCATCTTCAGCATCAAATTTTGTCAAGCCTTTGTGTAAAACTATCCTATTCTTCTTAGAGCGGCTTCAGTGTGTTGATAGATTTGATGTTTGATGACTTATGGCCAAAGTTGATGGTGGAGGTGGGTTCATCTAGTAAGCTGTTTGCATTTCCAGGAAATTGTTTTTATTTCCATAGTTACTCCTCTATCATATTGTTGTTTGCCTGCAACTCCATCTGCTTCTCCCTCTTCCATACTCAGTTAATCATTAAACCTTCACATAATCTAGTTTTCGTTTCTTTTTAGTTCAATCCAAAAAAATCATTACCTAGGTGACGGCAATGGGTACTGATTTAGTTGGTAATGGGGTGTATCTAATGTTCTTAGGAGGGTTCCAGTAATGAAGATGGTGTAGATCAATTGAATGTTTGGTCATCGTGATCTTCGTTTTATGAATAGCAACGGTGGTTTCCATTGGTGTGTGAAATTGGGGTGATGATTGTGGTAGGAGAGGTGAAAGTGAAGGTGGTCCGGAGGCGATGGCGGTGATCCGCAAAGCGCGGCGGCAACAACGGAGGCGGTGGGGTTTAACGGCAAACTGTGATGGAAATCTTGAGACCTAATATTTGTTAGGGTTTATCTCTTGTGGGTTACTTGACTGGGTTTAATTGTGGGCTTATATCTATATGATATTTGGGCTTCTCAAAGTGTTTTACACAGTATTTATGTGGGCTTGTTTTTTTTCGAGCGTTCTTAGGGTATATGAGTTTTGGCCAGGCATTCATCCATTTTGGTCTTTTGTAAGGGGGTTTTCCATTTTGGGATTTTATAGGCATTTCATCTTTGAAATGTCAATGTGGGTTGTAACTTGTATTTGGGTTTCGTACAAAAAATTATTGTACGTCACATTTCTAATATAAATCTATTTACCGAGCAAAAAAAAGAAAAAAAGCCAAAGCCCGAGCCCCCCAGTAAATCAGTACGGGCTGGCCCGTGAAGGAATACTTTTGGACCGGGCCAATGATTTTCGGGTAACATTTTTTTTTTTTTTTGGTACCGTGTTATCCACAAGATGCAGCTCACACTGTTACAGCATCCACGAAAACGAAGTTAAAATGATGAACATACCATATTCGAGTGGCACGAGTATACATTGTTCAAGCCTATTGCATGCTAAACTTAAAAGGCATACAACGGCCCTCCAATGCATTTTATGTTGTTTAAAACTGGACACAATAATTTTTATACTGACAAAGAATAATGGCGGTGTACACAACTGGAATTGGCGTTTGAACCACATCCAGAAAAGCCATGATGGTGCTTGTAATGCAGCTTTCCTAATCAATCACCATTGATTAGGAAACCTAAATTAAATATGACCAAGACTTAATGTGATCATAACTATTGTTAAGGTCCACTAAAATTAAAATCTCATTGAAGAGATTTAGTTGAGAGAGTGAAGAGATAGAAAATCAGAATTAGAAAATCATTCAAGTTCCGTAGTTTGAGAGAGTGAAGAGATAGAAAATCAGAATTAGAAAATCATTCAAGTTTGGTTGTTCGGAAATCATTCAAGTTTCACAATGGCGATGACTAATCTGATCAACTTCTTCCTCAGGCTTGCTCAGACAATCTTCTCTTTATCTGCAATCGTTTTCATTCTTGCTCGGCCTGAGTCCGATCGGTATTCTGTATTCCGGTAAGCTCTATGTTTCTATAAATAGCATAATCTGTTTTAGACTTATAGAATTTCTTCTTTACTCAAACAACCACAATGAGAGTATTACCAAAATTTCACACCCACTATGAGGTTGTTGAGTATGTATGAAAAATGGTAATTTCCATCTCCAATGGCCATGCACTTTGGGAAGGTGAGATAGCAATCTTGCGAAAACAAAAGTTACTTTTACTTACTTTACGGCAATTTTGAAAAAATTACTAGAACTGTCAATTACCCAAACATTGTGGGTGCTCTGAATAAATAACCTTTGTAGAAGATATCTATTTTTTTTTATTAGAGGTAAGCAATTGAAACTCAGTGGTCTAACGTTTTTCCAATTGAAACCTAGTCATGGTATATTCATTTTATCTGACTGTTTTTCGCTACTGTATATGTAACCCCTAATTTCTTTGGATGCAGCTACTTCGTAGGACTAATGTTTATGGTGATTTCATGGAGTATTGCGGTTGCAGTGACGGACGGGTTTGCAGTTTTTCTTGGCCTCCCTCTTCGCCCCCGAGGAATTCAGTGGATTGTTACTTTAGGTGATTTGGTGCGTATTTACTGCGATTGTTTCACTATAACAAAAACTAGATGTGCCACCGTGCAACGGGATTAGATTGGTTGCCCATGTCTTAATCGTACCGTACATAGCCCGTCCAACAGTTTTTTTAGATTTGGGATTATTTAAACCTGTGCAATTATTATTGCGTATTCTATTTTAAATTTTGTGAAACAATTTCCTATTGGTCTAACTATTATCTGTGAGACCGGAAGCTCTAGAATTTATTATCATATATTTCAAATTTTGTATAACAATTTCCTATTGGTCTAATTATTCTCTGGTGGGGCCAGAAGCTCTAGAAATCCAGCTTGATTCAGCTTTTAACCACAACAGAGGAAGCTCTAGAATTTATTATCATATATTTCAAATTTTGTATAACAATTTCCTATTGGTCTAATTATTCTCTGGTGGGGCCAGAAGCTCTAGAAATCCAGCTTGATTCAGCTTTTAACCACAACAGAGGAAATTCACCTGAAATCATATTATTATTAATTAATTAATAAGCATCTTTTTAATATGCTCCGTGCCTGCAGGTTCTGGCACTTCTATCACTAGCAGCAGCCTGTGCTGCCACAGCTGTGATAACTTACTTACCAGAACTCAAGGGATCCCACTGCCTTGGATGTAAACTCTCTGTTATCATGGCGTTTTTTACTTGGATTTGCTTGGCATCCTCGGGTTTGCTCAACGCTTGGTTGCTTGCTTCGAGGTACATCTGAGATGTGATTTTTATGAAGCCATATGAGTGATTGTGTCTGAGTGAGAAAGTCTATATGTAAGTGTGTAAATCACACATTTTCTTTCTGTTTTCGTTTGTAACTGTAACAGACAATACGGCATGTCTGTGACAACCTTTATAAGGCACTCTCTATGTACCTGTCTCTTTATGAAAAACATAATAAATATTTTGTACTCCCTCCGTTTCTCAAAGACAGTCCGCTTTGACTTTCTCAAAATATTAAGGAGACCATATTATTTTACTTGACTACCCTTAGTTACTTACCTGTTTTATTTTAATAAAAATGTTAGCAATAAAGACTGTCCAAAATTGTTGTGAGAATTATAAATACGAAATATAAAAGGAAAATTTAAAAGATAACGAATTTATGAAGTATAAACTTTATAAGGAATTTAATTTTTAGAGTTAAATGTATATTTTCTTAAAAGGAATGAATGATATATTTGTTTCCTCAATTATACTAGAGAATTCAAGGGTATATTAGATTGGGTCACGTTAAAAATGGATTCATGATTATAAAGAATTCAAGGGTATATTAGAGAGTTCATTGAAAAAGTATGACTATAAACAGAAGCTGGACACAATTTTGAAACTGACGAAAAAGGAATAGAGGGCCTTCTTTCAAAAACAGAGGGAGTATTTATCATCTCCAAAATCTTTCATGGCATCAGTCTTCTAAAGAAAATATTGATTCTTTCATCTTTTGATACTCAATTCTTAAAATCAATTTCGCTGCAACAACTGCAATTTCTTAAAATTTCTACCATCAATTTCTTCTAATACAGAGACTTTTGAATCCTTATTTGAGTCAGATATGGAGATTTCTTTACACGCTCTCACAGGGACAACTAGTTCTGATACAATAAGGATCCCAGGATTTGTCAAAAAATCATGCTGTCACCATCTTAATTGACACTGGAAGCACTCATAGCTTCATTGATTCTGCACTTGTCACTCAATTGGGTTGTGAAATACTTCCTATAGCACACATGCTTGTAACAGTGGCAAATGGAGCTAAAACAACAAATACTGGAGTATGCCATAGTCTCCACTGGAAAATGTAGGATCAAGACTTTTTTTGGAGATTTAAGACTACTTCCACTAGGTGATTGTGATATAGTCTTAGGAGCAGATTGGCTGAGAACTTTGGGGGATATGACATTCAAATTAGACAAACTATCAATTTCATTCCTTAATAATAATCACCCATTTACACTTCAAGGATCTACTTCTAAACCATCAACCATGATTATGAGTGGCAGTGCAGTGAAGAGATTTTTAAAAAATAATACCTGCTCTAGTGGGTCAATTTTTACACATCACAGCTACACCTGCACCTACTGACTTACCAACTGAAATACCCAACATTCTTGAGGACTTTAAAGATTTGTTTGTTACACCCACTCAACTTCCCCCTCAAAGAAGTTTGGATCACAAAATACAATTGAAACCAAATACTCCTCCAGTCTCTCTCAGGACATACAAATGCCCATATGTGCACAAGTCAGTAGTGGAATCTTTGGTGCAGACCATACTACATGATGGTATCATTCAAGCTAGCCAAAGCCCCTTTGCTTCTCCTATACTTCTTGTAAAGTAGAAAGACAACACTTGGAGGTTCTGTGTTGATTACAGACAACTCAATGACATCACAGTAAAAGATAAGTTTCCCATTTCAATCATTGATGAATTACTGGATGAGTTATATGGTGTTGTTATTTTTACTAAATTATATTTAAGGTCTGGTTACTTTCAAATTAGAATGCATATCCCTGACATTTATAAAACAACATTTAGGACACACCATGGCCACTATGAATTCAAAGTCATGCCATTTGGTTTAACTAATGCACCTGCCACTTTCCAAGCTTTGATGAATTCGATTTTTAGTCCATATCTCAGAAAAAAAATTCTAGTCTTCTTTGATGACATTTTAATCTATAGCAAAAATTTAAAAGAGCAAATTCAACATCTCTCTTTGGTCCTTGCCTTGCTCAGACAACATAGCCTCTTTGCTAAACTCTCCAAATGCACCTTTGCACAACCTTCCTTATAATATTTGGGCCACATCATTACTTCTAAAGGTGTAGCTGCTGACCCAGAGAAGATTAGATGTATGCAAGAATGGCCTGAGCCCACTAACCTTAAGCAATTAAGAAGTTTTTTAGGTCTTACTGGCTACTATAGGAAATTCATTAGAGGATGTGGCTCTATTTGCAAACCTCTCACTGATATGTTAAAGAAGAACTCTTTCACTTGGTCTCCTGCAGCATTGGATGCATTTGATAATCTCAAAACTGCTATGTGCTCTATACCTGTGTTAGCATTACCTGATTTCTCCAAGCCATTCATTATGGAATCTGATGCTTGTACTCATGGAGTTGGAGCAGTACTCATGCAAGATGGAAGAGTTATAACATTCTTCAGTAAACCTCTTGACCCTAAAGCTCTGGGATTATCTACATATGAGAAAGAACTTATAGATGTTGTTATGGAAGTTATAAGATGAAGACATTACCTTTTAGGCCATCATTTCTTCATCAATACTGACCAGCAGAGCATCAAATATTTTATGGACCAGAAGATAAGTACAGTTTTACAGCAACAATGGTTGGTAAAGTTACTAGGATTTGATTACACAATCCAGTACAAAAAGGGAGCAGAAAATAAAGCTGTAGATGCACTTTTAAAAATTCCCTGCAACACCACATCCTCCAGCTGCAATGCCTTGGCACTTTCCATTCCCTCTTGGGCCCAAGAAGTCACTCAAAGTTATGCAGATGATCAGGTAGCCACCACACTCATTCCTCAACTATTGCTTGATTCCAAGGCTGCTCCTCACTACACTTACTCAGAGAGAGTTCATAGGTACAAGGGTAGACTTTATATTGGAGAAAGTAATGGCCTCAGAAAGAAACTTTTAGAGTCTATACATTCTTCAGATGTAGGGGGTCACTCTGGAGTACAAGGAAGCTACCAGAGGACCAAAAGATATTTTTACTGGAAGGGATTAAAGAAAGATACTACCCTTTTTGTGAGCCACTGTGACATTTGTCAAAGAAATAAAGGAGAACATGTGCACCCTGCAAGCCTGCTGCAACCTCTTCCAATACCATCTCAAGCATGGCAGCACATCTCAATGGATTTCATGAAAGGCCTTCCCAAGTCCAACAAAAAATATGTTATTATGGTGATTGTGGACAGGCTTACCAAATATGCTCATTTCATCCCTCTCACTCATCCATATCCATCCTTAACTATGGCTCAAGAGTTCTTACACAAAATATTGAAGCTCCATGGCCTACCAACTTCTATTGTCTCAAACAGGGATAAAGTGTTTACAAGTACATTCTGGCAGGAACTTTTTAGATCTTTGGGCACAAGACTGCACATGAGTACCTTATACCATCCACAGGCAGAAGGCCAGTATGAAATATTAAATGCTTGCTTGGAAGGATACTTAAGATGCATTACAGGTCATAAGCCAAAAACCTTGAGAAAATGGATCTTTTTGGCTGAATGGTGGTACAACACCAACTACCACTCCATCTTAAAGATGCCACCTTTCACTGCATTGTATGGCTATACACCACCTCACATGGAATTCCCTGTGGAAGTCACCACTTCTGTAGCTGTGGTTGAAGACTATCTTAAAGAGAGAGATGCACTACTCAATATCCTCAAAGACTCTCTCATCAAATCCCAAGAAAGAATGAAACTTTATGCTGATAGATTGAGGACTGATAGATCTTTTGATGTGGTTGATGAAGTATATCTCAAGTTGCGGCCTTACCCGCAATCTTCTTTGGCCCTCAGGAGCAACTTGAAACTTTTTGCCAGATATTTTGGCCCTTTTCAGGTGCTACAGAAAGTTGGATCTGTTGCTTATAAGTTATCTCTTCCAGCTGAGTCCAAGATCCACCCAGTATTCCATGTGTCTCAGCTAAAGAAAAAGATTGGAGCTTCTGCAACTTGTTCACCCACATTACCCTCCACTGATGCAGATGGTGAAATTGTTCTCACTCCTGCGGAAGCTCTAGATTTTCGACAAGGCCTACCTGTATGTCAAGTGCTCATTCAATGGTCTCACACAGTCCCAGCTTATGCTACTTGGGAGTATATTGCAAATGTTGAACACACTTCCCTAAATTCAATCTTTGAGGACAAAGATTGTCTGAAGAACGGGTATTTGTTATGACCCTTTTTGGCGGCCCCTAACAATTATGCGAGTGTAATAACTTGGCAATCATTACCAAGCCGTTAAAACAATTATTACTGAATTTATTTTACTGCAAACCTAACGTTTACGATAGCCTCACGTGTAGGGTCTTTATTAGTTAGGGTTTACATTAGGTTTTCCTTTACAGTATTTAAAACAAGTTGTTTTGGATCTTGAGTTTATCAGATAATGAATTGGATAGAGGCTACGCTCTTTAGAGTGTAGAGGTTACCAAAGCTTGTACTTCCTATTACTGATTTCTTCATTGAGTGGTCAAATCATCACAGTCCTAACATAAACTCACCAACTACAATCAACTAGCATATATTTTTCGTTTAAGGCTTTCTGGTCTGCACCAAGGGAATGCAAATTCTTCTACTTCCTCCGTGAAACTGATTGATTAATGACTACTTTGATTGAAGGCATCAACAACCCAATCCATTATCCAATTCCAAATCTGAACCAGGGGAGAAAAGAAGATTGGAAGATAAAGTAGTTGCGAATAATAAAGAATCAATCTTAAATCTCAAAATCTTTGTATATTAAGTAGTAGAACAGGCTGTGTGTTGTTTACATCTTTTCTGTACATTTTTTTTCTTTTTCCGAAGGAATTATTTGGTACTCTTCTAGCCTGTAATATGTAAATTTTGAATTATTAACATTAATTTCAATTCTAGTCAATTTAATTCTATTCTAATTAGGTTCCCCAAAATATTGAATTTGTTGAACGCACTAATTTTGATGGTTATGCTATATGATAGTTTTCTACAGACAGTCACTATAACTATCTTAACGTGACAGTTAATTAACAAAAGCAGTCACTATAACTATCTTAACGTGATAGTTAATTAACGAAAGGGTGTCTATACCGACGGTTATAGTGGAAAACTATGGGAAATGTTTCTTATGCTGACGCTTTTAAACGATGTGTAACATTTCCACAAATATATTACAACGGTTGTCTGACACTTCAGAACCGTCATCATAACGTGACCCCTATGGTGACACTTCCTTTGGTAACAATTTCAAATTTCACCTGAATCATCGTAAAAATGATACGGCAGTTTTGAAATGTCACCTATGTTGGTTTTTCTACTAGTGATAGCAGACGTGGCAGAAAAGGTCACTGGTACACTAAGCGATTTAAGGGGCTGGAAGGTCTTCTTGACATGACTTAACTGCTGACATGGAGGATAACTTTTCGTTAGCCATCTTTTCAAAAAAAAAAACGGTCAAAACCGGGGTACATTTGTAAAAGTGAAAAAAACGGCTTGCATTTGTATGCGCACACAAAATCAGGGGTACATTTGTATTTCACCAATTATCCAACGCAATTGCTTTTTTATAGCATCAGTGTCAGGTTCGGATGATAATTAAAAATCATTATAAGCCGAACACTCTACTGTGAGCTCAAACTTGTCGGCTTCGGCTAATATGATTGTTTATTTTTACGCCGAACCAGACACTTTCAATATATTTTTTTTGTTAATTCAATTCCTTTTTAATTTTGGATGTAGGTATGGATATATGACCATTTCTCGATTTTAGAATTTGCCCACAAAACTAAAAAAGGATGCAGATTGGATTGATACACTTCCAACTGTGGCATGGTACAAGTTTGAGGACGATATAAAAAGGAATAAAGAACAATTAGTGGCAAAGGTTGAGAGAGAAGTTCAAATATTTGCATCTCTATGACGTCGATTTTGACCCAAATTCGAAGGAGGACGAAGAAGATGAAGTTGTTAAAGACGAAGATATGTCGGTGGGTATGTATTATGGACCATTATTTTATCCCGGTGGTAGTGTAATATATAATCTTCGGCGAGTACTCCGTGAACTAGGAACCATTCAAAAGGTCGCGTTATTTGACGAAAAATTCACGTTGCTGCCAAAGGGTGTTACTAGAACTAAAAGCACCACTTCTTCGTGGAGCCCAAAGTATGATCCCGAACTTACCCTTGAGTATTGAATGAAGTAGGAAGAAAACAAATTGAATATTGATACTTTGGATAACAAATGGAGTTTGAGCTTGAGCTTGACTATGAGTTTGGGTAAAATCATTCTCATTATCTAATCAGCCATTTCCGGATCATTGTTGTAGTTGATGTGTGTTTTCTAAGATTTTTTAGATGAAGATTGTCCCTCCTCATCCATTGAGTTTACCTAAATCAAAATACAAGTTTTTTCCTAACTTTCCATCTCCAAAAAAAGACCAAACATTTTCTTTTTTCAACACAAAGTCTAAAAACTTAATTATCTAAATCATTAATTATTAATACTAATGACTAATCAAAATTATTAAAAACTAATCATTATTTTTATCCTATTTGGTCATCACTTGATATGCGTCCAAACTTTTTGGTATGCCCTGAAACACGGTTCCTTTATAGTTGTCACCGGTAGGGATGTGCAACAGACGAACGGGTGCGAATTAGGGGCCACCCGCGTCCAATCCGTTAAAATTGTGGATTTGGAATATCCAACTGTATCGAGCCCAATCACCCGCAGATTTGACCTCCGCGGATTAATGGGTGATACGGGCGCATGCGGATTAACCGCAAATTTAGTCAAAAAAAAAAAAAAAAAAAACCTAACTGCTAGTGAGCAATGCAACCTTCATCTTGTCACACGATTATACCATGTAGTTGTTGGCCGTATCCTTTCCAATTTTCAAATTTTCTCTTACAATTTTTAGTACATTATGCAATCGTGGCATGTGGGTTGTATCCCCTCCCATTTTTGATTTCCTAATCTCACTACCTGTTTAATTTCGAATGATCAAACTCAAAACCTTAAACCACCCACTAAACCTCAAGATCATATATAGCATTCAAAGAAGTATGAATCAAATAGATTTTCTAGAAGGCTAGTACGACAGAGGAAGCTCTAAGTTTCCAATGGCTTCATCTATCTATGCATCTCAGACTGCGTCTTTATGAATGCAAAAATGTTACTTATTAAGCAAGCATCACATTATACAACAAGAATAACTAAAGTAAACATATTGTGCAATTCTGCTATGTATATATATATAGCTTAATAGAAGGGCACGAGAGTCATTCATATATTGGTGAATATGCAGAGTAATATACATCAGCTACGCTGCGGGGGAATCTGCAGATTTCAAAGTCCAACCGCAACCAAACAGCTAAAGATGCGGATTTGAGAATCTCACCCGTGTCTGTCCCATAGATCCAACGGATTAGGTTTCACCTGCAATTTTGCGGACGAACACGGGTGAAATCCGTGGTTCCGGACTTTAGGCTCACCCCTAGTCACTGGTCATGCTAATATTCAAGCCCTATCTCTTGTGGCTCGGGCCCAGTACTCTACTGAATGAAACTGAAACCTCTGCAGGATGGTCACCTAAGTCTTTAGCTGAACTGAATGTAATACTCATTTGAAGTATCATCCTACTCTCCTTCCAAACATGGCTAGCACAATTGACCATGCATACTGCGCGCCGATAATTCGGCCTGACCAACTGGGCCAATTTAGTCATTATTTTTCCTAAGCTGAATCATTTTCTCATTGTTACAATGCTTGGAAGTTACAATAGGGAAGTTTGGTGCATTTGACCTGATTTCATTTTCCACTGTAGAAAATTCATCTTGGTTGCGATAAATATTCTCCCTCTAATCTATGGAGAATTTAGAGAAGAAACAAGGTGCAATGGATGATATCCGCAAGAAGAATCCTCATTGTTGCAAGGTGTGAATAATCAGATAAAAGAAGTGAAAACAAAATGACAGCTCGATGCAAGTCTGATTCATTACAACGTCCATTTAGAGAGAAGAAAGTTTATAAAACAGATCAGAACATTGTCTATAATTCGATTCTCTAATTACAATACATCTCTTTATTCTAGCAAAATGACGACTAATGCACTAGTAGGCTCCTGGCTCACCCCAGGCACAAAGGAATGCATACCCACCATGCCAGTGTCACACCACGAATTCAGACACTGCCCATCAACAAAGTCTACATCCTCCTGCTAGCTAAACCACCACTTCAAAAACTTTTAGAAATAACTATCGGGAATTATGTAACTCAGAAGGAACTTAAGTCCGTATATCATGCATTATCTCAAGGATTAACTTGACCTAGAGGCGAGCCATCTTAGTTTATTGCCAACATGACATGAGTCACAAACAACGCGTTACCGAGTCAGTGGAATGGGAATCGTTACTCACAAACATTCCGAACGGGAGGGCGACAGATGTTTGCTTATATGGATTATATTAATTAATATTACTAATTTTAGTTTAACTAAGCACGAATTCTGAAAAGTCTATGAACATGCAGATAAAAGATAAATAGCAGATTAAATGAAATTTTTTTACAAATTTTATGACATTCCAAATGCTAGCTAACCCTTTCGTTCAATTACTTAATCACCGTCCTGGATATGTAATTGCATTCCATTATTTTACCACAATCCTAAAATTCTCTACAAATTATGTGCAGCTAGAAATTCTTCTGGTAGTTCAAACTTCAAATCAATCCAGATCATTTCTAAATGTGTGTGGTTTGCGCTATTGATTAAAACAGAAACTTCTGGCAATAGATGGGGTGACAGAAACTGAGCAAACACATTATAGTGATGCAACACCACATTTAAGAACCAAAACAAGGATAGATTCATTGAGAAGAAATGGAATTTGAGAGGATAAGTCATTTTGACATAAATGATATCATTTGTGATGTTGTGTGTAAACGATTCCCATAAAAAAGCAGCACGATTTCATTCTCAGCGGCTGTTATCATTTTTCAGAGAGAAATTCGAACCACACAGTAGTAGATCTACAGAAACAAAGAGAGAGAGAGTGGAGAAGACGGCTAGGTTTTGTTTGCTAGAGAAGACCTAACCTAATCAAGTCCATGAGCCCCAAGCCCATTCTCATCTGAACTCCCGTTTATCAGAGTTTTGTTGCTAAAATAGTATACTCTAACGCAAGTGCAATGGCATATGCAAAAATCTTTTAACGCAAGTGCAACGACATGTGCAATGGTGAAAATATCAATTTTGATAATAGCAATACTCATATCAACCTTGACATTTTTCTTGGAAATACGTCATCGACCACATTGGAGTCTCCGTCTAATGAAGACTCTGCCTCTTATGTTGCAGGTACTTCGCTTTGTTTAGCAGCATGTTCGGCTATGTCGCCTGAATGATCCTCCACATTGACATGTCCTTATTGTATTTTTAAGTTTCATGAACTCTCAAAGTGTTTCAAGTACAAACATAAAGTAACGTATGTCAACAAACTGACGAAGAGCCAGTCGATTAGCAAACATGCTCAAAATTGTTCTGAAATCAAATCCACCTGAGGTACGTAAATTAAAATCCTCCGCTGAGAAGCTGATTTCTAATGAAAAGGTTAGATCATTACAGAAAAGAACTAGGTCAAAACGACCTATAAAAAGGGATGTTGATATTTCTGTGCATGCAGGAACCTTGTGGTGAACAGATTATTGTTTACCCCAACACAGTCCAATTGTGTTAAAGTAAATTTTGTCTCATGTACACGTATTTCGGAAAGAGACAAGAGTTGTGCACAATCGGGCTCTAGGATCAGAAACTATTCTAGTTTATATCTTGAATATTATTAATTGAATTTCTATTTGTTCTCTTCATATATTCAAGTAATGGTATTGAAACATTTCACCCTATTTGAATAAACTGGCAGTACTACTAGCCACAATTATGAATAATGGAATGTGCATGTAGATCCAATTATACAAATACATTTAGATTAGCTATGGGAAGGCGACACATGATTTCTATATCTTCAGAGGACTCTCGACTTAACATTATTCATTGGGATCTCAAAGCTGGCAACATGTTATTATAAGCAGATTTTGGGATGGCTACGGTTTTCATGGTTACTCAAAACCGAACAAGTACAAAATGAAATTGTGGAAATTCGTGAGTTCATATTCATAAACCATGTCGTAGTACATCCATGCTATAAGGCTGCAGAGTATTCAGAGCTCCGTAAATTCTTTGTAAAATCAGACGTCCTCGATTTCATTGTCTTAATCCTAAAAAATACTACGAGGCAAGATGATTAACTCATTCGGAAGACAAGAAGAGACAAAGAGTACCTTACCCTATGTGAGATTTGTTAATCAAATGGTCCCTATTCCGTTAAGTATTTTGGTCCCTATTCCATTTGGTTAACCAAATTCCGTTAGGTGAGCCAAAAATGGATAAGGATTTTTTATTTATCTTGCTTGCATTAAAGAGGGGAGATGTATATCTATATCAATTAATTGCATGATCTGATCGAATCATAAAAGTTTAGAAGATGTTTTTTTTTAAAAACCACCTCAGGTGTTTTCTCATAATAAACCATTCATAAACCGAATTACAACCATCAATTTGGAAAGAAAAGCTTCAACCACACACTTAGTTGATGTACATAATGAACACAAGAATCCTTAAACACCCACGGTAACTAAAAATAAATTAAGAGGAAAGATGCACATTAATTCTTGATGGTACTAGCTATCACTTTCATGGGCTTAATTAGGATCTTAGGGTTTCGGTAGATGACCACCCACTGCCACTATATAAAGGAGCGAGACTTACCTGAGATTGAGAATCTCTTTCTCATTCTCTACAAACAATAACCCTGCCGCCTCTCTTTTCTCTCTGTGGTCTATTCATTCCTGTAATCGAAATCTTAAAATTCTCTCTTCAAAATGATAATCGAGAGAATCATCACCTCCAAACACAATAAAATCATCTTTCTCATAATGATTTCTCCTCTCATAAGTGTTCTTTTTCTCAACATCCGGAAGTTGGGTGAATTATCATCTTCAGGATCTGCTTCTCTTCTTGTGCGATAATCTGTTGGCAATGCAAATTCTTTTTCTTGGGAATCTCTGTGGGTTTCTCACCCACTGAAACCTTAAGCGGAAAATTCATCAATTAGACGCAGAAACACATATCAGTATAAATGAGATCTTGTTGTCAAATACTTGCCTCTTCTCCACCTCTTTCTCTTTAGATCTTCTATACTCTGTAATTTCTCTTAGATCTTCTATACTCTGTAAGTGTAAATTCTCTTTTGCAAAATGATAAATGAGATCTTGGTTTCTTTCACTGTGCGCGCATCAACTTTCTTTTGACAAAATTGGATGTAGAATATTTCTTCTTTTAAAATGTATGATAATTGATAAATTTGGTAGAAAATTTAATATTGTTGTTTAACTAAACTCCTAAGATGATTTCTTCCTTTTATAATTTGGTATTTCTCAGACAAAGTTCCTAGGAGAAATTTAGTTAGCATCTTGAATTTCAATTATTTCCATACTCTTCGTTTAATCTGCTATTCATGTTTCCTCTGATTGAAAATCCAAAAATTTGTCTGATACTTTGATTTTGATTCACCTTGAAAATACAAGTTATCTAAAAATCTGCAATTTTAGATAACTTGCAGATTTCCCCTGTATGCGCTGAATTGCAAAAGATGGCACTCTTAACCAGTATTACCTAGCAGGAGTACTTAAATTGTCCAGGTAAACGCACTTGGCTGGAGTCTTATCTGAGGATTCTGAACTTCATGTATTTATTAAAGTCTTGTTTTTTTTTTTTTTTTTTTGAGTAGAAAGGTTAATATATTGATAAAAGAAAAAGAAAAAGAAAACAAACAAACAGAAAAAAAGAACAAGCACACCCGTGCAAACAAGAGCTCAGGCTACAGCCAAACTCAGACCAAAATAAAAACACCCTAGCATCAAGCTAAGCCAAAAAAAAACAAAATCAACAGGCTACCCTTTCTTCTTGGCAGACTTCCTATGTCCTCTGCCTAGATTGTCATTGCCCAAATCATTCTTCAAGCCTAGTTTTCCAAGCTCCCTTTCCAATTTAGTCTTTGGTATTTATCATTTATCTCGCTGAAAATGCTCATCTTCTCTTCTTTTGAGCACCCACTATCAGCTCCTATCATAACTGAAAAATTTAACATATTTTCCAGATGTTGAGTGCTAGTCCTTGGTATCCTGTTTGGGATAACGTCCAGAGATTTGGTCTTCACTAATTCACTTGAAGAGTCCATATCTTCATTACTATTTCCAATGACATTAGAATCTTCAATACCATGAGAAATGCTAGACTCTCGAACTTCCTCGAATATCTCCATACCAATAGTTTCAGAGTCGGAGTCAAGTACACTATAAGTATTCAAAACTTTTGTAGTCTTCCTTGTCTTGTTTTCTTTTTTCCCAGCTTTTTTCTTCTTTGGATTTTCCCAAATTCTATCAGATGTAATAGGAGCCCACTCTAGCACACCATTTCCTACAGTCTTTCCGGTGACTGTTTTCGCAATGCTGATCTCCATCTCGCCTGTTTGTTCTCTTTCAAGCACTGGAACCTCACTTGTAGCCTGTGTTTCAACCACCATAGGGATTTGAGCAACTACAGTTGGAACTTCAGTTGCTCAACCCCTGTTAAAGTACTCTAGTTTAAGTTATGCTGAATAACAGCGTTAAACTAGATCTTCCAAAGAAATAAAAATACTAGCTAGTGAATATAAAAGTGTTTGCCAGAAATAAAAGGGTTTTTGGAAGGTGTCATTCCTTGTCCTGACAGAATTAAGAAACTGACAGAATTAAGAAGCGCATGCATTATACTATAGAGAAAAGAATGCAGTATTAGATTGACATGTGGACTGCTGCTCATCAGAGTTTTATTCTCAATCTGTTTGGAATTCAGATTAGAAAGCTGAATTCCACCAGACCAACTGATGAATCATAACATTTCAATGGAAGACAGACGTTTAGAT